>VXBX01001053.1:303999-399226 GCA_013400415.1 Scytalopus superciliaris
CACCCCAAAAACAAATGGTGTTTATGGCAAATAATCACCCTTTCTAGCAGTGTATTAAACTAGGTGTTTCTGCTGCTGTCTTTGCTCTTTTAAGTACCACCACAATGATATTAGTCAGTGAGTGGGTGTACTTGGTACCCTGTCCCTGGCTGAGCTCTCTTGCTGTTTTGCTTTCCAACTCTGGCTGTAGGGGTGGTTCAGAGCAGCTAAAGTTGTATTCCTACATTTCATTATGCTCAGTGAGGAACGTGAATATCTCTCTCTCTCTCACAAAACTGAATGTGGATAAATGAGAATTTGTACCAGTGTATTTCTGAGATTTGGTGCTTACTTCAAGGGAGTTGTTTGCAGCCAGCCCTGTTCAAAAGATGCAGCCCATGTTTTCAGATTTGAAAGTGGGTTGACTTAGTAAAGAAGAATTCCTTGCTCACATGTGTTGTTTTGGGTGGGATTCTTTGTTAATGGGAATAGGTGTATTGGGTCAGGAAAAATCTGCCTTTCAGAGACCTGAATGAAAATCCACCTGTCAAAATGCAGCTGAGATGTGAGATGGGCAGTCTTCTCGTGTGAGAGGGATTTGAGGTGTACTGACTGTTAGCATCCAAATAGGCAATGGGTACTGCTTAACACTTTTGAAGGATGACCACTTGAGATCTGTCTTTCAGGGATGCCTTTTTACTCTGGCTCAAATTACACTTGTTTTAAGAGAGAGAGAGGGGAAAAAAGACAAATAAATGGCCCACAACAGGTTTCTGGTTGATAGCATGGATTCAGGACAGCTTGTTAGAGTGAATAGATATTACTTTCCAATGTCTCTGCAATAAAATTTTGCTGTGAGCAAGAATCCATATTTTTACTGAAAAATAAACCAAGATTGTTTAGCCACATGTATTACAATAGACCTAGGAGTATGACTGGGGAAGAACACATGGATAGTAAGGAAATAAATCTTTAAGTTAAATGTGTTTATTGTCAGTTGATATAATTCAGGTTTTTATGTACTGCATCAACTTAAATTTATTGTCTTGCCAAAACAGAAAGCACTTTGAAAGGGATAATATTAAAAAAAAAAATAAAATGAAAGAGAAAAAGGAGGGAGAAATTATTAAAAATCTGTGCTAATAAGCTGAGTTCTGCTTTGCTAGAGGCATGTTTAACATTGGAGAACAACTAGAATATACGAATGAGATTAAAGCTTTGCAGTAATAGTGGGGTTGTGCAGTCAATGTGCATTTCCAGAGCTGCAGAAAAATAGAAATTATGATCGCTTCTTAAGGAGGTTTGTTTTAAACTGGCCAGTTTTTCTGACAGGTTTTTTTAAATTGACAGGTTTTCTGCTAGATATGAATCCAAAGGTAAATTTAACCTAAGTTGTCAGATGTTTTAAGATTTGCAGATTTTCTATGTACCTATAGTGAGTTACTACATAAATCATCTACCACAGTGCCAAGCAGTACTGCTTGGTGCCACTCCCCCCCGCCGCCCCCCCCAACTTTTAATGTAATATAAATGTAAGTACCTCTAATTTAAGTGCAAGATCATCTTGCTTTTCTAAGACTCTGGCAACTTTGAATCACCATATAGCATTAAGGCCAATTGTTCAAAATTAAGTCTCTCACTTCAGCAACATGTTTAAGATTTTTTTGAATGCTGTCTGCTTTATCTTTCCTGAAGTGCTCTGAATTTGCATGAAAAATAGTGAATAGAAAGATTAGTGGATTATTGGTAAAATTTAAGTGATGTGGCCTCCTATATAACTATGCCTTTAGTGAATACAGGACAAATCAGTGAGTTACAGACAGTATGCCTTCTTTTTCTGTGTTAAGGATAACCAATACTTATGGATTCCAAAAACATACTGTGAAGCTTCATAAATATTTCCTTCTACAGGAATGCAACTAATTCTTATCAATTAAGCTTGTAGGGGCTAAAAGAGAGATTTTAATTTGAAGTCAGTAGTGACAGACCATTTTATTGAAGGGATTATTGGTAACATTTGGTAAACTGCTGAGGTTTTCAATTATTAATATTTCATAGGTTCCTAAGTGTTGACTGTAAGATTCTTAAAGAACTGTAAATTACTGCTCCTTATTACCTATTCTGCTTTCTGCATGTAGGTCCTGGCAATTCTTCAAAAGTAGAAAATTTCTAGTAAAAGGATGCGGTCTTGATAGGGGAAACAGGGAGTGGAGACACAGACTCCACGGGGGGGCAGGGAGAGAAAAAGCAGTTTTTTTATTGAAGTGATGCCCGGCTTATATAGGAGCAGTAGGGAAGCTTCTGGAACGGGGTGGAACTTAGGAAGGGTTTAGGGAAAAAACCTGGGAGGGGTTTGCAATACAAGGTGAAAGCCTCCAAAACTGGGAATACAAGGGCAGGTATATACCATATGTGGAAATGCTACCCTGCTACAAGCAGGAACCAATCAGGGGTGGGTTACAAGCCATGATCCATGGAAAATTCCAGCAGCAGCACACAGTGAAACAAAGGGAAAAGATATAGAATGATAAAATCCTCAAACTTGGTACAGACTTCAACTACAAACAGTCTTAAGCATACCAAGGGTCCATATAAACACAGCAAGCAGCTCTCAGAGCTCAGGCAGTCACAGATCTGTGCTGTCTTCCACAGCTAGTCTCTATTCTCTCCTCCAGCAAAAGGATTTTTTTTATTTTGCACATACAGTATATAAAACAAAATACATTCCTGCAGTTTAATGATTTTGAATGAAATAATTTGTATTTTTGTTTGGTTTTGTTTTTAAAAGAGGGACAATCTGCAGCTGACCTACTGCCTTGTAGGTTGTTACACTGGCAACTAAAAGGTAAAGCTGCCAGCTGAGAGCAAGTAACTATTCTGCACTGGCCTCAGAGAGGAACTAGTTTCACCAGCACTGTGCCATAAATTAAGTTAAAGATGTTAACAACTGTTAATTGTCCTGAAAATGATACTGAAATGATGATCCTCCTCATGGAAGTGATTAGTCTGCATTCAGGTGGCCTGCACCTGCTTTTATTGACTTCAGAGGCAGCTCTGAAAAGGGTTAATGTCAGTGCTAAGAGCACGTTTGCAGTATGTGAGCACACTTTTATCCACCTCTCTTCTTTTTTTTTTTTTTTTTTTTAACAGCAATTAATTTCAGCAATTACTCTTCCTCCCTTCTGGTTTATTGCCTGGATGCCACTAAGGCCAGTGTTTCAATAGTGGTATCAATTTTACTGGAGCTTTACTGCCCAGCTCGTACAAACCCTATCAATTGCTGACAGGGGTGGTACTAGCCAAGGATGAACGATACAGGAAGTACAAGAGAGGAAGAAACTTAAGGCTGGAGCTGCTGAAAGGAGTGCTTGTGAAGCCCTCTGAGGATGCCAGTTCCCAGCAAGCAGAACTGACTCACAAGTAGGCTACAAATATGTAGCCTCTGTGTAAACTGAGAATCCTTTTGAGAGAGTCAGTATTCCTGTGACAGCGGCAGTCGTTCAGCCCACACTTGGAGATCATCAGCTGGGATCTGGAAACTTCACAAGTGCATGAATTCGGGGCTCGCCCTGCCATAAGCTGGATGAGAAACACTGCATTTCGATTTGGATTGAACTCCACGACACTGTGGCTTCCAGTCTAGAGCTGGCTTGTTTCTTGTTGGTTTGGAGGACAAGCCACTGGACTTAGTATCCATGGGGAAATGTGGTCTGCTGACTGATATGCCTGGTAAGAGTAAAAGGGGGATAACCTCATGCAGTAAGTAAAAATACAAAGCCGTTAAAATATTCAATGATGTCTTCAATGAAAAGCAACATTAAAAAAATACTTTTATTTTCTCATTTGCATATTATCTAGTGTGTTGTAGCTGAAAGAATATTGACCTTTCATTGTTGTATGAAGTAAAAAATGGTTATACTAATTTCTATTCAATCTTTAATTAGCTTTTTATTTACAAATTCCTGGAACAGGCAAGTGGTAGAAAAACCAGGTTCATAATGTTTGGAGAGCCATCTTAAAGTTTTCATTCTGAGCAGTATGCAATGTGGAGAAAAATCTAGGTAGTATTTTCACATTGTTCAAAAGGTTTTTAAGGTCAGAATGTATTTTTCTGATAAGAACCTGACCTCCTGTCTGCAGCATGTGCCACAAAACTTAACCTGTCAAAGGAGTTTCTTTTTTTTTTTTTTTTTCATTGCTGCCTTTAGCTCACCTTGACTGTGAATATTCAAGATTTGACAGGCTTCAAGGAAAATATGCTGGATTTTAGAAAACATCCCCATCAAATTGAATGGGTAGATATTTTCAGGGGAATCAATCACCAGAGGATTGTTCTTTTCTTTAGAGTGTATATGTGCACATACTTCCTAATCATCCTAAGTCATTAGACACTTACCAAGAATGGCTGACCTCCTCATAGACCTTTCTGACCTAATTACTGCAGTGGATGAATTCCCCTTTCTGAAGATTTTTTTTTTTTTTTTTGCACAGTTCAAGTTTTTCAACTGAGGCCCATATTGGGTTTTAAAGACATCTCTCATGGGCCTTATGATACACAAAATGCATAACAAAAGTTATTATTTTCAAATCAGAATGGAAGATGCATAGCAAATATTATGCAGTCACGATCACCTGCTCCCACTTTTTAATGACATCCCCAGTCTTCACAAAAAACAAACCAAAACATAAAAAGAAAAAAAAAACCAACAAACAACCCCCCCAAAAAAACCCAAACAAACAAACAAAAAAACCCCACAAAAACAAACAAACAAAAAAATAACACCTCAAAAGCAGGCAATACTCATTTTACAGATATCCTACAGACAGTGTGTTGACTAGACAAGGGATTGCACTTGAGATCCTCTTACTCCACTACTTTCTAAAGCCACCTCTACTACATCTAGTTCTTTTTATAATGTTTTATAATGTTGTTTCTATTTTAGTTTTCTGTGCCAAAAGGTTCTGGGGACAGTCTGAGGAGAAAGGTACTAAGTCAGGTTAGGTAGGAGACACTTCTCACTAATTTATCAACCTTTTAGTCTCTACTGTTTTCATTGTGGGGAAAAATACTATCATTTGGGCAAGTTTTCTTTACCTGTTCAGGTCTTTTTCAGGGGCTTGTTTGTAATGGGACATGATATGAGTGACAAATGGAACAAGCATCCTCTGCCAAAAGCAATGGCATAGACACAAGTAGCCAAGTTACCTCTTGGCCAAGCCAAATTTTGCTGACACCTGAGGAAAAAGTGACAAGTTTTTCAGGCTGGCTTTGCATTTTAGCATGAATTGACAGCTTTTCTGTCTACTCAGGGCCTGCAGCAGCGATGACCCAGTTAAGAGGAGTGCTCCAGCTGAACCACACTAGTGCTTCACATGTCTGCATGAGGAAAACAAGCAGATCCCCTTAACTAATCACATTAGTGCTGCTGACAGCCTGCACTGCACCTCGAGGATTTTCCAGCTTTGTTGCTGTGCCAGTGGGGTTGTATGTGGGGGCTGGTGATAGCCTGTGCATCAGGCTCTCCTTTGGTTGTCGAGAGCATGGTGGATTACTCTCTTTCGTGTTTCGGCTGCACTTGCTGAGGACTTCTCCAGCAGCTAAAGCTGCTATTTTTAAGCAGCCACAAGAAACTGATTTATCTGTCAGTGCAGGGGAATGTGCTTTGCAAAGCAGTAAGCTACATATCTGGGTCACACTCTGTATGGAGTGAGGCAACTGTGTGCTGTTCAGTCAGGAATTAGACAGCTATCAAATGCTGGTTTGTGGGGAGAAGGGAAAAAAAAATCCTCAAACAGCATGGAAGGAGTCTTCTTTGGGATAAAAATCACCATATGCTAAGCTGCTTTCTTGCCACCAGCTAGACAGCTGTACTTTAAACTGTCTAGAGGAATAAAGTAGACCGGCCTACTTATTCTGCAATTTTTAAAGAAATAGGAAAGGGATTTTTTTCGTTGGTTGGTCTTTGTTTAAAGCATAAACCCCAGGAACTGGTAGCCATAAGCACCTTTCTTAAGCCATCCTAGCCTATTTGTAGTATTACTGTAACTTTAAAAGTGGTGGGGGTTGTGTATATGTGTGCATTTTCATTATAAAAGCAGCCTAGTCTAGCATTCTTTAGGGTAAGAGAGAAAAGACTACAGAAAAGTAGTTTGTTCCTCTTGTAGGAGCCTGAGACAGGCCTTGATAAAATTCACTGGAAAATAAATTCCCGAATCATTGGTTATAGCAGCTCATGAAGGGCAAAGTTGTGTCCCTGTGCTTCCACAGGGCTCCCACCACTAGAACAAGTACATGTGCATTACAAAGCAGAAACAGAGGGAAATCATGACTTTACCTTTCAGGATCTTGCAGCAGTGTGGCAGCAATGGTATCATTGGCCTGGTCAGAGCCCAAATATCCATCTGAAGACATGGAATACTAAGCTCCAGAAGAAAATGAAGTCCTGTCATTGTGTCATCCTTACCTGACATGGCCATGGCTGGTGGACTCTGGACACCACACACTTGGGAGGAATTTGTGTCTCCAAACAGCAACTCTCCAAAGGGTGGGTAGAAACAAAACAGAACGTGGCATGAGGAAAAAAAAAAGTATAACTGTTGGATTGTTAAATTCCATTGTCTTCCTATTTTTCTTCCTAATTTTCTTTAGTACAGTATATTGCTGTAAGTTTTTGGCTTGTGGGTACTCTAATAGAAAAACTTTGAAAACAAAAGCATATCACTTAGGTAATGCCTACAAAGGTAATGAACATGATCTTTGTTTCCTTTAGAATTTTCAAGTTAAACTGTCTGATTAGTTTGGATAGGACTGAGATGGAAAAGCTAGGAGTTTAATTGATTTTTTTTTTTATATGAGCTCATGAGGCTGTATTGATGTTAATTGGTCTGTGTTAAAAAACCCAACAAAAAAATATGCAAAAAACAAACTACACAAAACCATGAGAAGTCCTGCATGATTATTTTCAGGAACTTGTTTAATTCTTTTACGATGCTGAAATGGCA
Source organism: Scytalopus superciliaris (assembly GCA_013400415.1). Taxonomy (NCBI): domain Eukaryota; kingdom Metazoa; phylum Chordata; class Aves; order Passeriformes; family Rhinocryptidae; genus Scytalopus; species Scytalopus superciliaris. Next base: position 310,981 of record VXBX01001053.1, read on the forward strand.
GTGAGTTAAATTTAGCAGCTGCAAACTAAGAACTGTATTTCCTATATTCAAGACATGATAACAATATCTGTCTTTTGAATGTTTTAATAGAAAATTGCTTTTTGCTTTCCTTCTTCTTCCCTTTTTTCCCCTCTTTTGTTGTCCCTGGTCAGTATAGCCATCGTTTAGCTGGCAAGCTCATTGACTTGTGGCATTATGGTGTTGAGACTGTGGATTGTGAAGAGGCTCATTAGGTACCACCGTTCCCCAAATACGCTCACATTCTATACTTTATTATACCCTTGTACTGCAATGTTGGGCTGAACCAAAGCTCCCGTTTGTGCAAGGCCTGGATTTCTGAATATAGTCCAAGGCTCATTAACAGTATTTAATTCTGCAGGGGGTTGTAATCTAGTCAAGGGCAAAACAGATTAAGTCAAATTGATGTCTACCTCACTGTCATGGTTTAACCCCAGCTGGCAACTGAGTACCACACAGGAAGTAGAGAGAAGGAGGAGAATCAGAGAAAAACCTGTGTGTTCAGATAAAAATGGTTTGATAATTGAAACAGAGCTAATAATGATAATAACAATAATAATGAAAAAATGTAACAAAAATAGAGAGAGGAATAAAGGCCAAGAAATACAAGTGATGCACGATAAAATTGTTCACCACATGCTGACCAGTGTTCAGCCTACCCCCAAACAGAGCTTGTCCCTTCCAGCCAACTCCCCCAGTTTTTATAGGGCCTGATGTTTTATGATATGGAACTGTTTGGATCAGCTGTCCTGGTCATGTTCCATCCCATCTTCTTGTGCCCCTCCTCACTGGCAGAGCATGAGACACTGAAGTCTGTGAATTAGGGTAAGCACTACTCAGCAGAAACCAAAACATCAGCGTGTTATCAACTATTCTTCTACTGAATCCAAAACTTGACACTCCGCCAGCTAATAGGAAGAAAATTAACTATATCCTGACCAAAACCAGAACATTCACATTACACCGAAGTGGATCTGTTGAGATGCCTATTATCTTCTGGTATGTTTTCCAAGATCAAATAAATGTATACATACATATATACATCCAGTTTAAAAGATGCAACCTTGTTTTGCCTCTTCAAATCCACCATTGTAGTACCATGTGTACAATCATTTAAATGGATAGCAAGATATGCTCACTGCATTCAGACAATAGTATCCCATTTACATGTCTTTGAGTGGCAGCTGATGTTATAGAGTTTGGGTAGTTCTGTTTCTGAGTTCAGTATGCCAGGAGAATTTAGGCTGTAATAAAATGGTTTAGAATCATCCTTAATGTGTTGCTTAATACTTGAAATACTGTATCTAACTTGTCTGTGTCTTGGCAATTTGATGGTACTGAGTGTGGGGAAAAGGAAATCATGACATAAGACTAATTAGTAAACAAGACATATTTCCTTTTTTTTTTTTTTTTCCCCTGGTGGAAAGCTTGAACAAGTCCTATGATGATTATCAAAAGAGGTAACGTAACATAAATGCATGTTGCAGGACTTCAGGTTGTAAAATCTTACTTTAGATTCTTAGACTTTTATCAACATGCAGCACTTCAACTCTTACACTCTGATCATAATCCAGCCAAATGTCCTCATGATGTTCAGGAAAGGAAGAATTTATGCTCCATTTTTCTGAGGGTGAAACTTTATACTCCTGGCATATTGCAGGTCTCCAAAAGAGCTCAGGCATCCTTTAAGGGATTCAAGCACACCTCAATTTCACAACCTCTTACACTCATCTCAGTAAAACTCTATGCTGGAGTCAGCATGTGGAACAGCTTGCAAGGAAAACCTCCTATCTTTCCAGTGCCTTTATACATAAATGTAAAAACCTCCATCTGGCAGTATGCACTGATACCTACTGGCCAGTTCTGTTGCTGAGAATTTAAAATCTAGAGCCAAGGTTAATGAGTACATTTTAAATATTACATTCAGAGTCTGAAGGTCATACAATGTAAAATATTGTTTCATTGATGCACTGTTTATGTTCAGATTGTATGTAGGGTAGACATTGAAAGTCTTTGCTGAATTTAGATTTAACTGTTCCTTTTTATAAAGGTTGGTAAATTTGCAGGGAGTATGGAAAATGGAGTCAAGCCTTAAATTTTCCTTGTGGGCCACAGTATAAAACTTTCCCTTTGATCATGGTCATGATTTTTATTTAAAAATAATAAATAATATGATGTCTACTCTGTGGAACTGCCATGACTGAAGGCAGATATCTAAAAGCTTCTGTACCATTCTAACAAAATTAGTTATTGAGCTTGAATAACATGCATTTAGGAAAGGTTAGAGGACCCACTTGAACGGAGTGTTTCTATGACAGAATTAATACAAGCTACTGTAGCTTTAGCTTAGTGTTCACTGATGTAATTACATGACCTAGTAAACCTTGTGAAATGATGTTGAACTTGTAATTTTCATTCAGTTTCCTCAATTTTTTTGGTCATATCTAGTGCATACAGGCTTCAAGTTGAAATAGTACTTATATATTGGGTGACTGTAGACTCTTTTAATATAAATAGTACTGTATGAATTTATAGATTATGGGCAGATAGACTTACAGAACCAGAATAATAATTTGAAAGGCCAGAATAGTAGTCCTTCAAATAGCACGAGGGGGAAAAATTCTATTGTATGTATCTGTGTCTAGCATGTAAACTTGGGGGGGTTTAGCAAAATTAAGGGTTTATGGTTCTTTCATTCAGATTCATGCTGGAATGATACAAAACAAGGACAGATCGGCCAGAGTCTTGTATATCATGTTGTAAAAATATGTGTATTTCTTGCTTTCCTATTTATTCTGTAGGTAAAACATGCTCTATATATCAAGTGTGGAAAATGACCATAGGAAGCACCTGTCATTAGCAGAAAGAATGCAAACTAGATACTAACTCCAGGAAAAAAAATCTCACTTTTAGGTTAAAGCTAAGCCATGAAGGAAGGGGCCTGCACATGCAATTAAAGCCTTTGCGTGGAATTATCTAATGTAGGCATTTTTCTTAGTAGGTTTAGCCAGAATGTCTGTTCCTGAGATTGTTCCCAGAGATAGGACACTCTAGAATTACTGCATTTCCAGCAAAGGAAAGCTTCACAGAGAAAGGGAGTTACATGAGTTTTACTTGTAAAAATTATGAAGGTGTTTGGGCTAAAAGACTCTAAATACAAGTAAAAGCCATCGTGTTCGCCAGCTCTCAAAAAAAAAGAGTTTACAGAACCTCTCAAGTGATACAAGTTAAAACATGTTTATGTTCTGGCAGGAGCTTTTCAGAAGCCTGCCTTGAAATGTCTGCTTCAAATTACACTGGCAGGTGTGGCTGTGGGGTTTGCAGAAAGCCTTAGGGACTGATCTTCACAGAGGCAGGGTAACTGGCTACTGGTGACCAGTCACACCAGCAAGGACTTCATCTCTCTGGAGATCAGGTAATTTCAGGATGTGAGATCTTTCTTATCAGTGGAAGAAGTTGTTCGCTTCCCTTAAGTTTGCATGGACTTAGAATATTCCCTGCCAGCTGATGGTTTTACCTGCAGCCCAAAGGCAGAGCATAAGGAAGGCTCTGGAGCTGGTCTGCAAGGTCCTTCTGTGCCCCTATCTGGGGCATGGTTTAATGATGTTCAGGGCCTGTGAAACTACCAGTCTTTCCAGAAAGTTACCAAGGGTGGAGGACCTGGCACGGAGGGTGTGAAGGCTTTGAGGAAGGAGTAGCTTCACCTTTGGTTTGGGTGGAGAGAAGCCAGGCTCCTGTTTGATGGACTGGCATTCCTGCATCCTCCTGAACACCAGACAGATTTTTGGTGCCATTCACATCTCAAACCAAACAATAGGCTTTTGTCCCACAGACCTCATAACTGTGAGAAGGATTAGCTGAAGGTCTTTGTCTTGGAGATGGCAGTCTGAGTCTGGGAGTCATTTAGGGAAATGATTTCTGACTAGCTGGTAATATTCCTAACTCTATGTGTTAAAATTTTGTACCTTGTAAGTCTACAGCCTTCCTAATACAAAAATATATTTTAAGTGACTAATCATATTTATTTTCAAGGGTAATTTTGCCACAACAGTTCTAGACAGTTGGTATTTGAAAATGAAGGCAAAGATTTTTCTCAAAGCAGTGCTGAGTAATTAGAGTCTTCCTGGTACCCGTATACTGTTCTAACTTCATTATCCAATGCATCTTTCCTTCTTCCAATTAGCTTCAAGTAATTCCTACACTCAAACCTTAGAGAAGAGTTTCAGAATTATAGGGATGGCATTATACAGCTCTAGGTTTGTAAGGAATATTTCTTTTAGAGTACAGGGAAAGTAAATGAATTACATGTTTTATAGGTTGAAGAGTAGAACTACTTCCAGGAATCTACTGACTTCTGATTGCTGTTTCACATCCAATCAGAAAGACTTTTAATTCAAAAAAATTCTTTACTGTTACAAGCACAACCTTATTTATTTTTAAAGCCTGCCTGTTTGCAGAATCTTTACTTGTGTTCAGATGTGAGAAAAATAAAGATAAACACATGATTTGGAAATTTATGTAATTGGGCACTCCAGTTCTGGGTAATATTTTGACACTAAAAGAATTTCCTATTTGGAGAAGTATTATTAAAAGCTTCAGGTGAGTTTGGGCAGCTATAAGTGGAATAAAGAAATACTTGAACCGATGAGATCAGTGCCATAATCTATTTTCACACTTTATTTTTGTGTTCTTGTGGCTTAGTTTGCTCCTCTGCAGCCCTGCCAGTGTCTGGGAAATATATTCATGAGGACTTGGACCTGAGTAGTGATTTTGCCTTTGTGTAGTGGGGTGGACCTACCACACATGTGCTTCCCTATCATCTGTAGTTAGTGCAGTTGTTAATCTGTACTAATGAAGGGGAGGACAAGGAATAGGGTGGCCGAGGGAAGAAGCAGTGACTGTAGCACTGTGTTGGGCATCATATCAGAGTGGTGGTGGGTACAAGGAACAGACAGTGATGAATAGAAAAACTGATTGTAGTATTACGTTGTTTCCTGTGATTTGAGGGATGTTTTGATGCCTTAATAGCACCCACTATTTTCCACTTCAATTTAGAAAAAAGCCTCTAAGTTTAAAGTCCTACACAAACTTACATAAAATCTGCACTTGGATTAGAACTTTAATTTCCCCTCTGATTTGTATATGCTAAGGCACAGTTGTATGTTTACAGTAAGTTTATTAATTCTGTAACCTATTTTCTGTGATGTATCAAAGAGTGGAGATGAAAATGTGCTCATAAACACCTTTTTCCATAACTGTCATCCCATGTCCTATCATAAAACAACATCCTTATTGGTAACAGGAGATACAGACTGAGTTGCTCTTTGCACTGTATGCTGTTTTTAACTGTGTAATTACTTCAGTAGTTAACAATGTTAACTGCAATGTGATTTGTGGCTACATTCCCAAAAGTATCTCTCAGTAAATCAAAGTAGATGTGCCAGGGCTGTTACTCAAGTTCCATCACAAATATTTACCGGAGTATATCAAGCCCACTGAATTATAGCTACTAAATTGCTGGGAACGTACTCATGAAAACAAATCCCGTTTGAATAAAAAGAAGGCACAATCATTCTTTAAATGGTATGATAAATCTTACTGCTCTGAAAAGGTTGAAAGTCATTTGCATTTGGCAGAGGTATTGAAATGCATCTTAATAGACTTAAATGTTCAGTGTTATTACTGATGAACAACAGAATATAACCATTTTATGGCTGTGATCAGGTGGGTTCTGTGAAATTAAGGTTTGGCTCTGCAGTTGGATCTTGTTCATTGCCAAAACTCTCATTTCCTTGTGGCAGCAAATCATGCAATAGACTTGCAGACAAATATAGCATCAGAGCTATTATCTTATGGAAATAAACAAGAGCTATTTGTTTAGTCAGCAAAATGTATGCTTAATAAAGAATACAGATTACAACATTTTCAGAATTGCTGTTAGCTTGATTGGTAAAATGGTCTCCTTAAAGAATTTCACTGAAATCAGAAACAATAAAATATAATTGAATCAACATCCCCAGGGGTTTGCACATTACTATATAATTGAGAGAAATTATCCTTACCACAGAAATCCTACCCAAAGGTAGAGTTCTCTGCAGCCTCTCTTTTAAGACATAGTTAACACTTGAAAATGTGGGGTTTTTTTCCCTTTGTTTTAAAACTAGTTTGAACAAAGAGGCTAATTTCATGTACAGCTCTGCAGGCTCAGAATGAAATACATTACTAGAATATGAAGTTATGGCATAATAAAGCCTGAATACTATTTCAGAATTAATACTCAGTGTTTTTTTTTTTGTTTGTTTGGTTTTTTTTGTTGTTGTTTTGTTTGTTTTTTGTTTTGTTTTGGTTTGGTTTGGTTTGGTTTTTTTTTTGTCAGGGAACTTGGGTGTCCCAGGTGAAATTTTTTTTCCTTCTGAAGAAAAGTAGTTACTTTTTTTCTACCCCTTCTTCCTTTTGTCATAAAAATAATTTTCATTTGTCAATGAGATGTTGAGATGTTTATTCTTTCTAATACCAGTGAAGAATAAGAATAAATACCTTAAGAGTAAACACCTTAAAGAACATCTTGTTTACCACCCATCTACATTTTCATTAGTCTATATGTGCATGGGAATGGCTAGACACTGTAAACCAGGGAAAGCGAATGAAATTGTCAAGAATTCATTTCATTTTTACTGTAGGAGTCTGTATGGAAAGTCAGCTTTTTCTATCTTACAAATTATTGATACATGCTGATATTTAAATTCGTGACGTGTTTCTTGTTTAGACTTTCACTATAAAAGATTCATTTAGTGAGGGCTCAATTCTTAACAAATTTTGTAGTATTTGATTGTGTGTTTTCCTAATTAACAGATAAACAGGCAAAAGATACAATAACAAATAACCAGGAATAAAAGCAAAGAATAGACAGTCCTAGAAGTCAGCATCTGTTTGCCACTTTTTCTTCTGAGTTATTTAAACTCCAGAGAAGCAGATTGAAAAGAACTCCACCCTCTCCTATAAGAAACAACAAAAATCCACCCAGGTGATCGACTTTTGCAGCACTGCCCTGTTGTTCAGAAGGATCGGGGAGATTCTCATGTGAGGCCTAAGAAATGGTAAGCTTGGCTTGTTATTTGTGGCTGTGTGCATTCAAGGGAAATCTGTCATATATTATGGAGGAGAGTAAACCCCACATCTGTCATTCTTGTGCCAGAGCCTGTTTAAAATGTCCAGAACCTCAAGAAAAGTAAGAAAGTTGCCAGTGCTCCCCTCAAAGCGTGACCTCAGCTTATATAGTCCTTTTCTTGTCACAAGCACCTCTTTGTTGTCTTGTCTTTCTTTGATGCCAGCTAACCTTCCCCATTGCAAAGCTTCCCTGTTCTGCCCTGCACTCAGCTGGCCAGGCCCATGGTCATGGATAACATGTCCCACTGTTTCAACCCCAAGGGAGCCTCCTTTGCAAATCCCTGCACTGCATGGCAAATACCATCCAGCTCCTCAACACGCTGAAGGGTCTTTTGAGGCCTCAGAATTGTTTCAGCCACCTGAGTTCTCCTTTCTGAAGTGAATGCTTCTGATGCTCTCAACACTAGTCCCCAAAGAGCAGCATCTTTTTGAACTGGAGGATCAATGATGTTACCTAGGTGGGTTATTTGAAGACAGTTTTGTTGTTGCTGTGTAACCTTAGTTCAGTGACAGACACTGTATGATGGGGTAATTCTTCTGATTCATTTGCTGTCTTTTTTTGTTTTATTATGTTTCATGAACTTGTCCTTTGCTTCTGACAATAGTCTGTATGAGCTTTCAGTTAGATCATCTAATATGATTACAAAGACATTTGATTAATTGCATTTGATTGCATATTGCATTTGATAATGCTGCTCTATGATTTTCAAATGCAAACAGTACAATAGAATATACACCAAAGTACTTTATCTTAGAGACAAACTGAAATAAGAAAAAAAGCTGGTCTGTGACTTGTAGTCCTTTGACAATATAAGGACTGTGTGGCATATGATATTGTTTTAAGTATAAAGTACGCCTAAAAGTTGCTTATGTTACTTTAATATTTAAGAAGAAGACAGCTGGATATGAAGGTGGCAGATGAAGCAGTATAAATAATGTAAGCGTGTATGCAGAAGAATTGAAGTGGAAATCAACAACCTTGGAATGTATAGCAGTCAAGTCTTTTAACTCAAGAAATAACATGGAGAAATAACAGCAGAATTATTCTGTGACATTTGCACTCAGAGATAACAGCAGAAACAAGTAGAGTGCTTTGAAATTCACTGCCTATACCAGGAGCATTTTTAAAAGTGGAATCACCTTTTCTCCCTCTTATTAAATACTGAACACTGCTATGCAAGGAAGGAGGCACAATTGAAATGTAAGGAAATTCAAGAAGTCACTTTACAGCCACAGTTAGAGAAGGGTTCTGTTTTGAATAACAAAAAAAAAAAGTTTTCTCTTTCTCTAAGATCACAGCTTTTGGTCTCAGAGTCACAGAAAAGGCCAATCTCTGGGTGCAATGCATTCAGGACACAGCTTCAGTTTGGATTCTGAATTCAGTTCTTGTGGTGTGAGGAATGTTCAGAATATTTACATGTTTGGGTTTTTTTGTTCCCCTTAGAACACCACTGTCCTGAATTGCTCTGTTTCTGGATTGACATAATTGCTCTGTAGGAGCCATTTGAGTCTCTCAGGTAAATACAAAACTCTTAAAATGTGTTCGGTGTGAATTCCCTTACCTGACTAACCTTCATTTTCAGAACTATTATATCTGTTGTGTATGCCTGTCATTAAAAACTCATTCAGAAGCTCATCTGTAAACTAAGAGATTGTGACAGCTCCTTTATTTTTTTGAGCAGTCCTAGGACAAGGTGTGCATGATTTTCTACAGACCTTGGAATCCATGGGTTATTCATTGATCATGAATATGTGCTAGGACTGCAAGCTGAAAGCCCCCTTGAGCATTTTATTACAGATGTTACTGTATTTTCAGCTTCACTTTGAGACAAAATAACATCTCAATCATTTTTATTTTCTCCTTGAATGCTCAACACACAGCATTTGAAGAAAGGTCTGTGAAGGTGCCTTCATCAGCGTTGTGTTAGAAAAGTAATTTCTCTCTATTTCCCATTTTGGGAGTTGTATGTTTTCTTAGGGAAGCTGTCCATGGAAGTGTGGGCTGGAGTGTCCTTGCTGGGCAGGTAAGAGAGTCACAGTAGCTGGCTGAAAGGGGGACAAGGTGCCATGATGAATGCAGGAATTGTCTCCCTTGGGGCAGGAATTGTCTCCCTTGAGACAGGGAGAGAAACCATCAGAAGAACTCACAGGGGTGCTCAGGTATTTTCGCGGGGTGGAGTTGCTGGCACAGAACTTTCATTTTGAGAGATCACTTGTTCATTTAGGTTATTTTCTTCTTTCACTATATTTTTGGATTTAAAAAATATTTGTTGACTTACTGGCAAACCAAACTCAAAAGATAATGAAACATACCAATCTTCTAATAGCTTTATTTACTTTGTTTATTCCCTTTGTACNTCACTATATTTTTTGATTTAAAAAATATTTGTTGACTTACTGGCAAACCAAACTCAAAAGATAATGAAACATACCAATCTTCTAATAGCTTTATTTACTTTGTTTATTCCCTTTGTACAATTGGCACAGTTTAAATTTTTTTGCTGTTGACTGCAGGGGGTGGGGGATTTGGGGGAAGGGAAGCAAAGATGTGAGATCTTTAGAAAACTCTTCAGGGACAGGAATTCTTTTCTTCCAAGTACTATGATACTAGGACATGAAAAGAATACATCTCTCCTCTCTTGCTGTAATTTGAATGTGAATTTGATCTTCCTAAGGAAGGAAGATCAAATATCTTCTAACCAAGCACAAATAAAGAAAAGAAAGTGGAGAGAATAACACTGTTTGACATTGTCAGAGGTAACATGTAACCTGCTGCTGAGCATGTTACAGACCTACCTATGTCAATATACAGAGAAGTATGTCTATTATAGTCCCATCTAGAGACCTCAATCCTTCACTTCAGACAGTAGCAGCTGAAATTTTCAGCTTTAGAGATATAGCTGTAGTTTGACAGCCCTGACCTCAGTCTGTACGCGAGGGATTACACACACTCATTCAGGCTGCAGACTCTGCAGAGAAGGACTTAGGTAGTGCTCAAGCTCACCCCCTCTTTTGGGCCCTGTGAGGCTGGAAATAGAAGCAATTGGAGGAAGGAGGCATCAGCAGGGGCTTACTGGGAAGCCTGAGTGCTATTTGATACAACACGCACGGCTGGCTGCGGGTCGACCCAGGCTGCCTCTCCTTGTTCTCCACACTTGGTTGGAGACGAGCCTGCTATTCCTGGGTGGCACAGACAGCTATCATCCATTTGGCTCCAATGGTTTTACAACGCTAGTGATCACAATAAATTACCTGCACTAACGTGAGGAATAACCTGATGAGCACAGTTACATTGTAGCGGAGCTAAACACCACATGAACAAGGAATTGAAGAGCATATATTAGAGATTTTATTTGACAGGCTAATGCACCGTAAAGTTTTGTTGGTCTTTGAGAGAGGGAGAGGTTCAGAGATGCTCTTGGAGAGGAGAACCAGTGTCTGCTGGAGTCTGGTAGCTCCTCCTTGCAATGTCCTCACAGAACCAACACGAGATGAAATCACAGGAAAGGCATGCAAGATTTCTTTTCGTGAAAGTACCTTTGCTTTTCCTTTCCTTTGGAAAAATCTTACATTAATATAAATTGAAAGTTTTCTCTATTTTTTATTATTTTTCTAAATAGCTTCTATTCTAAACCTAAATATTGCATGCTAATAGCAATGTATTTCTAATTAAAAAGACAAAAAACCCTCAAACACACACAAACCCTAAAACCCCAATAAACTTTACATTCCCATTGATTGTGGGTTAGAGGAAAGATATTTTCTCTGACCAAGTCTAGCTGTGAAATACGTGATCAGGAGGAAACTACAGTCACACTCTGCTCTCACCGTCGTGCAGCTGTTTTTATAGTTGTGCACTGGCCATGGCTAGCACCATAACTTTAGCAGGTTTTATTATCTTTCCCTCAGGCAGATATGAGTATTATATGTTTGTTCTTTATACATTGTTTGAGCCTGGAAATCAATAAGAAAGTTCAGACAATGCAGTAGTCTTATTTACTCATGTTTTGAAACAAAATCCCTTTGTAATGCCTGAAACATCTTCAAATGTTTTCTCCTGTCCTGTTTACCTTCCAAGGGCCATGATATGCCATTGATCATTTTTTTCCTTTTCTCTTTTTTCCCTTCTAAAGTTATAGTTTCCTACTGAAATCAATGGGGAATTAGCTTCAAAATCAATAGGGAATTATGGTCCTGAAACTTAAGACAATGGTGGCTCCTTAATCATATCAGAAAAGGTGATTAAGATGCCACAAACAAACCACTAATCCACAGACATAGGCACAGCTGTTAAATTAAGAGCAACCATCTTTACCAGAGCATAGCTCCATTTAACTTGAGTGGGAGCTTTGCCTGAAAAACAGAAATAAAATCAAGCAAGAAATGTGAAACAATATCACCAGATTTATCAATTAAACACTTGTTGCTGAGCTAAGATGACTCACCAAGAGCAGGTTGGTCTTTTACTACACAGGCAACTAATTTCTTGGTTCGAAGCTCTTATGGTCCTTGGGGACTTGGAAAGCAAGAAACAAATGTGGATGTTCAGAACATCAAGTTTGCTGTTCCCAAATGAACTGGCTAAACTGACGAAACAATTCCAAGTCTTTCTCAAAAGACTTTTTGGACCTCCAAAAAGCTGATTGGACTTCAGGGATTTACAGAGTAACAGTTGTGGAATGGAAACAAGTGGAAGTACAGATTGCTTCTGGTTATTCCAAACCTTCTCCTGCTCCTAAAGGTTTGCATTTAGAATATTTTGCATCTAACATTTCTTATCAACTTTCTTTTGCGATCTACCACTCTGATTGTTGACATTTATGTGGTAGTCTTTCCTTTGTTTTTAATAAAACTCTGTGTCCATTCAGGGGACAGAACATAAAAAGCTAGGAATTTTTGTTCACCGGTCCCATGCTAGGATATATTTTTCACAATTCAGAATTTGCATATAGTGTATTTTTGGCAACTAAGTAATAGTAAAGCTCTCAAGAATAGATCTTTAAGCAGTACAGCAAGGACAGAGTTGACTATATTTAAAATATAGAAACTAAAAACTATGTTTCCCATTTAAAATGTAGATTAAATTTATCTACAATATTAAAAATACTTCTGAGGAAATTACTCTCAAGGGAAAATGCAGGCAGAAACTGTATGTGTATGGGTGCTCTTAAAGAGGGTGTGCTTCTGTTATTTCCTATATACAGTTGTACCCTCTAAGTTAAGCTCTATGCTTAAGGTTAGAAGGCTGGTCATGGAATGAACTTGGCTTTTATTACTTCTCTTGAGTACTTTTGCTTCTTTAAACTTTGAGTTTAAAGAGTTATCACAGTTTTCAAAGGCTGAAAGAATTGGGATCCAGATTATTAGTTCAGCTTGTGAGTCAAGAATGATTCATTTTCTAAAATCTGCTTATATTACTTTGCCAGTGAATACCGAGCAAGGCTTTTGTTTATCCTTCACACGTGGTCACTACTGCAAACAAACAAGTTTAATTTGCTTTGTAAGCTTATTACGAGAGGCTCAGTGGAGAATGAGGGCTGAAAAGAACCTCTTGCCTCTGTGGTTTTATTAAGAACTATTTTCTCCAGAGAACTCTCAGCCTGTCAGATTAGAAATGCAAAGAGACCTTTTACTCTAACAGTCTCACAGTTATCCCCTTAGTAAAGTTTGCTTTTGTGATAATTACATTTTACCATCTACAGTTGTTTACTAAATGAACAGCTTTTCTCTGCTGCTTCTAGCCTTGACACTTTTCCTCTGATAATTTGTGGTTACAGTGAAATATTTAGAAATACGTGTTTGCCTTCTGTTTGTTGTCTTCCTCGTTTTGTTTAGATAACAAATGATTTTGGTTTGTGGTTCTGGTGATTATGGACCACAGGAATAGTTTAGGAATTATACCTGAATGTATAATGTAATGTAGCATTAATACTGCTGATTAATAGGAAAGGAACCATTAAGGATGGAGTTCCTAGCTGCCAGGTTGTCCTGAAGAAGCATGACTTAATGACAATATCCTCTCCAACACTAACAGGTTTTTTTCTAGGAAGTATTTAATGTGTGACTATGTGTGTGTGAGTTCCCTACAATAACGTTGCCTCTTTCCAACTCTGTGGCAAATAATTAACCTCTGCTTGCATGTAAAGCTAGTGTTATATATCAAACCATGATGCATATCTATACAGATAACTTTAAAATAATAAAAAAAAGAAAACAAACCTAAAAAGACCAAAACAAACCTAAAACCAAAAAACCTATGCCAAATAAACAAACAAACAAACAAAAAAAGTCATATGCTAGTGGTATCATTATTCTTTGGAAAAAGAAGCAGGTAAATCTTTCAATAGGGCAAACTAACCAGGCAGGTCTATATAAAATACTAATAAATGTTTTCTCTTTTTAATTCAATAATTATTTTTCAATATTAAAATAGATTCGTTTAGTTATTTTTTTGTTCCATCTGATTCCAAGTCTTATTTGGTATCACTGTTTTACATAGAAAAATGTGTACCGTAAAAAACCTTGATGCAAACCCCCTTTCACTTACAAGTCAGGATGATTAACATTTGAGTGTGAATTAAAATCCAGCTCTGAGCCTCTGATTTTTGTGAATGTCACCAGAATTTCTGCTCTCTGTCACTTAATTATGTCTGATCAGTTCTGAAAGAACATACCCAGAAAGAGCTGGCAGAGGACAGAATTAAAAGCTAAAACACAACACTCTTGAATGATTAGAAGTAAAGCTGGGATTTGAAACTCTTACAATATGTTTTCCTACCTGCACTTCAAAGGTAACCTTTGGCTGCTGAACAGTTATGAAACTTCAGCCTACTAAGTTTCTAGCAACTTGGGTCATCAGAAATATACAGTATTGTGTTAAATCTAAAATGGTTTCTGTGTTGTCCCTGTGATTTGGAACTTTGCTATTTCTGCAAATGTAAGTCACTGTTGTGGGCACAACATTCAGATTGCACTAGAAATTTATATGTTGAATAAATCTGAGTGTGATGCCAAAAAAAAAAAAGTCAAGAAATAGCTCAGGCTGAGATCTTCTTTTAAAGTTCAACTGTGAGAAAGTCCTAGCTGTTTTAAGAATAGGAAAAAGATATTTTTCATAGTGTTGACATATCTAATTGCTAATGCTCTTGTCATCTGTGTTATAGCCTTCGTTAGAAAGAACATTAATAATTCAACAGTACTGGTAGTTGGATGAGACACATTTCTGCATCACATACCCTCATACTCCCTTTCTCTCCCAAGATCTTGGTAGAAATTTACTAGGAAGGGTGAATTAGTCTTGCTGAACTCACCTAAAATGGGTTTCAAGCCTGAGTGCCATTGTCCTGTGTTATCTTGGAGGGATAGGAGCTCACATATGGGAGAACAAACCACCAACAACTGTGGCATCTCAAATAAAGCCGGTAGACATGGCCACATGGTCAATAGCCTAAAAAAAAAAAAAAACAAAAAACCAAATATTTTTCCATTGCCACAAGGCTATCAAGCAATTCTACCATTTTCCATGCTAAGTCTCAATATAGACTAATATGTCCATCCTCAAAATTCACAGATCCTCTTCCTAAAAGTGGAAAGTCTGTGCATGAATCCAGGTGCTAATAGGGAGTCAGGGGTCTTAGCAGGCCAGTACACACACTTTTTCTTTCTGTAGTAGTACAAAGTAGCTGGCTGCATCTAAGTGTTAACAGTTTAAGCCCCCAGATTGACACACCACCTCTGGACTGAAACAAGAAATACTGTGTTTCTTAGGGCTACTCTCCTTATTGCCACCACTGCATCAAACAAGAACATAAAAGTGGCAAGTCTACATTAAAATCACATTAAAAATGCACTGAACAAGAAAGCTGGGGAATTCAGAGACAAGACAGTCCCTAATCCTCTCTCCCTCTGTAAGATTCTCAGCTGTCAGAAATCAGGAATCCAGGCATAGCAGTGCTGCTTAAACACCAGTGTTAGAGGCTGACAGTAGAGTATCTGTAAGCACAGGCAGTATGGAACAATTTACTTGCTTTTTAAAAAAAGCATTTGAACATTTTGCACTTGCTCAGATAGTGCTGAACTTCCATTCATCTATGAAAATAAAAATTCTGAACTATTTTAGACGAGCAACTGATATCTTTATACTGATAAATGCTGCAGTCCTGTAACTTAGTGCAGATAACCTCCACCCTAAAAGAGCTTACAGTCTAAACAGACAAAATGAATAAAAGGTAAGAAATGCATTGTTATTCTTCCCATTTTAGAGAAGGGGAAACCAAAGCGCTGAAAGGTTAAGTGGCTTGTCTCTGGTCACACAGGGAGCCCGTGGCAGGGCTGTGAATTAAATGCCTCCTCTTGTAAGAACTGTGCTGTCTCCTTAGGAAATATGAATAGTAGAAAGGAGAGAAGCTGCCTAGCACAAATTTACTGTATGGTACTTGAATAACATGGCAGCTAGTACTGGAGCTGAAATAATGAACTGATAGCTGAGAGTGGACAAAAATGTATTATAACAGTGAAAAAAATGTAAGAAACTTGGTAATTTCTTCTGCCTCTCTCAAGCCTTTTTCCTTGTGGTAACAAAATGCATGTATTTGCTCTGTGAGTTCCTCCACCCTTGCACTTGCAACTGATCTTTACACAAAGCACAGCACTTCTGAGGATACCATATTCCTACACCCAAAACTCATCTCGTCAACAGGGCAGAAAAAGACTCTTGATGGTGGTGGACTGTGGTCCACAGATGAAGAAGAACAATCTAAGATCATTTGAATATGTTCCTTATGGGAGGTTCATTATGATTTTTTTCTTATTTGCTCTACTCTTTTGTTTTTCTCTTTCTCTATTACCATAGGCAGTTCAAATACTGGTCCTAATTGTCTTCAGTTCACGCAAGTATAAATTCACAGCTTGACATTGAGGCTAATATATCATAGACTTTGATTTGGTTATTTTAGGCTTTTCAAGGAAGGCCTAATTTCAACAACTGCCAAAGTTACCTGAGCTGTACATGCAAGTAATTAGCTAAACCTTGATAACAGGTCATTTGATTAGCTAGTGTGAAACAACCCTAACAAGACAAGAATATTCCAAAGCATCTAATTGAACTTAAGGACATTTAAACTTCAGCAGCTCTTCTGTCTTCATGTAAAAAACTTCAGCTACAACATTTCATTGTAATAATGAATTTTAAAAAGAAAAAAAAAGAAACAATACTTTTGAACTTTATAGACTAGCCTGATTCTTCCACAAGGAAACACTGTTTTTGAATCAATGTTTCATAGATGCAGCCTTGAACTTCTTGATTATTTATAAGGCATCTTTTTCCTTTCCCTTCTATTTCTGTAGATTGTATGTTTTACAGTGTGTATGGACTTCTAACATAATGTTCTTTCAAGTTGTTTGCACAAAAGACATCGTATTTAGTGCCAACAGGTCATTGCCTCTCCAGATAACTCACTGAAATACTTAGAGGGATATCAATTTTCTAACAATCATTTTATTGTCAAGATCCCTTTTTTTTCTTTCAGCTTGAGGTTCTACCCTAGAAGTGACAAAAGCATGCACTTCAGCTCTTGATGGTGATTTATGGACATGTTTTAAAGATGTAGTTTTGAAGAGTTCTATGTTTGTGTGAAAAGAGCACACACGTTTATTAGTAAAGAAATTTGAACATTCAGATATGTTGGCTTTTTAAAATCATATTTTGTACACATGTAAACAGCATTTTTCAGTAACTTCCTACAGATAAATGTGCTATTTCCTCCTATATTTATAGTTGTGAAAATGTTTGTTTGCCTGCACATTTGTCAGGCTCTTGTTCATGCTAAGAGAAAGAAGAGCAACAAAAGATCCTAAAAGAAGCTAGTATTTCTTCAGAAAAGTGAATGGAACTGGGATAGCTGAAAAAACAATCTTTTCCCTATGAATAAAATGCTAAGCAACGAGGGGCTGGATAATTCAGTGCTTTATCTTTTTGTCTGCTATAACTAAACTAAGAAAATAATTCAAAAGAATATCAGATATGAAATGGCTTTTTCACTTCTAGTGGTGTGAAAGGAAGGTAAAAAAGATATATAGCAGGTCTTTTTCAAGAAGCAATCTACATGTCAAAAGGAGTATTATTCAAATTGTTTGATGAACAAACATCAACTTAAATTCCTGGATCTAGGGTGTGTGACTCAAGCTTTTGCTTGTCTCCTGTGTGTGAGCATGAACTCAGGAGGCATTTGTCTGCTCTGACACATGCTGACTGACGGTTCTTTATTTGTACCACTTGTTATGCAGAGAAGCACAATCACTGGGATACGCGGAAATGTTATTACTGCTTCAGAGTAAAGGATCGGCTCAAAAATTTCTCTAGTTTCTCTGTAACTTGCTCTTTGCTCCTTAAATGTCCTGGAGTTCATTGCTTGTTTTCAACTCCCCACACTAAAGCTTTTTCCAAGACTGCGAGTGAAGGACAATAGGATTGCAGTGGTACCCTTGGTGCTGGAGCTGCAAATAGCTGCTTCTCACTGTGCCTCATTTCACCTACCCCTTCTTTCAATGAAACAAAGAGCCTCCATAATATTTAATTATGAGGATCTTCCAGTTTTAAACCACCCTTTCTGTTCAAACAGCTTCCCAGTTGCATTTCTCCATGCTTTTTTCGAATGCTTACTGTTACTTGTTTTATCTTTGTTTGTTTGACTGTGGGCCAGAGGTATGTTTTGAAAATTAGTTTGTGGGAAATCCTTCCTATGTTTTATACCATTGACTGGGGGCAGAATAGCCTGTGTATTCAAATTAGTTGTCCTCTTCAATCATGTGCTATTACTCTAATACCATTTGTCTGCTGTTTCCACAGGTGTCTGAAGATAAAATGATTTAATCTTAGGACTTTGTATCAGCACACATGATCTATTGAAGCCTCTTTTTAAAGTGCATGCCTGCATGTCAGATCAAATGTCTGTACCTAGTGGAAAATTTTCTGCTAGACTCTTGATACTAATAAAATACATAGGACTTATTTCTGCAGGTCACTGTCCGTGTCTGAGCAGCCCTGAATCAGCCCTGGTTTTAAGTGTGTGTCTAACAAGGGAAAGCTGGATGTTGCTGATTAAAAGAGCACACTGCTCTTCCCTCCAGTTTTGTTCTGGCTGGAAACTTCTAAAAAACATTTGGAAATTTTAAGGAATGGCACAGTATTACACACTACAGACAAAGTTTATTGGCATGTACTTTTTGGTGACCTGTGATCAAAAGGCTGGACTCAGTGTTGTTTATTGTGCTTGTCAGCACACATACCTACCTGAAGGGGAAGGTTGACTTTTATGAGATACTGGCATGATATGCTGAATTAAGAGAGCTTCAACAGAGAGATTGTTTTTTTTTCCCCTCCTCTTCTGTTTTCCCCTGCTCTATACAGATTTTCTGCTGGTCAGAGTTCTGCTCTGAACCGGGTGGGGAAAAGAGGTTTAGATCCTGGATCTAAACACTGAAGTGAGCTCTGGTCACAGGTTGCCTTGGGCATGAGATGTTTTTCTGTGAAATTCTTGTTCAGCATTTTTCATTAGAAACTGTTTTGTTAGAAACCAGAAACACAAGGCAAATGTAACACACTCTTCCTCTGCATCCCATGCAGCTCTGTTCTGTAACAGTTCTTGGAAATGGCAGTGAAAAGAATGACCTGACAGTTCATGATGGACAAGGCAAGAAAACAAAACTAATGCAAGGCCTCTTGAGATGACTGTCCCATTTAATTTCTATTGGTTTTGCTTTTCAACAATGGTGCCTGACACTGAAGCACCACTAGCATCTCTGCTAATATTCAAGGAAATGCTTTTCCTGTATTAAATAAACTTCTGCTTTTAACCTAATGGAAATTCTGCATCAAATTTATTCCATATAAAGAAAGTCAAATAATTTTCATTTTCTCCACCAAATAGGTAGTTATGCAAGTGAAACTCAATTAAATAAGAGAGGAAATTGTGGGGTTTTTTCCTCCATTTTACTGTTTGAAATCTAGCCTAAAGAGAAAGGAAGTAATTTATCCACCCTCCAGAAACATGCAGGGTCTTATGTGAAATAATGCATGTAACTTTATTTTAGCTGCAGCTAAATTTTAATTCTTGTTTTTGACAGTTGATAAAATAAATCTAAGTCTTCACTTATAGAAACAGTTCTAGCTGGCTCCAATAATGCAAGCAGATCTATATGGAGTGCTCTTTTCAATTCTGGCAGACTTCACTGACCTTTTGGGCTTCTTGTAGGCTTCAATGAAGATACAAAAGGGGACAAATTTGACCCATTCTTTTCCCATTGTCGTCTTCTCTGTGCGGACTTTACATGCTCACTTTGATACATCCCAAAAATTTGCAGCTCAGGATACCTAAAATCAGTGTCTTCATTCTGTTATACTAAAAGTATGAATGTATATTTTAAATTAGGGTTTTGTTTTTGTATTTTACCAATTATGAATATTTTTCTAGTCAAATCAGTGAATTGAATGTAGCTTTGGTACTGTTTCCTAACACGACTTAAGCCTCACCCAAGAAGTTTTGTTTTACTCACAAGAATAATGCTACTGAGATCCTGTGCAGTACTTAGTTCTTCTGTCATTGAGACAACATTAGTCACCTCACAGTTTGGGTCTCTCAAAACAGATTTTTGTAGCATTGGGGAACTTCTGTGCACACCAGTCTTATCTGTTTGAATAACCTTTTTTAATTCAAGTGGGACTGTACCATGTGCAATTTAATTTCTGATATAATGATTATGAGCACACTGACTCAGGTATTTGTCTCGCCTCAGGATGTTCTCATAATTATTTGAAGGGATAATATGTAGGCTTCTCCCAGTTATGTAATTTTTCTATTAGATTTAAACTTACCTTTTTAATCTCTTTTCCTCAGAAACCTCATCTTTTTATGAATAAACAATATTGTCAGTGACACAGAAAATAATACCTTAATGGCTTTGGGAAATGCTCTTGGAAGATGACAGAAACGATATAAGAAAGACATCAAATTGCCAATATTTGATAAGAAGGAACTAAGTGTATGAAAGTAAGTCCTAGTCCTACTTCTTTGTTATCCAACAGGACCTGGCACTCAGCCTGCTTCCTGAGGGACAGAAGATGCAGCAAAAGCTAAAGTAGATAGATCAGGGTTTGGGGATTTCCTTTCTCAAAAATATTGTATAAATTTGAGATGAGAGATAAATACATTGCTTCTATCTTCAAGCTGACTTTAACTGTGATTTTAATGCAGGTAAAAATGGATAGAAATTATGAAATCAAGCAGCAAGTGGATTTGGAAAATTGTAGATATGTCATATCTCTATGCAGAAGAGTGGAAGGTCATTTTCAATTCAGACTCCTTTCTACAACCTGCCATCTCTTTCTGTAAGTATTTGGCAATTTGTGGGTTAAATTTGCTATTTTCAGAGAAATATTCAGTTAAATTATTAAAATAATAAAATACTGTATTCTCCTATGCAAGGTAAGACTTCTCTTCCAATGTCAAATTGTTTTCTCACATTTTTATTTTCCCTAACAACATTTCTAATTTGATGGTCAGATGGTGGTCCAAAGGTAACATCTCAAAGCTTTTCTGCTCCTCTCTCATTTCACCTATCTCTGCAAAGTTTCTTGCAAATTTATTCCATGCAAAGGCTGACAACAGTAACTTTTCCTGTTTATCTTTTCTTCCCATGCAGGGTTCTCTCTTCACTTTTGTGGATATTGATGTGCTTGGTTTGTTCTCTGCTCTTTTTCGGTTGTTTGGCTTGGACTTTTTGAACCCATTCTTGATTTATTCATCAATATTTCATCCTCTCTCTTTTTATTAATTTCTTCTCACCTTAAATAAATGCTAGTGTACCATTTGCCTCTGCCTGGGGTGTGTCAATTGTGTCAATCTGTGTTCAGATTTTATAAATTTAATCTTCAATCCAAGCTAATCTACTTTTTCAAATTATTTCAAAGCATTTAGTTTTGTTTCCAGAGAAATTGCTAATTGTCTCTTAGGCTGTCATCCATACTTGTCCTGAGATTTGTACTTTCTCCATATTTCTTGCCTCTGATCTCAATAGATTGTCCTCTGACACTTTCTTTCAATGTATAAGCAGAATTATTCTCCTCATCTTTCCTCTTGATGCTGTAATGTTTTATAATAATTATAAGCAAGAACTTCTGAACCTAAAAACTTAAACAATAAGCTTAGTGAGTTCAAAGGATGTAGAGATGTACATGGTTTAAATTTCTCTAAAAATCATAAGTATTTGTAATATGTGTTTAGAGGATAATTATATTATTTTAAAATAGTCATGTGTGGAAAACTAAGGAACTACAGTAAAAGACTTTCCCTGCCTCTAATCAAGGGTGCAACTGCCAAGGGAATGTTAGAGGCATATACATAGTAAATTATATCCACATTGATTTAAACTGGTTTTAGAATTAGTCTGTAACCACAGAGTACTCCCACTGTACCATGTGTTGTATAGCTAGAAAGAAGAGGAATATTTTAGAATGACTAAGCAGAACATTAAAAAAATAAAATGGTGTCTTAAAAAGAAAAAAGGCAGTAGTTTACTTTTCAGAAAAAATTACCAGGTTGTCTCTGACCTGCAGATGGTTTTGCTAAGCTATAGTGATTGCTTGTGCCAAACGACTACAGGTGACTGACTTCTTGCTGGCAGTGTTTTGTTTCTCTCCTGCTCTGGCAGCCCCTGCAAAGGCTGTTATTAGATGGTCTTGGTGCTGCCCACCCCGAGATGTCTATTCCATTGCAGTCTGGTGTGGCAGGTGAGGGACGAGCCAGAGGAATGAAGCAATGGAAGTGATGGGTCTTTGAGTAGTCAGGGACAAACTAACCAAGAGATCTGATCCTGATACCTGCTTCCTGCTTTCTTCAGCTGCTTCTCAAAGCTTATTTTTCTTGTCTCTCCCCTGCTGTTTGACCTTAGGTAGTGTTTTCTGCAAACATTTAGTTCCCTCTTTCTCTCATCTAATTAGCCACATGCTTTCCTCAAGTTCATAAGTATCCCCATCTTTTGGCACCTGCATTCAGCCATCAGGCAACCTGAGTAGATCTAGAAGAGCTCCTGCCTGCTGTGCTCACCCATACCTGTCAGGTCCACAGTGTGCTCACTTTGACTAGAGAGGTTCCTGGACAACATTTCAGCCTCACATATTGTCCTTCTTTAGCACTTCTGAAAAAGATTTACATCCCAAAGATTTTATAATCAACTCGTTCAACCTCTCCTCTGTCTCAGCCACAGCAACATCCTTCACTCTGGCCTTGATAAATAACATTCTGCTCTACTTGTAGCTGTGGAGGATAGTGCTGAAAAGATCAGTTTCTTTCATTATCCTTCTCTCACATCTTTTCCTATGCTGCATCAGAAATAAGTCTTTTTGCCTTCCAGGTCCTTTAGAGTCCAACCCCATCATAGCTGTTACCACTCATTCACTGTCAGGATTCTGGCTCTTGCCTTTGATCAACCTGTTACAGCAGCCTCCACTGTCTACTTGTTAAATTTTTAAACATCCACTTGTGTATGTACTCCTGAGCTGCCTGTCATGCTTGGAGGAGCTTCTCCATCCAGAAACTTCAACTAAACAGACACTTTCCCTCCTACCATATCTAAACTGTAACTTCAAAGCCCTAAATGTTGTTGTCCCTTGGCTACTGTCCACAGCATAAGTAGTTAGATCCCTGAAATGCCTGAACTCCTGGTGGTGGGCATTTAGCATACAAAGCCCCGGGGGATGGCACACAGTATTGGGGGCATTCCCTCTTGCGTTCCCGGGTGCAGCAAGTTATAACGGTGCTGTGGGAAATCAAAAGGACTACAGTAAGAAGTTATTTGTCTTCTGATGACCCCTTGCAACCACCAGTTTAAATCAAGTATTCCTGCTCAGTGTGTAAAGGAATCTCAACAGACCTTTATGGAATAATGTAAGATATGCTTTTCTGTCTTTCACCAAAAAACTCCCTAATGTGTTGCCTTTTTCCCCTTCTGTAATGCCACTGCTAATTGACTTTTGCATCACAGGTGCTGAGAAGTAAACATGTATATGATCTAACATTGTAACGTGATTAACAGGGTAGAGACAGCTCTTCACACTACTTTTAAAATAAACACAACAGAAAAAGGAGAAAGTGCTTGCCAAGGCAGTGAACAGTATGGTGGTTAGTGAAATTGAAGCATTTTAGGAAAGTTTAAGCAGAAAGGAGTAAGCTTAGTGAAACACAAAATGAAGCAGAGAGGAGTAGACTGAAAGGGAGGCAAAGGAAAAGTAGGCACAGTAGGAGGAGTCTCACTTTGATTAAAAAAATCCTCTCTGTTTTCCATAAAAGTGACCCTGTCTCTAGACAGCTGTGCTTGCCACTATTCTACCAAACCTGAGTAAGGTGGGGTGTGACCGAAGAGCCTCAGAAACCTAAAAGCACAGGGTTCACCTATCGGCTGCACCTTCAGGGCTGGGTAGAAGAGCTGGGGCAGGTGGCAACTTGCCCCTCCAGGCTGGCCCTGGCCTTCCCTACAATGGGTTCAGAGCAGACACAGGGAACTCACAGAGTTTTGACCTTGTTCTCCAGCAAGGTAAAAGAACTCCTCTGTTATGTACGGAGAGAGAGAAAAAAAGACAAACCAAGAATTATTAACATGATTCATTCCTGCTAAGGAAAAAAAAAAAAAAATGGGTGAGTTTTTATTTGAATGTTAGTAATTTTGTAATAGATTAATATAATAAAGCCATTTACTTTTGCTAATTAAAAATGCTTGACAGAAGGCATTTTTCTTCTTTTAAAATGTTTATATTTAATATTTTAAAATGTCCATAGATAAACACTTTTGGCAGAAAAAGTGTTCAGCCCAGTGCTCAGTCTCAGTTTGCAGTATTTATCCATTATGAAGTAAGTTAAAATGTGAAATTCTTATTAAAGGGAAAATCAAATAGTGAATGAAAATGCATACATGAATACAAGTACAAAGAGGCATTGTTTTCAACCAGACTTGCTTCAGAATGGTATTGTGAAAAGCTGTAGTTGAGGTTGAACCATTTTGTTTTGCAAAGTTGCAAAAGGAAATTGCATTTTCAAAATGGTGTGAGAAAACTTCATTGGTTGAAAGAGAATAATGTTCTTTACTAAACCCCGTGTAAAACATTTGGGAAGCTGGGAAGCTGTTGGAGGAGCGTACTTTGCTAAATAGGAATGCTAGATACGTGTGGAAAGGTTAAGAGAGCATAACAATGTGGGACAAAGAGAAGGAAATGCTTTCAGTGCAGCAGAAACATGGAAGACTAACAGTGGTGCTCTTCTGATACTAGAAAAGGAGGTAAAACTGTCAACCACAGTGCAGGAAAGGTAAAAGAACCCAATAAACGTTTCTGTTCTGATTTGGAAAGAACCAGAGTGATATAGTTGTATCTGACAGTGATAAGGACTACTTTCTACTCAATCAATAAACTGGGAGATCACTAAATGGCAACTGTCAGAGCTAAAGGGGTTTTTGAATTTACAGGGCCAGATAACGTGCACCCGAGTATTAAAACAGCTTACTGGGAAACTCTCTACACCATAATGCTGATTTTAAAGAAACCACATGAAGAAGTTCCAGAGCAGTAAAGCAAATTCAATGGACAGATAATTTATGAAAGCAACTGTATTGCTGTAAGCTGCATTGGTAACCTGCTATTAATCTCAGACCAAAACTTGGAAAGGCTGACTTGGAACTCAACCAATCAGTAAAGATAAGGATGACAAATATATGTACCCTGTTATTAACTGTTTGAGTGGGGAAGGATATAAATGTAAACAAGAAATCATCATCATCATTCACTAGTTCATTCTGTCAGTGTTTTCCCTTTGCCAGTGCTAATCAGTATTTCTAATAATACAGCAACAAGCACCACTGGACAATTCTTTTCATATCCCAGGCATAGGGCATCAGGAAGGCGTTCCCAGGTGTGTGCTCAGGGAGTAGCTGGAGCTGAGCAGTGCCCTGTTGCCTGGGTTTCTTAAGGATATGTGCAAGGCTTGAAAGATCACTGAATACTCACAACTTACTGAGTTTATTAAATGCAGTCAGGGAAGAGAAATAATTTGAAGTGCAGCCATTTTACATGATCAGAAAGAAAATCTCCTTCTCATACACACTTCCCACAAATATACTCTTCTGAGCTAGACCTGCCTCCAAAACTATCACTTTCTTCACCCTGAAGGGGTGAGATGAAGCTTAGGTCACTTGCATGCAGACCCTGGGTCAAGATTACACCTGCCCTCAGGAATTTTCGTCCTAATATGCTTCAGAGCTGCTTGTGCTTCACCTCAAAGCACTCAAATAACATGTGGACTCCTGTAATAAAACATGTTTTTGCATAACTGGTAAAAAGAAGACTGAATGTGTGCAGGGAAGACACAGGTACACCCACTGCAGACAAAGTTCTCCCAGTCCAGGGTTTGGACATTGGAACACCTGAATTCCTTTGCTAATGCTCTGCTGTGTTTTTTGGCTCTCTGTTTCTATTTTCTTGAACACATAAGGATAATTGGGTGCTAATATTTTGTGAAATGTCTTTACTACAAATTAGATTTTTATGATATGCCTGCTCAGTACTCTGCGTCTGATTCATGATATGTTACTAATAACAACAGGAATTTTTACTTTTGTTCACAGAGTTTGGGTCTGGACACCATAGCCTAAGCAGATGAACGGATGCTTAACCCCAGAAAAGAAAGATAGAGTAAAGCAAGTCTTGAAATCTCTGTGGAAAACCAATAAAAAGGTGGGGGTTTGTCCTGACATTGTCAGTGCATCATCTGTAAAGAAAAGAGAACTATTTTTGTCAGTAAAGCCTACAGCATGTGTCAGTAATGGATAAAATAGGAAAAGTAATTTTTAATAAGTGCAAATCAAAGAGGGATTAGAAAAGCTCAGGGGATTTAGAGATGAGACTTCAGTTCAGGGAATTCCACAGCTCAGGGGCATAACAGGTGAATGCTCTGCTACTCATGGATGAGAGACCTGGCAAGGGGGCTGATGAATTTGAGATTTATTATTAGAAAGTAAGGACTGAGGGTATGTATCAATGGTGACCAGTTTTGATAGGTATGAAAGAGATGATTCAGACGGGTAATGAAAAACTCAGAACAAAATTTTAAAGTCAATGCATTGACTGATAGGAAGCAGGTATAAATCTGCCATAGCTGAAGTAATGCAATTGGATTTATTGCCATAAGCAAACATATGGGATGCAGCATACTGAACAACGGGGTCATTTGTGAATAGTGTTCCATATAGTGTATGCCTATTACTGTAATCTAAAAGCCATAAAAATGGGGTTTAGAACAGGGCAGACAACACAGAGAGCAGCAGTTATACCTTCCTTACACCTGCAAAGTGGAAACATGTCACCTAAGAGACTGCTTTTGAGAAAAGCTTTTAAGAAGTTAACAGTAAATGAACTGAGGAAGGAAAGAAAGATACGAAGTTGAAAGTTTTGGAGGATTCATTAGGTGTACACAACTGCCACCAAATGGGAAAACAGAATATGACAAACAGTGTGCAATGACAGACAGACAGGAAGGGGAAGGGTGAATTTGGTGATTTGATTTCAGAAAGCAGTGTCTTATTTACCCATCACAAGGAATGCCTTCTAGCTCCTTTGTGTGTGGAAATTTGCATGCCTTTTTTTTTTATCCCTTCCCCCCATCCCCCTCCTTTCCTTGCTTTTTGGTTCAGTGATTGACAGCCCACAGTTTGAAGAGAAGCTTAGAGAAAAATCCATACCTTTATTTTTTGTCATACATTATGGGCTGAGTAATTTCTTGAGAAAGAATTTTAATGTAGTAAGAGCCTGCGAAGAATTTGGATATGAATCCTGCACAGAAGACTTTTGTACACTGTAATAGGTAAGAACCAGATCACTGAGGTCAGTACTGAAACTGTGTATAATTTAGAAATGATGATGAGTTAGTACTCTGAGTAGTGGCTCAGATAACATTTATCTAAAGCTCTAATTTACAATGTTGTAAGTTCTTGTGCGTTTTCTTACAATCACTGTTGGCTTAATTTTTTTATATTTTCCATGACTTAGAGAAATAGGCATTAAGTGGTGACTTTTCTGTTCCTGGATGGAAATCACTAGTGGAGAGTTACAGCTGTCTGATATTACCACTATCTCCTTTTAGAAACACTGTCTATAACAGGTTTGTGATCAAGGCGTTGCACTTCAAAGTAATGTGATATTTATTTTTGTGAGTAACGAATCTGTGTGTATAAAGAGTATAATATTCCTTATTCGTGAAGCCTTATGCATTAGAATATCCCAGTATTTTATTACCAAGTCTTCAAAGACTTTTAGTATCACACTTTGGTATCTCATGGAATCATGATCTAGTGTTGCAATGCAGTCTATGCTTCTTCTGGAGCAGGTTGTGAGTTGCCAGATGACTGATACATCCATACCCAGCAGGTACAGCACTGTGCTGTGTGTGGCTACAATGCTACTGCCTTGGCATCCTACAGGTGTGATTTCAGTGGCCTAAACTAGAGCTAGCAAGGAGGGATGGCTCTGAGCTGATCTATTTTGATAGAAAGGGTAATTCCTACATGACTTTCCTACTCTGTATACACTAGCACATTGTGCTTAATTAGTTTAGGAAAGGCAGCATGTTCTTCTTTAACTCCTGATCAGGGTAAGTAATAATGTCCCTTAAAATTGTTCTAGATGGCATTTAATCGTCATTAGCATGCCGTTTTACTACCCTGTTATCACCCATTAGAGATGAAAAAAAGAATTATATATTTGCCAATCATTTTTGATCTCTTGATAGCTTTGTAACTCTGTTAAGCAAAAGGGGATTTTTTGTCCAAAGGGTAAAATAAGATGTTGTATAAGATCACTGTATCTTTCAGTTTATAGGGAAATGAGAGAGCTTTGCTAAACAGAAGATAAGGGAGCCTTTGAGTTCTCTGAATAGTATTTGAGGACTTATTATTTTTTAATATTTAAAAAACATACTTATAAACATATCTGTAAACATATTTAGATGCCTAAGTCCTACCTATATCAGAGAAATTTGAAAGTCTACACATATCTGCAAAAGTGCATTTAATCACCTGCTTACTATTTCCACAACATCAGGAAAACCAAGTAGCCCTTAACAATATTTTGACTTCTTCAGCCATTTTTGATGACATGCTCTTGACTGGAACAGACAATTCTCTATCAGTACTTGCCAAGATGTTGCTCTTGATGAAATTTCAATTTCTTTATTTCTTTCAAGTTTTCTAATTTTGCCAAATAAATCTGGTTATTTAGATGATTTAGGTAATCTGTCTCCAAAGATATTATTTTGCTGCTCAACTACTGTGCAATAGAGGAGTTTTTTCCTGAAAATTGAGCAACTTGCACTCAGTGTTCTTCTTGTCAATGTGGGTGTGTGATTTATCTTGCCTAAAGCTTAAGATCCCCTTAGGAAAGGTTTGAGGAGCTTTGACCCACTTTGGGTAAGTATGGAGCTCATTAGGCTATTGCTATTAAAGGTCACATTTTGACTCCTGATTATTTGTAGAACTCCAACAGATGGTGTGAATGAGCAACTTTCCTTCTTTCTGGAAAAACTCAAATGAAAGAGCTGATGAATTTAGAAGAAACCTGCACACTGGTGAATGGCTGGGAGAAGATGAGTAAAAATTGATTGCCTGTCATCTTGTTCAGTGTGACAACACAAGGACATGCAAGTAGGTCAATAGATACCTTGTACCAAACAAAAAGCATGGGATAGGGGGAAGGCAAAGGAAGAAAACATTTGTAACCCAATCTGCAAAAAATGAAATATTTTTTCTAGTATCTTAGTTAAACCTACTTTCTTTCAGTTTGAAGCCATTCCCCCTTGCCATATCACTATATGCTGTAGTAAGAAGTCCCTCTCCATTCAGCCCTGGAAGGCTGCAACTAGGTCACCCCAAAGCCTTCTCTTTTCCAAGCTGAACAATCCTAATTCCATGCCTTCATATTTTGTCTAGGTATTACTGTGCAATTGCTTCATTTTTGTATTCTCTGGATGCCTTTCTTTGGCCTGTCTGAGGTAGAATGTTAATGCATATGGGCCTTAGATTAGGTTTGACTGAGTATGAACCTATTATAATGCTTTATTTGTACTTTGTGGATGACTCTCCTCACCTGTTCCCCAGATATGTTACACCTGTCACCTTTGCCAGCATTTCTGCTCCTTCAACCACTAGGCAGCACACACACCTCACTCGATGGTTACTGCATTTCATCAGAGCAGAGCAGCATCCAGAAACAGGAAACATCACTCAAGAAAAACAGTGTGATGCAGAGAAAAGCATCAAACATCTTGGCTGTGGTGGGAATGCACTGAACACACATTGCTGTCGCATAGGTTACATATTTTGCTAAAACAAACGGCTTTAGGATGATTGGGTGCAGATGGAGAGCCTGTTGAAAAAAGGGGATGTGCT
Source organism: Scytalopus superciliaris (assembly GCA_013400415.1). Classification (NCBI taxonomy): domain Eukaryota; kingdom Metazoa; phylum Chordata; class Aves; order Passeriformes; family Rhinocryptidae; genus Scytalopus; species Scytalopus superciliaris. Next base: position 340,645 of record VXBX01001053.1, read on the forward strand.
GTCTGGTCTTCCTTAGGGATATGGATGTGTGTGTCAGTAATAAAAGGAGCAGGGGATGTGAGAGCAAACAGAGTTGGTGCAGGGCACTGCCACCATCTCATGGGCTCACACTCGTGCCCTGGGGTCCTGAGGGAGAGTGCTGCTCCTCACAGTACACAGGGGTGAGTGAGAGTGGAGTTTCAGGTCTATTTATATGCCTCTTCAATGGCTTTTCTCCTATTTTCTTTTTCCTTTCTTTTTCTTTTCATTTTCTGTTCCTTCTTCTTTCCCCCGAGGGAGACAAATAAGCTGTGCCTCCTGCATGCTTTGAGGTGCTGTGTGGCTGCACCTCTGTTCATGCCCGTGTGTGAGTACTCGAAGCAACCAAGTAACCGATGCAGAGCGAGCAATCGGCATGCCCCGATTGTTGGGGCTGTAGCACACTGAGCCGGCACCGTGAGGAATTGCACATGCAGCTCCATCCTGTGCTGCTCAGTGTGCGCAACCACCTGGGCTTTGCAGTTGCAAACACTATGCGATCAATCATTAATTAGTTATGCTATGAATTCATAGTTCGTATGGCTTAGTAGTGAAGGTCAAATGCAAAAATTTGTTAAAGTGCCCCCAGTGAAAGGGCACAATCAATTGTTGTCACATTTTAATTAACATTCTTGTAGATGGTTCTTTCCCTTTTTTTCTCAGCCCCCATCCCCAGCATTCATATTAGACTAGACCATCTGCTTAACCGTGCTAGTTATGACCTTCAAAAAGCAGTGAATGTACAAATGTATGAGTTTTCCTTTCTTCTTAAGATATACTATTACAGAAATTCTTGTAGTAAACATTTGAACCTTTTAGCAGATCCTTTTAGTAACATAAACCTTACAACTATTAGGGCAATACAACAGTTTTCAGAAAAATAAAAGTCAACCAAAAAGTTACTCTTCTGATAAACACTTTAAAAGACTGAGTTAAGGGAAACATTGATGAAGGTTATTTTCTTTTAAAATTGCAACTGTGTTAAGAAGTAGAATTCACTATAAATGTGTGCAGAATAAGAGCTAGTGGAAATTATCAGGTACATTTCTAGGTTGGGGTTCCTGGCTTAAGACAATACAGTACTTTAGCCATAGTCTTACCAGCAGTGAACTGCTTCCACCCGGATTTTTCTCTTACCTCATGGCTATGTTTAAAAAGCACAGTTTAAGCAATATTGAACTGGACCCATGCATCTTAAAAAGGAATGTTTATATATATATATACAATACATAAAAATATTCCTTTTCCAGTGAGCTAACATACACATATATATATCTGGAAAAGATATCTGTCTCGCTTGACTGATTCACTATCCTAGCTATTCTTCCAAAGGCTCATCTGCTTATCTAAGAATTCATCATGATTCTCTGAATGATCATTTCTTCAAATAAATAAAATATTAGGGAAGTTGCTGCAAGCAGAAATGTAGCTGTGCATTGTACTCATTTCTTTTGTTGTCTGACTTGAAGCAGGTCTAGTGTGGGCTACATCTTTCCAATTAGCATGCAGTAGGAAGGATTTTCTTAAACAAGACATTGGTTGTGTGGTGACAAAAAGCTGGCCAGCTCCCTAAGTAAGGCACTGTTATAATTAAAGTGGAAAAGCAAATCAATTTCATGAAACATCGGAAGTTCGAAGCCTATTTCCTTTTACAGTAAAATGAATGTGAGACTAGGTTTTCACAGAGGAAGAAAGACTTCAAACAGGCTACTACCGAGTATTTAAAGCATGGAGTGAGGATGGCTGAACTAGATTCTATGCTTTGCCTCTTATGCAGCAGAGAGGTTTTATTAATTTTGCCCATTCTGATTCAAACAATTGTTATTTCAGATCTGAGAGATTCCTTCCACAACCTGTCCTTTCCTAGCTCTCCATACAAGACTTCTATGTATAGGAATTCATCCTAGCAAATATTTAATTAAAATTTATTCATTTTCACAAAATATTTAGCTTCAGCCAAATTGCATTTTTCCTAGCAGAAAAAAAAATATTAAGGAAAAAAAGTGATGGGTTATAATTATATTCTGTACATAGCCATTGGGAAGAGGCTACACAAGATCATGATGGTAAACCAGAGAGTCTGAGTTACAAAATTTTTTACTCTTCTGCACAGAATAATAATAAACCTCATCTCTCTTAGAAAAGCATGGCACTTGCCCAGACACCAGATGTGGTCTGTGTCTCTGTATATAGCGGTCACAAAGTGATCGATATTGAATGTTCAATGGAAGTAGATTTCAGGCATGGCATAATTAGATTGCTTAGGTGACCGGCCCTTGAATAAACCAATTTCTAATAAACAGTGAATTGATTTGCTTATTCTCAACTTCTCCACATTATACATGCTGCTTATGTATTACAGTTCACATTTTCTTGTGGCAGGGTAAGTTTTATCCATGAAATATCTATCCCAAGGTAAGATAGTGAGGGAAGAAGTTGGGCCAGTGCAGAACCCTTTAGAAAATATCTTTCACTGGAATTTTGACATTTTAGTTGGTTGACATGGTTGGCATTTTAGTCAGCAGGTTACTGGTGGTTTTGGTGGTTTTAAATTTCTTTTTCCCTCTCACAGTCCCTCAATCCTTTCTTAGCAGGAAAGTAAGTCTATTTTTCCCACTCTGGATGTGGATCTTGCTGTAGTTATTCCAGTGATGTAGTCGTAGTACAAAACTGGTAGGGCACATGCCAGTGTATGAAGACTGTGCTCAAATGCACTGTTGTACATCATGTGATATTATCAGGATGTCTTTTGTCAGAACTAGTAAGGTCAGTCTTTAATGAGTGAATCACGTTAACTAAGCTGTAAGGCTCTGCAAGCTGGGATTGCTCAGTTGGCTCATTGGCCTGGTGGAAAACAAATCTGTTAAAGCACCGTGTTTTCTGCCAGATGACTGTGCTGACCTGCCTCCCTGGAGAAAGCCTTGCACATGGGGCAAGGCAGGGGAGCAGTCAGGAGAGGGAGGTGGAGGCAGGCAGCGTAGGACTGCCTGACCTTCAGCGGATGCAGTTTGACCCATGGGAGATGGTGTCTCAAAGCAGAAAGCAGAAGAGAAAGGTGAGCTGGGACTGGCACTCGGAGCCTTGTGTCAAGACCCTGCAGGCAGCCTGTGAGTTTACTGCCCTGCAGCATCCAAGGTACCTCGGGGGGTTTAGCTCTCTCCTGACTGTTTTCTGCAGCATCTCCTCCCTCATCTTCACTGTGTCAGACCTGAAATTCTGAATGTCTTTTTCTTTTTCCATCTTCTTTTCTGGAAGAAGCTGAGAGTTGTTAGTCTTTTCTGTGCAGAAGTCAGGAGGAGCCTGAAAAGATATAATCTTCCCTGCAATTTCAGCTTTAACTGTTCTGAATGCATATGCATACTCACTTGTGTCTGCAAAAATTACCTCAGGTGGCCAGTACTTTCTCAGGGACAAGTGGTGTCCCTCAGGGGTCAATATTTGGGCCAGTGTTATTTAATATCTTTATTAATAACACAGATGAAGGCATCGAGTGCACCCTCAGCAAATCTGCTGTCGACCCACCTGAAGAATGGGATGCCATCCAGAGAGACCTGGAAAAGGTCAAGAAAAGAGCTCATGGGAATCTCATGAGGTTTAATAGGACAAAGTGCAAGGTGCTACACCTGGGTTGGGCCAACCCCCAGTATCAGTCCAGGCTGGGCGATAAACAGGTCAAGAGGAGCCCTGATGAGAAGGACTTGGGGGTGATGGCAGGTGAGAGGCTGGACATGCCCTGGCCATGTGCACTGGGAGCCCAGAAACCACCCCTGTCCTGGGCTGCATCCAAAGCAGTGTGGGCAGCAGGGGGCGGAGGGGATTCTGCCCCTCTGCTCCGCTCTGGTGAGACCCCACCTGCAGTGCTGCCTCCAGCTCTGGGGTTCCAGCACAGGAAGGACACGGACCTGTTAGAGCAAATACAGAGGAAGCCACCAAGATGAGGGTTGGAGCATCTCTCCTACAAAGAAAGGTTGAGAGAACTGAGTTTGTTCAGCCTGGAAAAGAGACAGCTTAAGGATGATGTAATTTCAGCCTTCCAGTACCTGATGGAAGCCTGTAAGAAAGATGGAGAGGGACTTTTTACAAGGGCGTGTAGTGACAGGACAAGGAGAAAGGGATTCAAACTGAGAGTAGGTTTACATTAGGTATTGGGAAGGAATTCTTCCCTGTGTGGGTGCTGAGACATTGGAACGGGTCATCTAGAGAAGCTGTGGATGCCCTGTCCCTGAGAGTGTTTAAGGCCTTGTTGAATGGGGCTCTGAAAACCTGCTCTGATGAAAGGTATTCCTGCTGATGGAGAGGGCATTGGAAATAGGTGATCTTTGAGGTGTCTTCCTACCCAAACCATTTTGTGATTCTCCCTACATTAGTTTCTACAGGCTTGTGGGATGTATGTAACTGAATCTTGAGGTTTAAGATACACTTAAAATTGCATTAATTAACACAAGTTTTACATGCATGATCAAGTTATAGTCTATTGTTGTTACCCCAGACAAAGTGTCAACTCTACCATACAAGGTGTTATGCATGATCTTACATGCTGGAGATTTGCATTTTGAAATACTTTATCTTCTGAATAACAAGGAGAGTAACCTTGAACCTGTACCTACTCAGAGCCTTGTAAGGGAAGACTCAACACATAAAGGACTCACAACCATTAATCGAAATTGCCTTTGAGTCTGTTTACACACATAGCTTCAGTCTCTGCTCTTGTCTTTGCCATTTATTTTTATTGCTACCTTTTTTTTTTTTTTAATTTGCCTTCCTGTCCTTTGCTTGTTTGCTACCTATCTTTGTGCCTTTCTGTACTGTTGCATTCTTTTTAGTTACTTTTAAAATCTTCACTGCCTGCTCCTTTACTTCCAAAGCATTTCTTTGTAGAAGTTGTAGTCTGCCATATTTTCATTCCAAGGTGAGATTCTGTTTACTGAAACAATGCAAGCCACTTTTTTGCAACTAGCTCATGTTCACTAACAATAACTGCTTTCTCATTGTACAATCTGAGTTTTACATCCCTGTGTTCCCTATGACTTTCTTTTTTTTTCTCTCAAAACTATTTATTTAATGATCTAAAGTTATATTAACTTACGTATCAGTGTGTAAGCTGTAGGTCATAAAAGTTTCTCATATTCAAGGAGATAAACATAACCTCTGAATGTGGCTTTCTCTTGAATAATTCCCATAAAGGAATTTTGTTCTTTGTTCACTGTGCATACGATGCATATTTTGTTTCTCTTCAGGTAGTTTTAGCTCTTTGAATGCAGGCTTCTGCAAAATGTTTTCATTTCAACTATAATGACTCCATCCAAGCAGAGAGTACTGCTCAGGGTTTATTTCCTTGTCAAGATTCAGAGTAACCTTTTGAGCTATATCATATCAACTCATTCCAGGAGTATTTTTCAGATATGTTTTTAGACTTCATCTCTATTTTCCTTTTCCTGTTCCATAAACCCTCATATTTACTGTCCAGGGCCATCATTTTATGTCCATCTGTTTTCATTCTATTCTTTATGATACCACCTTCTTTTATTAATCCATTGCTTAATAACTTTATTAATATTAGTAAATATATCTGAGCACTCTTTTTCTCAGATCTTGATTTCTAATACTATTATTCTTTGACCTCATATTATGTTTTCATAAAGTCTCTAATTCAACAGGACTTCGATTGGATTTCAGATTTGTTGAAAGTTTTTCACAAGTTTCTTACAAGTTTCCTACTCTCCTGGTGTCCTAGATGAAATTCTTTACTTTCTAAAATAATTCTTTTAGAGAACAATAGTTTCAATTTTTTTATAGGCTAAACTGGTAATCGGTTTTTGACTTTAATCCATCTATAGACTGCGAAACAATTCCTGAGTATCTGAAAGGTTATGGTAAGAGAAAAAGGTTTTCTTTAGTGTATCTCTACCTGATTTCATAAGGCGACAAAGCTCTTATGTGAATTCCTTCCAGTTGCCTGCTGTACCTTCTAGATTTCAGAGATCCATATTCCCTTCACTCCTCATCTTTCTCTTTTGTTCTGTTTTTAGATTTGTTCTTCTGCTCCTTTCTTATACTAGATGTGTCTTGGCAGGGTCTGTAGGGACAGAGGGTCACCGCTGGCAACTGCTTGGTGCCTGGTAATACAGGAAGGAGGTAGCTGTGATGAGGCCATGAGGTCACAAACCAGCAGGCAGAGCTGTCTAGACTTTTTTTTTTTTTTTTTTTTTTTTTTTCCCTGAGTGAGCTTCCCAAGGAAGATAAAAAATTCTTATGTTTAAGAAAAATCATGGGATTTTAGGTGATAAACTAAGTTGGGTTAACTTTTTAGAGACAGAAAGTCAGACAAGCCAGGTTAGGCACAAAAGGAGAGCAAAGGCTTTATAACTGACCTGTTCCACAGACTCAGTGTCTTCCACAGAAAGGTTTGTGTTTCCAGGCTGGATTTTAACCAACTTTGTATTGTAGCAAATCCTACAGTTCCCTGTGGGAGATCAAATACCAGTAGATCTTTTGCACCATGTTCTCCCAATATTTTCTAATTCTCAACATCATTCTTCTTGTCCCTGCATTTGCTCCCCTCTTTCAGCCCTTGCAGGAGGCTCAGTTGTTTCTTTCCACCAGAAAGGCCGCCTGAACCAGTTGTTCTTTTTGTCTTAAAATAACAATATATACAAATTTAGAACAGGCAAAATAGAGAGACAATTATTTCAATGCTTAACACACAGGTGACAGAAAGGTTGCAAAAGATGCAGAAGCTTTTCTCTGTCATGTTGCTAAAATCCATCAGTGACAGCAGTAGCCCTTTCAAATCAGCCTTTCCAGTCTCTTAAGGCCAATTATCAGTGCCATTATTAACCATGATATGCTGGCAGTTTTCATAGTAGTTGAAAGTATGGATTTGTTCAGCAACTGCGTAGTTTGATTGCTGAGGTAAAGTAAAACCTTTCTTGTTGATTTCCTTTCTCATTTTCTGGTATCTGAAAAGTAGGTGCAGTGTTCTGTTACAAAAAGAAAGAAAGTAAAAAGTAGTGTATTTATGCCTCTTTCATAATTGTGTCCCAAAGCCCACTAGATCACTGAATTAAGCAGAGTGGGATCCAGTAAGGTGGGTATTTTTGTTTGGTCCAGCCCATCACAGACACAGTTGCACACCAACAGTGCTGACCAGAGTGGAAAGGGCAGGAACATATCCAGAGGAAAACTTTAAGCTGACCCTTTCACCAGCAACGTGGGCCTGGATTAGCATAAACCACTTGTGAAAACATATCCCGGTTTAGAGGAGTGAAACCCACGGGCTTCAGTCTTAGGGATGGCTGTTCCCAAAACACATGAGTTATGTGTTCTGTGCAGGTGATCCTCATCTCCTGTGGCTCACAGCCAGAAATTTCCAGAGTAGAAACCATCCAGTTGTTCTATTACAGTACATGAGCTGTTCCTAAACAAAATATTAATGCAGGTGTGTAACTCGTAGAATGAGTGATCTGCAGGCAGGTACTGCAGAGGATAAGTAGAAGAGTTTGCACATGTCTGTCTAAATATCACAGAGCTATAGAATGGACTGGATTGGAAGGGGCCTTAAAGATTACCTTATTCCAACACCCCTGCATTGGGCAGGGACACCTTCCATGCGACCAGGTTGATCGGAGCCTCATCCAACCTGGCCTTGAACACTGATGGGGATGGGGCATCAACAGCTTCTCTGGGCAAGCTGTTCCAGTTCCTCACCACCCTTACAGTAAAGAATTTCTTTCTTATATCTAATATAAATATACTCTCAGTGTATGCCATTCCTCCTTGTCCCAGCACTGCATGCTCTTCTAATAAGTGTGCTTCCCAAAATTCTCTATTTCCCAGAAATATGTGTCCCTTGCTGAGAATTCTAGGTTACTGCTTCCCCTTGGTATCTTATGAAAAATGAGATTAAACTTCTATAACCCTTTGGTATTTTAGAAATTTTTACTCAGGATTTTTTTTTTTTTCACTTTGTCATATTATAGCATTTTTTCCCCTCCCATTCTTCCACATTTTAAGTTTGTTTCAGTTGGTTTCAATGTTGGGTTTTTTTTGGAATTTTTTGTTTGTTTTGGAACTTACATTTTACTGACTGTTAAAGGAAAGAAAGCAAGAGGAAAACTCTACAACCGGAAATTTGTGACTAATGTTAAATATTAACATTGATGCTGATTTACAGTGTTTTTGTCTTAAAGATGTGTTTTTCTTCAGTGACAAAGAGGATAAAAGTTCTTAAAAGGTGAAAAAATAGAAAGTAATGTAAAATGAAATTGGCAGTGGGAGAAAGTTTGTCTGCATTTTGTGGAGCATCATGTACTGCAGAAATATTTTATTTTCTCAGGTACAGGTGCTTTTAACAGCTGTATTCTGATTATGTTTTGATAAATATTTTAATTACATAAATTTAATGAAGACTTTTGAAAAAAAATTCAAAATAATCCTTTGGATATGCTGTGCATAGACCGACTTGTGTCCTTAAATGTGCTGATCAACATCTGTGGTGAAGAATCTGTGCCTTCCTTCCGACACTCCCCCAGGGGGTTCCTGCTGCAAAACTGATTAAATTGAACAGAGATAAGACACTTCTAAATAGTCAATAGAAACTGTTCCTGTGGAGGCAGAAAAGGTCATGGAGAACAGTCTTTTGTATGTAAGATACTTAGGAGGTATTTTTAATGGGGTATAAAGTAGCCAGTTGCAATGGATTGTGCATGTGCTGGAGTGGTCACATTAAGACCAGGGGCCAGATGGGTTATTGTTGTCGAGCAGAGCAGCAGTTCAAGGGGCCTTGCCTGACCAAGCTGAAGGTGTCATTGCAAGGATCTTGGTGGTTTAAGAGAGTTGATCCTGTCCTCCCTGCAAGCACTAATTTATGCCAGGATCTCAAAAATACATCAGTTTTTTTAATAAAGGTTCTGATTTTTCATGTTTGTATTACAGGTTTTGGGTATATACTATAATCTGAGCAAAAGAGCAGAATCTCAAAAGAATTTGGGGGCAAGTTAGGCATTTAACAATGGATTTTTAAATTTTAGGAGGGTATGAAATTGGAAACAGATATGACTTGATTTTCCAAAACAAGAGCTGTGAATCATTTAGCACTTCTCAAAATTCATGCAACTGCGTGAGAGCTGATTGATCTGTGAAAACCTGGTTTTCACATGGACTTTGGGACTTTTGCTACTCCTCAGTGTAGGAAATACCTGCCTCCAAGTTGAATGGCTGGTTACATGACTCCACAAACCATTTCAGGTAAATGCAGACCATTTGCTGTAAATTTCCGAGACTGTCCTCTGCTCAATGAAAAAAGTAGTCAAAATGAGATAACTCATTCAAAGGAGCAATGTTTGAAAACGGACATGATAATTTACGTGTCTTTTAGCATTTCTATCCAAGTATTCTTTCTTTTTTTCAAAATTATTGTGGTTTCTGGAACATGCTAAAAATTAATATGTTAATTGAGTTATTTTCCATTGGGAAAAATGCCTTCTCTTAAATGTGTGGCATAGAAAGCCCTGTGCTTGCTGCCTGATTCTGTAAAACACACAGTAAACAATTTAAAAGTGTCCCATTATATGACTGTCTCCTCTCTTTTCTGAACAGAGTTATTTTTAAAGCTACATATTGATTTCCTTCTTTTTGCTTTAAAACTCCCTGGAAACGACCTCCTCTGTCCTGTAAGGACCCCCTGTTTGTAAATGGTGGCTCACTTTCACAGGTAAGTAAAAGTCCTCTATTGATCCCTGAAGGACCACTGATGAGTTCCTCAGGGACCAGGGGCCAGAACAGGAAACATTGCTGTAACAAGCACTCTTTGAGAGAAATATTCTGTGAAGTAAAAAAGAGAACCTGCAAAATGTCCTTAAATTTATACTTCCATCACAATTTCAGATAAAGCACCTGAGTCTCCTGGAATTAGTTACATTTTTATCATTTGATGATTTGATTGAATCCCAAATCACTTGGGATACTGCTGTAGGAAACCAAAATAATAGAAAGCCACAATCACCTTAGAATAATTCCTATGGAATCCTGGGTTCAGTTTTAAAAAATTTATTCTGATTCCTCCATTGAAAAGATGTCATTGTGGGAAGAAGTCCAGAAGCATCTGGGCTCTCAGCTCGAGTGCATTTTCATTTTAAAATAAAAATTCATTAGGTGCTTCTTCCCTCTCCAATTCCTGCTGAAGATGTCAGGGTGTTGTCAAAAAAAAAACCCCAGAGATGGAGCTTGTCATGGAGGAGTAATGCATTTTATACCAGGGCTACTGCAGGACTAGCATTAGAGCCACAATACTTTTTTGAACAACTCAACAGATAAGTCAGAGCTGCATATCAAGGACTTAAATATTTCATGGGGAAGGACACAAGAAGGAGTTCAAATTTTGGAGACTTAAATATTCCACAAATGTTGAATTTACTAAGCATGGTATTTTTCTTTAATGCGGAGAAAATATACAAGTATTATTATTTAAAATTAGGACAAAAGTGCTTTCATACGAGGTTGGATACAATATGTTTATTTATAAAAGGAGTGAGAGTATCTGCCATTGTGTCTCCTTTTCCTGAGTTTTGTCAGTTGTGCTGTGCTTCACATCAGTGACAAAGGTGGTTGCTTTGGAAATAAAGAACTATAATTTTATATTTTTTTCACATTTTCACAAGACTAAGTGTACAACTTCATATAGATTAAAAGAAATTTTCCAAGATGTTTCTTGTAAAATGAAACGATGGAATTATTGCACAAAATGTTTCCTTCCGAAAGCTTTGAAAAAAAGCTCAGAATTTTCATTTACAGTAATTCTTGTGTACACCCATCAGCTGTATTTATGTTCCAGACTTGATTCAAAAATCCATGCAAACATTTCCAAAATAGTTGGTTCAGAAAGATAATTTGCTCTTGCCACGGTAAGGTGCAATACTGTTTAAAAAAACCTGAAGATGTTACATGGATTCTAGTACTTTACCACAGTAAATGTAGATGTCACTGTTAAGTTTTTGACCTCAAAAGAAGGATAACAGATAGAGATTAACCAAGATCAATAGAGAACAGTATGGACAGAATGCAGCGAAATGTCACATCTACTCTTTTCTATGATTGTCAGAGAATGCTTGAAGCAGTTTTAACAAATACAGCTCTCTATGAGCAACTTCTGGAAAATGCAAAATGTTTTTTTGCATGTTGACTGAAGTAACAGCACTTTACCTCTGGTTATGAGTTTACATGTAGGAATTTATGTTCCTGTGTGTTCTAACTTACAGGTGCTTAACTATATTGCTAAACTTGTTTTTCCAGTGTTCTCACCTTTCATGAGAGTGAAAATCAGTGTATCTCAACACAGTCTGGAAGTCCTGATGTGAAGTGACATGGCTCCAAATTCACAGAACCACAGCATGTTTGAGGCTGAACAGGACCTCTGATGATCATCTGGTCCAACCCATCCTGCTCAGAGCCACCTTAGACCAGCTGCCCAGGGCAGTGTCCAGGCAGCTTTTCAAAATCTCCAACTCACTGTCTAAGGAGAAGGAGTCAGGGAACAATGAGGAGAGAAATAATATTCCTACATGTAATGGTCTCTCAGCAAATTTATACATTGCACTTTCTGTAACTGTGGCAGGTGACATCAAGAGAGTATGGGCCATCATAAACCTATATGTCTGTTAAAAAGGAAACATAATTCCATAAGCTTGTAAATAGACTCACAAGTTGTGGTGGTAAAGTGTGTGAGTGTGAGAAAATGAGTGGCAAAATGGGATACTTTTAACTGAAGTGATTTTTTAAGTCTACTGAAGTTGACTGCAGTAGTTTTGGTGGCAAAATGTCCTGAGCCTAACAGGAACAGTAGAATGATCCTCATTCTTTGGAATGATACTACCAGCATCAGCATTATGGACATCTTCATATTTAGGCAGAGCCTGAACATTTTCTGGAACGGATTATGTTCAGAGGTGACTGGGTGGATGCTGATGAATCTGCCTCTGACTAGTGGAGTTGTTCTGCCAGGAAAAAACATTGCCAGAAAGGTAGGAGAATTCAGGTTGAAAGGGAAATCTTGAGGTCACCTGTTTGAAACCTTGCTTCTCTCCTGTGTAGCAGACTTCCTACTGCAGCTATGTTTTACCTGCCAGTTGTCCCTTTGCCGGTGAGACTGATTTAAGAAGTCATCAGGCTCACATTTTCAGTAGTTAAACTGTGATATGATTTACTTGTAGGTATCTGCTTTACTTTTTGGTTTTTTAAGCACCCCTTTCTTATTTTTGGCAAAGCACTTTTCCTTATCAAAGTAATTAGTTTTATCCTGTTATTAAAATACAGCAGCTATCTTTGTTTGTGTTTTGTCAAATTCTGAAGTAGATATTAGCTGGGTTAACTTCGTGGATTTAAAAAAGTGTCATGCCAGTGGATAGCACGCTTGAAGATAATGGCAAATGAGTGGTCCTGATGAATTTAGTTCAATCTAGGTTTAAAAGACACATCACTGAATTGAAAGATGCAGCACACCTAGATGGCAGACAGTTGTGAGTTAGGTAAACATATATGAAGGTGGAACATGGTTCTAAAGAAACATATGTGTAAATTCTCATGGGTTAGCTCTAAAATTTGTCTAACATCGTGTTATTTCTAAATCTGAAATTGACCAAAGTTCAAATATGTTGAGTGTGTCTAATTTAAAAAGGAAATGGTTAAAAAAAATCCAGGAAATTTGTGGCAAAAAGAGGAAAAAAAAACTATAACTGTTTTTTTTTATTTTATGTGGTCTAAACACAGAAAAAATTAAGATATCTGTTTTTCTATCCCCCACAAAATTAAAATAAAAAATGGTGAAAACATCTCTAAAGAAATTATATATTTTGAGCACCCATTTACAAAAATGTAAAAGAATATTACCACTAGGATGACAAATGGTTTTGGGTGTTACAACTGTGAGGAAAGGAAAAATTAGCCCTGTACTCTTTATGAAAGGGCAGATTGAGAGGAGCCATGATGTAGAAGTTCACTGTTCTGGGGAAAGTGCAGTGCATGCAGATACTACCAAACTGCTGGAGAAACATGAGTTTTAAGTATGTTGCTTCCTTATAGAGAAAATTACTAATATGTGAAACAGAAAATATTTGGGAATTTTGGAACCTTGAATGTGTAAAATGCACTTTGGTATATGAGAAGGAAAATTGTACATGTGGTATCCATAGGTTAGCATGGGTTCCAAAGTTCTATTAGACTATGTGAGATATGAACTTGTTTCCCTGTCCTCTGATGTCATGCTTCAAACCCAGATTCTTGAATAACAATGTCATAATTTCTGCTTCTTTCATGTTTAGAAGTGGGTCTTAATCCATAATGGTGCAGATACATGACCTGCACAGTTCTTTGATCTTTTTCAAACCAATTGAACAGTGAGATGCTCTAAAGTGTGATGTCCTAAACTTCTGGGAATATGTTGGCCACTTTTAGATTCAACAGAGGTCAGTTACTTGTCTGAAGAATACATAATACAGGTCTTGGAGTCTGAAGTTCAGTCTCCCAACATCAAAGCAAATTGAGATGATAATGCCAATATTTAACATCACAAGAACATTTTAAGTCCTATGAACTATGGGAATTTCACCTGCTGCATTTGACTGCCATCCAGGATCAAATTGTCCACTCCACTGAGAAGCAAAATAGCAGCTTCTTACAACATCTCAGATGAAGCCAACATTCTAGGCTTGAGACAAGCTGGATGTCATGGATTTGCATCAGGTTTAATAGTACTTAGGATTTGTTGCTTGCTCTTAGTAAAGAGAGGGCAGTTCCCCATTCTTTGACACAGCTTGGATCTTTCCCTTGCTGTTGGTAATGCCCACAGTGACACCGTGTCCTGAATAATGAAGATGGGAAGACAGAGAGACTGTCACAATAACAAAGTCGATTTTCCTTTCCTTAGTAGAAATTATTAAAACAGGTAAAACTATGAGTGCTTCCATTTTCAAGGCTCTGTAAGGACTGGTTTTCTGTTTTGTTCTTAGCAACATTTCTTAGCGCTAAAGATGCTGGTGAGATATTTTGAACTTTGACACCAACAATATGCAAATGTAATTTTTTTCTGTTTATCCTTTGCAGTGTGGGAAAACATTATTGTTGCCAAGCTATCCCAGGCACTGGCTGATATTTATTTGAAGATGAGGAACAGCTAATTGAGGCCAATCCAGAAAAAGGCTGAGCTCCTGCTGGTTGGCAAAAATGCACAAATAGGACCCCTGGCCGTATTGAGAAGCAAGAATTGAAGAAATATTATTTCTGTTCTGGTGACTTATTTGTTTTGACTTAGAACAGTTACTTAATACAAATACAAAGCTCACAAGTACAAAGCAGAATGATGAAGGGAACAGTCTTTAAAATATGTCTTTACATGCAGATTTTGACTACAAATGGTTCAAAGCCAATGGAGAAAAAAAATCAACAAGGCTTTACCATTTACTATCGGCCACCACATGTCGGAGCCAGGGAAAAGTGTGAGGAAGAAGGAGCAGCAGAGAGGAGTTGTTATGGACTGACCATGGCCGCCATTCCCCTTCCACTGTTCTGCTTGCTTTGGGAGAGGTAGCGGAGTGGAAATGAACGAGTGAATTTGAGCCTGGGTAAGGGCGTGAAGATTCTGCTTTAATTTTTTGTCTTTGTTTCTCACTACCCAAATCTATTTTAATTGACAATTAATTAAATTAATATGCCCCAAGTCCAGTCTGTTTTGTCCGTGATGGATACAGATAGGTGATTTCCCTGTTTATCTTGACCATGAACTTTTCTCTCTTGTTTTCTCCCGCTGTCCTGCTGAGAAGAATGAATGAGAGCTGCTGGGTAAAGATGTGGCACTTGGATGAGGTAATCCCACCATAATACTACTTATTGTGGAAAGAATTTGGGGGCATTAAAGAAAAAAAAAATATAGGCAAAATACAATATTAAGAAAAATATACAATAAAACAATATTTTTTCCTTAAAATAATGAGATTTTATCCCATCAAAAAGCCACCTATTAAAAAACCCTTCTAAAATAATGTGCAATTCCACTCTCCTACTAAGGCAGAATACATCTTAAAGCTCTTTGCTGTATTTTTTACTGAGCAGTTACTGTTCCAGGACCCAAATACCAACAGAATTAAACAGAATACATGCTCAATAAGAGCCATTGAGTTCAGATGGAACAGGTGAATTTATATACACGAATTATTCTGCTTATAAAGTGTAGCACATTTTAAAATATTTTGCTTGCTTGATATTTCCTGCACTTGCAATGAGAGATATATATGAGCTTTCCAACCAGAGCCACTATATAAGAACAGTGATAAAAGACTGTGCACACAGAAGTAGAGATGGTGGAATTCTGATCACTTGTGAGCTTCCATCTGTGTTTAATACTGGTGTAGTTTACCCAAGGGGAAAAGAAGTCACATCTAATATGGGGTAAAAGAGAACATTTAGTTCAATGAAGATTGTCTCAATATTTTGCAGTTTCTGAGTTACATTTCTTATTAGAATGAATATCTCTTTAGTATGAGGGTGTTCCAGAGTTAAAATGTAGAATCCAGTTCCACTGAGTTGCTTTTACCAATATCTCATTCTTTCTAAAGTATAAATGTATAAAATTTCCTTGTAATCTAAAATGACATTCTGGAAAGTGAAAAAGTGAACCGGCCTAATCTTTGTGCATATACTTAATAACACATATGCATCATTTATTCAAGGGGGAAGAAAGGGTTAATAAGACAGTTGTCTCGAGTCAGTAACCTGTTGCCCATGAGGAAGGTGCCTAATGTTATGCTTCTCTGGAATTTACTAGTTGAAGATATAAAAGCTTACAATTTCTGAAAGTTAGGCAGCTAAGTTGAAACTAGTACTAACTCAAAACATTCACAGTTAAAGTGATTAACCAGTGGAACAGATTATAAAGATATGTGATGCTTCACCTTTGACACAGAGCCTCTAAATTGAGAGTGGATGTCTCTCTGAAAGCCACAGTGTAGTTCAGCCATGAGCTGAACTTGGCACAGGAATGCCTGAAATGTGTCCTTTTTTCTGTTTCAAATAATATCAAAATACATTCCACAAATGGTTGCTTCTGGTTTAAACATCTGTCAGTTTCTGTGTGTCTGCCTTGTCCAGGTGTGAAGAGATGAAATAATACTGTGTGGTCAAGAAAGGAAATTCTCTTAGACACAGCTATCAGAAAAATAATGTTAAATGACTTTGTAGGAAGACAGCAAACTCAAAGACCACTCCAAGTTTTAAAGACATGTAAGAAGAATACTTGAGTTACTAATATAATTTAACATGTAATTTATGGATTTTTGCAAGAAGGTTGACTTCTATTTATAAAATCTACTTGAAGATGTCTGAAAGTTATCCAATTAAATTTGGATAATTATTTATCAGGAAAAAAAGATCAGAAGTCATATATTCCAGAAAGTTAATCTACTTGCATGCATTTAATTATTGCAGTTGTGGGTTTTAATGTGCATAGACTAGTATGATGCAATTTTTCACTAGTTTTTGGTAAATCCAAGAATGCTCTGTTTGAATAGTTTTGAATTTATGAAGAGGTGCATATGAGATGTGTTTTATTATAAATATTCCTTGAATAATCAGATGATAGTCCTGAGTAGAAGTGAAATACCAGGGTAGATGCACTGTTCTTGTGTTTGCTATGCCAAAATCATATGTTTCTATGGCAACAGAGTTAATCTATACTGTTTCAATTGGATGAATCCTGATAAATTTTGCTACCTAAAGTAATCTCCGCTGTAGCCCAGTGACATTAGATTGCATGAAACAAATTGTCTGAGTCTAGTCTTCATCAGCATTTAACCAAGATGTATTAAAGAGTCTGAGCAAGGTAACACAGCAGTCCCTATTCAGAACTATAATAATGTGGTGCACAAAACCCGCCTTCTTTAAATCATATTTTCTTAGCTACTGAAGTCACTAAGTCGTAGCAGTCTGACTTTCTACCTTTTGTCTGATTCCTTGCAATGAACACATCCTGAATTTACCCTCTCTAAAACTTAACATTTCATTTGAACCACTTTGCCACACAGCCTTGTGGAAGTTCAGCTATGAAGACACTCTCACAAGATTTCTAAGATTTCACACCAGGGGTCAGAAAACAGGATCTTGTGTCTAATTCCTGTAGAAACCCAGGTTCATCAGAGACTTCAACCCATCCTTGTCTAGCGTGCCAGCAATGCAGATGCCTTGCAGTTTCACTTTTTACATGGTTTTGAGCCAAATTAAGACACTCATAGACTTTCATGTGTACAAGAAAAAAAGGGGAAAAAATGAAAAAAACATCTTTTGTTTTGTTTTGTTTTGTGCAAGGAAACATAGAACTCAGTTAAGCAATGGCACTGTATCATATGTGTCTTCTCTTTCTGTTCTTTGGCCTTCGGCTGTGGCTTCTTAAGGAGTCTGGCATTCATTCCCTGTGGCATTTTCCTGGCAGCAGAAGCCTTTATTCCTGTGAAGTTTTCTTGTTCAGATGAACTTGCAATTAGTAAAGACATCTCTACTCTTGTAGGTATTTGTCTTTCCAGACCTGCTCTTGGCCTTCTTCCTCAAAACATGACTTAAAAGGGAACTTACATAACTTTCAAGCTTCTTTGTCAAAAGACCCTGAATAACTGTCATCAGTTTATGACATTTTCTTTGTAGATGCTTTGTTACTTTCCTTTCCCTTTAATTCTTCAGATCTGGAGGTGTAAATCAACAATCATGATCAGTTTTGTTCATAGTTTGTGCTACTTGCTTGTAGAATCATGAAAATTTAGGAATAGGCATCATGTTTCTTTTCATCTCTGATGGATTCTAGCTCAGACAGTGGAGAGGGTAAAAAAATATTTACAAAATGAAGTTGTAATGCAAATGCTGGAAAAAATAATAACTAAACTTCAGACATGTTATATGAGAAAGAGGCTTTGAAATAGATAATATTCCTTGATTCAAGCAACAAAAATACTTAGACCTTGTTTTAAACCTGCAGTTCAATCAGCGTGCTCCAGATGGCACACAATGATGAGAAAATTATGCATGTGCTACTCTGAGGGATGGAATATGCAAACAGAAGGAGCTTGTTAACACAGAGCCCCGGAAGCTGCCTTCAGGACTGACAGTCATCTGTACATTCAGAAAGCAAACAAAACTTTCAGTTCTTTAAAAGATAGTGTTATGGGGGAGGGAAAACAAACAAACAAAACTCCCCGGTGCTAATCTCAATTATAAAGCGGACACACAAATCTTTGAAGAATTATCACCCTTTATATGCTAATAGATAATGAATGACAGATGTTTTCCAAGCAGATAGATGATTAATTTGGCCCTAAGTTACAAAGAAATACAAGATATATGAATTTTTAGGGGAGATTATTACTTGAACATGATTAGAAGGGATATACCAGCAACTTCTTACATTAAAGACATGTTGCACTGCCTTTTTCTCATTCTGAATAAAAACTTTTCTTGTGATTAGTCCTAATTAAAATGAGTGCTGAAAACTGCAGAGGGCAACCATATCTGAACAATTATGTGCTTAAATTTCAAAAATAATTCCATGAGACATCAGTATATGCCTATATGTATGTTACAAGAAAGAAGACAATTCTCTGAGCAACTGACCAAAACCCATATTGCATAAAAATTTTGCAAACTGAAATTGCAGATGCTGATGAGACTTTTGAACTGTGGGATAAAGCCTGTATTTCAAGTGAAATGCCGAAGTGTACAGGATGTGAGTGCTAGTTTTGACTTTGTGCTGAATGAGTTCTGTATTTTTGAAGATTTACAGAAAGAACAAAGCAACATTTCTGGAACTTCTGGTGTTAATGCAATTTCTAAGAAAAATCAAGCTATGCTACCAAACCCCTTCAAACAGCTTGCAAACTGGCCTTTTCTTTTTGCTGCCCCAAAGGCTTCTTTGGTACCTCATGAAAACAGTTTTCTTGAAGCACTGGTCCCATCTTAGGGTGGGCAAACAGTGAAGCAGTTGTCTAAAAACAACAAAAAATTATACTAGTAGAGCAGCTTTCCCTACAACAACCCTATGAAGCACATTTAAAATAGTTTATTCTGTAGTCTAGGTGGCTCTAGATAAATGCCACAGCAATGCTCTTTGTAAATGCACAAATCTAGGTAAGTACTGTATTGTGAGAGAGGGCAAGGTTTACTTTTTGTAGTTCCACACATTGATTCTGATGAACATTTCATGCAAAAGGAGTTTCTGTAGTAGAACATTTCAGAATTCATGAATAGTAATTGAGCCCTTTAGTTCTGCACTAAACTTAAATCCATTATTCTCCATTTAAAGCAGACACATCATGTTGCTCTACAGAACACTGCTCTGTCAATTCAGTGCTTTTTTCAGTGAGCTGGGCTAGAATATTAAGCACTCTTTGCTCTCAGTATTCTTGCTGTGCTTGGCACATTTGGATTCCATTTGAAATAGGCAAATAGCAATTCTGTTGTTCATAATGAATAGCCTATACGTGTATATGCACCTTGCCTTTGAAAGGGGGAGCATATATTATTCGCCACATCTTAAATCTTTGGCAACCAGTTTGCTTCATTTCCTCTCTCTCTCTCTCTGTGCACATAAGCAGTGAGATGTAAAATGCAATAAAAGTCCCTGTCAGATTTCTCTCTTCTATACCAAACAAACTAGTCTGTTTTGGCATTCAAAGTGTACATATCTTTTTTTCTGTCATGGACAAACTAAAGAAAAGCATGTAAAAACAAAGAGTTAAGTAAGAAAGATTAAAGTTTCTAAAAGTCCCCTCCCATGTGAACACCTTTCAATCATTTGCAGACATGTACCTATTACTGTGCCTAGGTTGTGCTATGCTGATGCAGCTGTATGGCTGTTCATACTGTGCTAGTGGAGATACAATTCAACCTCTGCCCATATAATTTTTCTTTTGCTAAAGTTCTGCGATTACACAGCTTAAACCCTGCTAAGCATGCCCCCATAAGTTTGTGCACTGGAAGGATTTTATGTTCATCATAAGCGATAAATCATGCACTTCCGTTTAAATGAAATATCTCATTTGAGAATGGTGTGGTAAGCTGAGTTTCATAAAAGCATGCCAAAATTTAAAGTTTCCCAGCCTCCCAATTTTTTTCGCTGTTAGCTATGAGTGTGTTACATTTAGATCCATATTGATAAGGTTTGCCTGCACAGAAGCTGGGGGGAGGAGGAATTAAATAGAGCATCTGAAGAAAAATTATCTGCATCTTTTGCTCAACACATCTTCTGCACAGATTCCTGTGTCTAGGAAAAGTCATACAAGGATATATATAATTTCCATCCTTCATGTTGAACTAACCCTAAACCAATTAGATTCTAAGGAAAAATTATAATGATGCTTATATAACAAGACACAGAGTGTGATGTTTCTCTCTTCTATATCAGCAAAGTTGAAATACAGTTGCATGGGGTAGTTCTCTGTTTCTGAGCCACTTTGTGCCTGGAGCTCACTATAAAGCCTACTGTTTCTGCCTGCATTGCCTGATGGTGTTTTCATCTGTGCATGGAGTAGATGTTAAGGTAAAAGTAAGCAGCGAGAAGCTGAAGCTGCCAACACGACAGCATGCAACATGATGGTTTAAAAATAAGGTTGCTTAAAATGTGTACCACAAGTTTTTACCAGCAATTAGCTGATTAGATTGAAATGCCCCTGTAAAGCAGTCTTTAGGGAGACAGTACACGCAGCGAGGATTTACAAGAGTTCCAGCAGCACCCATTTATATCTCTCTTGCCAGCCAATGAAGGCACTGAATAATCTATGTGTTTCACCTGGTGTGGTAACACCTTGGCAAAGGCAATCCCTTGTTTTGAGACAGCTAGCAGGAAAAAGCAGCTTGAGAAGACTTAGAAACATTCCAGTCTTCTTAACTCAGGAGGTGTCGGTGAAGTGCTTTAATATTACCAGTTACAACTGTCTTGTTTGAACTGAAAGATGTGTGAGGAATGGTGATGCTAGTTTAGAAAATTGTTTAAAATGCAAATCATCATCTTGCCTCACAACCTATTTTTCAAGAAAATAAGAAGGTAACACTTTGGAATTTAAAGACTGTAATTTGAATTTAATATTAATGCTTGGATGCTTGGATTGCAAAGCTAATTGACCCAGGGCCTCGTGTAGTGTACAAAGCAGATGCTCACCCAGAAAAGCCAATTTTTTTTTTTTTTTNTGGAAGCATTCTGCTATGGGCTAGGGTTTGTTCCTTGCAGAGGTCAAACCAGTGTCTGTTTGAAAAATTCATGATCCAGAAAAGGTAATTTTTAATGAATATTTATGAAAATGTCCTTTCTTATCAGAGCTGTGCAAGTTTTCAGAAGCTTGCCACTAAGTCTGGCTTCTCATTTTTAGCAAATAACTTGTGAGTTTCTTCTGAACAAATATTCAGGTTACATTTTTGTCTAGCTTTTCCTAGTTTTTTCTGGGATGTATCTTTTTGCATAGTAAGACATACCATGTGGAGCATGTGTAATACATCATATACAAGTTGGGTTTTTTTTTTCCTATAGGAAATGAGTATTTTGAGAAGGTTAATGTTTTAAATTAATTCTATTTCAGTGTTAATCACTTTAAAAAATCTTCATGAAAATAAACATGAGCTAATGAGTTTATATAATTAATTTTTCTAATAAAATGTGTAGCTAGAATTGCCAAAGAACAGTAACTAGAAGGCTTTGCTAGACTAGTTTGCTTTTTTTGAGTCTCAAATCTTACCTGCAAAGCCCCAGAGTGCTGCTGAACAACAGGTGAAAAGAATATTCCTTTTGGGTTTAACACTATAGCAGCACTTAGAAAAAGAAGCTGAGATTGGTGTCTGGTCTTGTGTTCATAATGGCTCTTCAGCACAGTGTGTCTCAAGAGCTTGTTGTGCACATGGAACAGAAAAAGGGATCTGGAGCCAGAAGTGCTCCAAGGTGCAGGGACTTGCCAAAGCCATGTGGCAGGGAAAGGCTGAGGCGTTATTATGACCAACTTCCAGACTAAGTTTTGTATTCCATGGTCAAAGCTGTTTAAAATAAGTTTGTGCAAAATATTTCAGGAAAAAAATATTGCTCCCAAGTCTAGATAGAGTCATAATAGTTTATTAAAGTACTGGATTCTGATTTCCTCTCATAGTTACACAATTTACAATTACTGTGGGGAATTTCACTCACTTTCCTCTCCCTTTTTTACAACTTTTGTGTGTTGAAAAGGCTTTATGTTACTTTATTTCTCATACATGAGAGGTTTGGCTAACATTCCCTACCCTCCTCACCTAAAATCCTTATTTATTATTTTACTGTATAATATCATTATATATTATTTTAAATCATGCCTTTAAAAGGATGCAACTTGATCACAGCAAGGCATCTTTTGTGCAATGCCACCTTGCTTGATGCCTTTGGACATTGTCACCATCCTGGGGCCAGCGTTAGAGGGGCAGATGTTCAAGGTGCTTTCACAAAGGCAGGACTCTGACAATGCAAATTCAGGCTGAATTTCTGCTCTGCCTGCTTAAGAGTTTTCTTTCATTTCTGTCCCTCTGGGCTGGTTCCCTCTGGAATGTCTTTCAGCGTTAAGCCCAAGTGGATGGGAATTATTCATATCTTAATTTAATATAGGAGTACAATTCTCAACTGGTACATAAGCAGACTTAGGGGTAGTATATTGTCTTTGGGTTCTTTTTAATGCTCTAGCTGGTAAATACTGGATTTGTAGACAATATCAAAAGTAATATTACCTTTCAATGGAATCTGATAAGGTCCTAGTGAAGAACAATCACCTCATGACAGGTTTGAGATTCTCTGAGTTTCTTTGGTTCTTTGTAAATATTTTAATGTCTATTATATGTATAAAATAGTTTTTTAACTGAAAAAAAAGGAAATGTGTATTAATAGAAAAAATATAGTATTACATGACTGTACAAAATCAAAGTTGAGTGCATTTATTTTATGGGTCATAAGGAAAAAAACCCACAATCAACACATAAATGAATAGCAATTACAGGTAACTTGTTATAAATACCTAGATAAGGTAATTTCAATAACCTACATGTTCCCCAAGAATCCACAAGTTCTGATGTGTCACTGTAGTTAAATCATAAAATACTTTATAAAACTGTTATTGTTATGCTTTTTCTGTATACCTAATAAGTAGAGAAGAAAGAACCTTGAAGAACAGCTGGGTTCGGAAACTACAGAAGGTAGAGAGTCACATAATTGTTTTGACTATCTGTCTTTGTTCTAGATAACTATTTCTAATGGATTTGATGAAAAATGTGATAGAGCATCTGGTATAACTCTAACCATTATATCTCAGAAGTCACTTTGAATTACAGCAAGATATTAAGTGTTGAAATCTATAAAATTAAAAGAGAGTTAAGGTCTTCTGTTGCTTAGAGTTCAGCCTGTCTGATGCTGTCTGTGCCATTTCCCCACCATCTCTTTGATTATGTATTTTTTCCTCTCACATCAGTGGATTCATTGCAAAGAGTAGTTCTGTGACCAACTTAATGATGCTTTCCTCTAGTGCCTCTACTGCTCATGCATAATTTATCTCTGAGAATATCAAGCAGGAGTGGTGGTTAACCTGACTGCAACCTCCCAAAACAGATTGCTTTGATGAGGAAAATCATGCAGCATTTATTGTTAGATTGTGTTGTTCTTTTCCTCAAGAACTTTGCAGTAGTTCCTGAATAGTGGGAAATGTTCTCCAAGTGCAAAATAAAGCATCTTTTAGAAATAATAGTAAGTGCATAATGTGACATGCACGTGGCTGCCAGCCAGCAGTACCTTTTCCTACCTCTTGTTCAGTCATACATCTACACAGTTTGTTTCTTCTTTGTTCCCTCTTGTGTGGTTTGGAACTATGTGTCAAATATTTTTTGCATAGAAAACAAATAGTAATCTGCTCACAACTCATAATGATACCTTATTTTTTCTCATTAGTGAATGTTAAGCAAAATAACAGACAAGGCAAATTTTTCGTTCTTCTTTTCTAACACCTAGATAAAAAGGTGAAAAGTCCTTTGTCTTACTATTCAACACTATACAGGGGAATTATAGTAGTAGACTTCATAGAATTATAGAAAGGTTTTGAGTTAGACAGGACCTTAAAGATCTTCTTGTTCCAAATCCCTGCCATGGACAGGGACACCTCCCACTAGACCAGGTTACTCAGAGCTCCATCAAACCCGGCCTCGAACAGTTCCAGGGATGGGACAGCCACAGGTTCTCTGGGCAACCCGTTGCAATGCCTCACCACCCTCCACTCTCACAGTAAAGAATTTCACCCGAACATCTAATCTGAATCTACTCTCTTTCAGTTTAAAGCCATTCTCACCCTTATCCTGTCACAACAGGCCCTGCTAAAAAGCTTGTCTTTCTTGCAGACCCCCTTCAGATACTGGAAAGTGCTGTAAGGTCTTTCTGGAGCCTTCTCTTCTCCAGGCTGAACACTCCCAGTCTCTCAACCTGTCTTCCTAGGAGAGTTTCTCCAGCCCTCTGATCATCTTTGTGGCCCTCCTCCAGACTTGTTCCAGCAAGTCCACATCCTTCCTACATTGGAGACCCCAGAGCTGGAGGCAGCACTGCAGGTGGGGGTCTCACCAGAGCAGAGCAGAGGGGCAGAATCCCCTCGGTCCCCTGCTGCCCACAGTGCTTTGAATGCAGCCCAGGACAGGGGTGGTTTCTGGGATCGCAATGCACATGGCCAGGGCATGTCCAGCCTCTCATCCACTGGCACCCCTAAGTCCTTCTCCCAGGGTTGCCCTCAGTCCATTCTACACCCAGCCTGTACTTGGGATTGCCCCAACTCTCAGTAGTGACCTGAATTTTTGCATTTATTTGTTTGAGAGAAGAGAAACAGAAAGAGTAACCACAGGAGAATTTCTTTTTTGCTTTTGGTAAGACCTATAAGTCACTCTGCCAGATGCCAGGAGAAGGTTTAAATATCCTCCTTTTCCTTTTACATCATGGGAGCTCTGAGAGCAGAAACATGCAAAACAGGCACATGTGTGACAGTGCAGGACAGTGCTTCAGGAGGAGAGGTGGCATGTGCAAGGCTTATGGTCATGCTTTGTCACTGTCTATAGCAGTGTGCAATGTGCTGCCAAATCTTTGGGAGAGTGGGTAAATCAGCAATTGGGGAAACCAGTGTCAAAACTGAATTGACTGTAAGATTATGATTGATCTTAACTGTCTTTAATAGTTATTTTAGACTGCAGAATTTTTTTTTTCTGGACAGCAATTATTGTTTGGTAGCTATAATTTTGTAAGTCTTCTTTTAAAACAGATGTTCCTTAAAGAAATCCTAACTAAGAAAAGCTTTTATGCTCATTTTGGTCTCATCCTTGAATTGCCATCTGGGTTTTAGCTTATGTACATCAGTTGTCCAACTCTGCTCCTGGTACAGTGAAATAATTAAGCATTTGCTTAATGACTTCACTGAAGTAGGGTTTAAGATTTGCTACATGTTTGCTTTAAAATTAGATCTTACAACACAACAACTCATTAAACAGCCTCTGGNTCATTGCAAAGAGTAGTTCTGTGACCAACTTAATGATGCTTTCCTCTAGTGCCTCTACTGCTCATGCATAATTTATCTCTGAGAATATCAAGCAGGAGTGGTGGTTAACCTGACTGCAACCTCCCAAAACAGATTGCTTTGATGAGGAAAATCATGCAGCATTTATTGTTAGATTGTGTTGTTCTTTTCCTCAAGAACTTTGCAGTAGTTCCTGAATAGTGGGAAATGTTCTCCAAGTGCAAAATAAAGCATCTTTTAGAAATAATAGTAAGTGCATAATGTGACATGCACGTGGCTGCCAGCCAGCAGTACCTTTTCCTACCTCTTGTTCAGTCATACATCTACACAGTTTGTTTCTTCTTTGTTCCCTCTTGTGTGGTTTGGAACTATGTGTCAAATATTTTTTGCATAGAAAACAAATAGTAATCTGCTCACAACTCATAATGATACCTTATTTTTTCTCATTAGTGAATGTTAAGCAAAATAACAGACAAGGCAAATTTTTCGTTCTTCTTTTCTAACACCTAGATAAAAAGGTGAAAAGTCCTTTGTCTTACTATTCAACACTATACAGGGGAATTATAGTAGTAGACTTCATAGAATTATAGAAAGGTTTTGAGTTAGACAGGACCTTAAAGATCTTCTTGTTCCAAATCCCTGCCATGGACAGGGACACCTCCCACTAGACCAGGTTACTCAGAGCTCCATCAAACCCGGCCTCGAACAGTTCCAGGGATGGGACAGCCACAGGTTCTCTGGGCAACCCGTTGCAATGCCTCACCACCCTCCACTCTCACAGTAAAGAATTTCACCCGAACATCTAATCTGAATCTACTCTCTTTCAGTTTAAAGCCATTCTCACCCTTATCCTGTCACAACAGGCCCTGCTAAAAAGCTTGTCTTTCTTGCAGACCCCCTTCAGATACTGGAAAGTGCTGTAAGGTCTTTCTGGAGCCTTCTCTTCTCCAGGCTGAACACTCCCAGTCTCTCAACCTGTCTTCCTAGGAGAGTTTCTCCAGCTCTCTGATC
Organism: Scytalopus superciliaris; assembly: GCA_013400415.1. Taxonomy (NCBI): domain Eukaryota; kingdom Metazoa; phylum Chordata; class Aves; order Passeriformes; family Rhinocryptidae; genus Scytalopus; species Scytalopus superciliaris. Next base: position 367,236 of record VXBX01001053.1, read on the forward strand.
ATCTTTGTGGCCCTCCTCCAGACTTGTTCCAGCAAGTCCACATCCTTCCTACATTGGAGACCCCAGAGCTGGAGGCAGCACTGCAGGTGGGGGTCTCACCAGAGCAGAGCAGAGGGGCAGAATCCCCTCGGTCCCCTGCTGCCCACAGTGCTTTGAATGCAGCCCAGGACAGGGGTGGTTTCTGGGATCGCAATGCACATGGCCAGGGCATGTCCAGCCTCTCATCCACTGGCACCCCTAAGTCCTTCTCCCAGGGTTGCCCTCAGTCCATTCTACACCCAGCCTGTACTTGGGATTGCCCCAACTCTCAGTAGTGACCTGAATTTTTGCATTTATTTGTTTGAGAGAAGAGAAACAGAAAGAGTAACCACAGGAGAATTTCTTTTTTGCTTTTGGTAAGACCTATAAGTCACTCTGCCAGATGCCAGGAGAAGGTTTAAATATCCTCCTTTTCCTTTTACATCATGGGAGCTCTGAGAGCAGAAACATGCAAAACAGGCACATGTGTGACAGTGCAGGACAGTGCTTCAGGAGGAGAGGTGGCATGTGCAAGGCTTATGGTCATGCTTTGTCACTGTCTATAGCAGTGTGCAATGTGCTGCCAAATCTTTGGGAGAGTGGGTAAATCAGCAATTGGGGAAACCAGTGTCAAAACTGAATTGACTGTAAGATTATGATTGATCTTAACTGTCTTTAATAGTTATTTTAGACTGCAGAATTTTTTTTTTCTGGACAGCAATTATTGTTTGGTAGCTATAATTTTGTAAGTCTTCTTTTAAAACAGATGTTCCTTAAAGAAATCCTAACTAAGAAAAGCTTTTATGCTCATTTTGGTCTCATCCTTGAATTGCCATCTGGGTTTTAGCTTATGTACATCAGTTGTCCAACTCTGCTCCTGGTACAGTGAAATAATTAAGCATTTGCTTAATGACTTCACTGAAGTAGGGTTTAAGATTTGCTACATGTTTGCTTTAAAATTAGATCTTACAACACAACAACTCATTAAACAGCCTCTGGAAATTAGTAGCAGCATTTAATAAGATCATGGTCTTCTTCTTGGAGGAAAAAATATTAAAGAAGGTCTAGGGTGAACTAAAGTGGCACTTAGTGTTTCCGGGTTATTTTTGGTTTTCTTTTCTTTTCCTTCTTTCTGTATTCTTTTGAAAAGGATAAACAGGCCAAGTCAGAACCCCAAGCACCCATTCATGTCATTCATGTCACTGAAATCCTTAAATGTTGAGAATGAAAAGCACCTTAACACCCACACTAATATAGCTGTCACAGCTTTTTTTGTTTTTTGTCTCAAGGGCATTTGCTGCTGGTTCTGGACAGAGAAATTCCTTTGTCTGCCCCAAAAAGGGGCAGTGTAGCTTCAAGGCTTGGAGTCTGACTGGACTCTGCAGTCCTTCATCACTTCCCTGTTGGGAGGGAATTCTGCAGCTCTGAAATCTGCCTCAGTGTGGATTTATCTCTCAATTTGATGTCACAGCTTGAGTTTGATGTACCTTCTCCTCAGGGAGCTGCTGGGCAAGGTGTTTATAAACCCCTACTGAGAGTCCCTCCAAATAAACATGTAAAAGTTGATTTGTCCATATGCAGTGGTTTCTTACTGACTGAAGGTATCACGGTAAAAAGATTGATTATGGAAATTCAATCTCCCTATCTGAAAAGAGAAGAGGGCATTTTTAGAAATCCCATACTGTCAGAAGAAAGCTAACTACTACACAAGGTAGTGAAATGTAATCAGGTTGTGAATAACCTGTAATTCACATACTTTACAAAGGGTTTTAAAATAGCTTTCTGGGGTTGAAGTAATTTTGCCCCTATTATTATACTTACAAATAAAATACCTTTTTAGGATTTTTTTTTAAATTTAAGAAACTGAGTTTCTAAGATCACAGTAGGCTGCAAAAGATGATTCCAATTTATGCAATAATTGAATAATCTCGTTAATATACTCCCTGTTGGGTACTCAAACACATTTGAAAGCCACTGCAAAATTTTATACTCCTCTGCAGCTTTGCTGACTCTTTTGTGCTTCACAAGCAACAGGAATTAAGTACTAAAAATCAGAGAGGCAGGGCACGAAACAGAAGGGTAGGAAGGGCTCTCACACCCTGTATTCAGGGAAGATTATGTGCTCTTCTTAAATTATTCCACAGAGCTATTCAATCAAAATGTTTGGATTATTTTAACAAGCCAGTAACTCATGTCCCATTGCTGCATTGCTTGGGGAGCCCTGCTTCTGTAACAAACTGCAGCTGACATTTTATCTTAGGGCAGAAATCTGCATGTGATGGGATGGAAAGCTTAGTCACAGTCTCTCTTAGTTCTTCTTTTTCAAACCGTTGTGGGAATTCCATCAGTTACCAAGTTTGTTTTCAGCCTTCTGGTTTTTTAATTGATTTTGTGCTCTGTGTCCTACTGAACTCAAAGTCATAATCTTTTAACATTGTGAATTTGGGAGGTTTTTTTTTTTTTTTTCGTCAGTAGAAGCCAAAATAGCACTCACGGAAGTCATTGTCTGGGCTCAGAGACACTGTCTGTGAGGGGACTTAGCACTGATTGTTTTAAAAATACGAATGTAGTAAATGTGGTTTTGTTTAACTAAGAATATATGAATAAATAGCTCATTAAAATGCTGAAAGTAAGAGAAAACTAAAAAAAATGAGCAAAATGAGCTGCAAGGAGGAGCTATCTGAAGGTATACATTAGTGGTCAACACTGGAAATACCAATGAGGTATATTTGATCTGTCACTGTTAGTTATCTATTAAATGATTACTTAAATGAAATATAAACTTACTGCAGCAAAGTGCATATTCCTTATAATTAAGCAGGTGCTGCTATTTAGCAGTGAGTGTTTTATTTAGCAGTGAGATATGAGTGTTAATGAGTGCTCTTTAATTTTGGTAAAATGTTAATATTTTCAAGAATATCCCTCAAAAAGGCAATAAAATCATGCTCCTTGATTTTAAAAACTTGATTTTCACTTAAGTATAGAAAATTCAAACAAGAGCCCATGAGAACCAACCTGGAATTTATCTCCTTTTATTTGAATTTTTTCTCCTCCTCCTTTTTTTTTTTTTCCTCATGATAAAGTGAAAATTCAAAGCAAATTATTGTGACAATCAACCATTTCTGTGGTATAACACTCCTGTATTAAAATTATTAGCAGGATAAAGTGGGGTGTATTAGAATCATGGCAATGTTTAGTTTGGAAAAGACCTTTAAGATTATCAAGTCTAACATTTAATTGTGGAGAATTCTTGCAAGATTCTCCCATTGACTTAAAAAAAATGTTGGAGGTTTTTTTTATTTATATGGAATAATTGACTATCTCTTCATCTCCAGAGGGGAAGTTACTCAGAAGAATATAGGCACCAAATGGTAGACCAACTTCACAACCAATTTTTTTCCGATTCTGTCGTAATTATATCCTAACAAGTATACTTTGGAAACTGTATTGACTCACTGCTTGCCACTCAGATTATCACCACTGGGGGGTTTATTTTAGTAGCTGGAAAGTGTGGATACTCTAATTTAAGCAAATTTCCCACTGATACTACTCAGGGAAGTGCTGAGGTTTGCATAGTTGGAGTTCAGCTTCATAATATGCAAGGATTATGGAAAGACTGACAGCTGATGTGAAGTAAGCAGAACTACATGGGGTGAGTAACATTGTATTTAGAAGTATTTGCATGACTGTGCTTTAAACTGGTGTCAAATAACAGCATATGGACTTTAGAAGGGAATTAACAAGTTGTGATTAAAATGTGATTTTTATTTCTATTTTTTTAGCACTTCATTTGATTTCCTCCCCTGTATATTCAGCTCTGCTGTGGTGTTCGTCATAGCAAAAAAGCTTCCAATTGTCTGATCTCTTTGTATCTGACAAACTTGTCTTTTTTTTAACACAACAATCTAACTTTCAAAGATATTAAAATTCAGTAGATGTCTATACTTCAGGCCACGTAAAGGGATCAACCAAAGCTCTGCAACTTTGGACTGTGAGGACTACTTTTGAAAGTTTGTATTTGCAGCTTGTGTTTTGTGGAGCAACAGTGACAACCAGTGGCCAGTCCCCTAAAGTTGGCCAAGTTCTTCCTTGTGGGTGTCCTGCAGATTACCAGCCACCCACGTCCATTCCTTTCCAACATGAATGATTTCATGATTCAAAAGTAAAAGGCAGAGCTAATTTATTTCCTTTTATTTGTCTTAACTCTGGTGATGAGTTTAAAAGAGTGCTTCTCAAGAATAGATGTGCTCTCACAATTCAGAACAGAGCTGCCACATTCAGATCAAAAAGGTCCCTGCTGACCCATGTTGTCCGTATTTCAGTAACATATCTATATATGTATGACCATTAAAAGTTTCTGTGCCTTGCTGGTGGTACATGACACGGATAAAATCAAATTAACTGTGCAAAGCAAGTCCTGTTCTAGTTCTGAAGAGAAAAGGTGGAGTACAAAGGTCACCCTTTGCTGTTTATGGGCAGTTAGTACACATAGTACGTGGCATCTGCCTATAAATAATTTAAGAATAGCTTGTGTTGCCTGCATCTTAGTTTATTATTTCTTCCTTAAAAATACAGATTTTATCTGAGAGAGAGAGAGAGAAAGAGGGACAGTGACTCCTGATGGTGATGCTGTAGAAGCCCTAATAAAAATACTCTTATCCACTGCTTTTTATCACTTATGCTCTGAAGTTTGAGCTAGCTGTACTTCAGGATTGTTGGGATTATTTTTGTGGAAGATGCCAGGCCTCAGCCCAAAGCTGTTTGGTTTATATTGTTTAGAATTATTTCACACATAAAATTTTATGGCTTAACACAAGGTAAATAGTTTACATCAGACTAGAAACCCCAGCCCTCTAAGCACCTTACAACATTTCTCCTTAGCAAAGGTTTTTTTCCCCACTATACTAAAAAGTTTAAAAAAAAAAAAAACAAACAAAACAAAACAAGGTGACTGGAGGGTGAAGGGAAAAAAAGAAAGAATAAAAACGAATCTCCAGACCTTCGTTTCCTCCTCTCTGGCACAGTTTTATGAGTGCTTATGGCAAATTTGCTTCTGTAATCATAACTTGAACCCATCTGGGGATGAGATTGGCTGCTAGCTTAGCATTTCCACTTAACATATTCATGATTAGCATGCACAGAAGGAGTAGAATTAGGATGAATGTTTTTGGAACAGTACAGATAAATCCTCATAAATGTAGCACAACAGCTCTGGAAATGCACAGTACTGAAACGTAATGAAGCTGAACTCTGTAGAGAGTTTGGTATTCTCAGTACCATTCCTCTCCTAATGAACTCATTTAGATTAGAAAATGGATTTAATATTTTATTGGAATTAACCTGAGCTGGTAAAGAGGATTACAATTTCTTTCCATAAATATGGTGATATTACAGGGTGAGGTATCATGTTACATGAATATTAAGCATTTTATGAGCATTGTCATGAAGCCAGAAAGAGTATAAGGTAATTAGGTTTTAATATAGTGATACTGTTCTTATAGTAATTAAATTTGAAAAGTGATAAAAGTATATTTGAAAATTATTTAAATCCATATTTTGTTGCATTTAACAATTTTAATAGTGCTTAAAATGAAACTTATAACATGTTTTCCCCAAACAATCAATTTCAACAGTTTGTATTTAAACACGGAAAACTAAAAAAACTGTGGGTCCTTAAGACAGGGAAGAAGATACATTGCAGGAAAGATGTGGTAAGTTTATTCCATTTTCTTTAGAACAGTATCTGCTGGTGGGAGAAAACATACAGAAATCAGGGAAAAAACTTGACATAAATGTATTATTTTCCTTTGTTTTTCAAAACCTTGTAAAGTTAGTCCCAGTGTTGTTTCTGCCTCTTAGATAGTCTTTTATAGTCACAAACCTGTTCTTAGTCACAGTCTGCTCTTCTACTTTTGAAAGGTTACTTACTGGAAAAAAATACTAAATCATTGTCATCCTAGTTGTCTTTGCAGATGTCACTTAGAAAACCCTCAAAAAACCAAATAAAGAGTACTGCAAAAGCTTCAGAAAGTTGTTGAGCGTTACTGTAAGCAATTTATTTTTTTTTTTTTTTAAAAAAGGAATTTATGATCTGTAATTTAGTTTCAATATAGACTGTCTTTAAAAATAATCTCCTGAACATCAGAGCAATTACTCCTTTTACCAGCTGGAACTGGTTGAGGGAAGTACAGGACAAATACAGGTAAAGTTGAACAATTCAGAATAGATCCAATTGGGTAAGTGGACTAACTTCTTGAAAGAATTTCTGTCCCCCACAATCCAAGCATTTTATTTAAAATGCCTTAAATGCACAGAATTGATGTGTAAGGGCACCAGGAAGGATTGTTTCCTCTGTAGGAACCTTTCAGTTCAACAACAGAGTAACATTTGCAACCAGTTTAGGCTTTGAGAAAGATCGACAACACAAGACCTAGTACAGTCGTCAGTCATCAGGGTGTTGTTGTTTGTGCTGAAAAAAAATGATCCTAAGTGCAAAGTTTTAGAGTGGGAACATGGAAAGATAGAAAGAGAACAATCTCAACAAGTAGGAGCTTTCTGAGGATGGGCAGAGAGGGCTAAACAAGAAAATATACCTCTTCATGACTATGGTAACTTGAATGAAATAAGTAAAAGTTAAATAGATGTATTTAATGTGGATTTTTTTTTCCAGTTAGTCCTGAAATGTACATTACGTGGAATAGAATATGCTACAGGACTACATATACCTGATCACTGCTGCCTGACCAAGTCTTTATGTGGTTCAGAATTCTGAGGGGTAGTCCAAAATTCAGAATTTTGTTGCATTGCAATCTGAATTGAGCACTGGAATAACAATTCAGAATTTAATTTAAAGAAAAATAATAAGCTATGAAATGTCACAGGTTTGGATTGATTTGTTGAATCTGAAAAGATGTTTCCAAAATATTTCCTTTTCTCAGGGAAGACAAATAATAAGAACTGCTTTATTCTCTGTTGCTCTGGGCCCAAAACCACCCTAGAATTATCTTACTACCATTACATTTATGCATTGTGGGAATTGTAACTCAGTTTATTGAAGAAAATAGGGTCCCAGTTATGAGTCAAAAATGGTGTGTGATGGGAGGAAAATATATTTCAATGTTTTGATGAGTCATTTCAAAACACTTTGCTTGTTTGTACTGATAAAGGCCTTAATACACTCAAGGTCTTTTCATTTTTTTAAATATCATATGTTTCTTCAAGGAAATCTGGGACTAGTTTGGTTTCATGAACACTTTCCCTCAAGGCCAACTCTCAACAGATCTTAATTTGCAAAATGTTAAACTCCAGAAATTTGTCTTGTGCCTAACTGGGAAGCGATAAATTCTGTCTCAGATTTTCACTAGCTTTTAACAAACATACTTGTATTCATGGACTGGTGAGTCAATGTTATCAATTCTAAAAAATCAAACCAAATAAAAAAAAATTCCAAGAAAACACACAGGTAAGAAGATCCCAAAATTTTTTTTTTTGCAGTTGTTTTGTTTTAATTCTGCATTCTGGTGGTGGTAGTGGTTGCCATTACTATTGTTCTGTTGATTCCCTGGATCTGGAATTATTTATGTGCATCATTTATTTCGGCATTCCTGCAGTTACAGAATGACTTATCTACATAATGTTAGTCTGCTTGACCAGCAATTAGTTATGGCACCAGCCTTTCACATTACTGTGAGTGCTTTCCAGCCTCAACATGTCTTCAGGGATTCTGCCTTTCTCTCCTGAGTCACAGGAATTACTTTACTTCTCCAATCAGTCACTGGATAGCAAAAAGGAAAGGAGAACAGAGCAGGAGGGATGGAAGGTAATGAAAAGACCTGCAGGATACTTTCTTTCCTCAGCTTTGTTTAAATAATTTCATTTCCATCCTAAGCCAGTTCTGGCAGTGAATTTTCCCTGAAGAGATGGGAAAGCAGTGACAACAGCCTGTCTGATTTGTCTCAAGGCAGGACTGAAATTCCCTAGAAGGCTAACATGCTGCATATCACTGTATGAGTGGCTCCTCTGTGCAAGAAAATCTCAAGAGATGGCACTTCTTTTCACTGAATTTTGATCTTCCTGTGCTTGTCCTGGGTGAAGTTCTGCATTGGGCTTGAGCAGTAAGAGAGTGGGTTACAATGCCAGATGATAGAACAAAAGTTTTAGTAGCAATGTCTTAATACCACAACATTGAGTTGTAATTGTCCTTTTGTTATAAAAACATTTTCTTCCTTGGGCTTTTATCTCTGTTCTCACTCAATTTTTTTTCATTTTCATAATTAATTAAAATGGCAATGTTCTATAACCAGTGATTGAATTATATGATATTACTTGCCTAAGGCGATCAAAATTAATCAAAATAAGGAGTGAAAGTTTTGCTCTTTGTAATACAGCTGATTTGATTCTTGGGGTTTTGATCAAATTAAATGAAGGATCAAATTAACCAGTGATTAAATTGAGTAAAAGGCACTTTGTATGCCTGAAATATATTTTAACTTAATTAATTTCAAGACAAAAAATATTAGCTGGTGTTTTAAAAATTCATTTGTATTTCACTGTTTAATTTTCTAGAAACTATTTCCTTCTCAAGGTTAGAACCTTTTACAAGAGAAAAACCACGCTTTTAAAATAATTTCCTTCTTAACGCTTTCATTTTTCCCCCTATACTTTTTAATATCTGTAGAGAATCCTTTGCACTCATAAACTATTATTCCAAAGCTTCTGAACTCAGCCTACAAAGACTTGATGTGCCAAAGGCCAGTTTAGCAGAAATCTGAGACTCCCCAGAATAGAACCTGCTAACCTGAGCAGACAATTTTGACCACAAAAGACCTCGAGCTGTTGACATTTAACCCACACATTTGTAGAAGTGTTATTGTTTTGTCATACAGAATTTCATTAGCCTTCTGTTAGAATCTAGTTTGTGTCTTCTTTGTTTTATGGACTAACACAACTTTATACTGTACACTGATAGGTGCAGAGAAATCTAAAAATGAGATTTCTGTTATGGTGCAGAAGTGGTCTGAGCGAGAACAAAATCATCCACAATATTTTTGTTTTGTTTGCATGATCCAATAAAAAGAAAAAAAAGCTGCAGTCGTGACTCCTACAAGGAGCTTGCACAGACTGATGGAAAGTGGCTGACCCAGCTAGAGCAAAACTGCAAGATGCTGAGGATGAAGGTAATTTTCTTGAAGGGCTTTTACTTAATATTTAACATTCCTCAGAAACTGAGAATAAGATATGAAAGGCAAGGTGAAGTACAGAGTCCAATTTTGTGAGTTAGAGTGTTAGGCAAGTGTTGTCTTGTATTGAAATACTACTCTTCCACTCTTTACTCTTAATAGAAGTGAAATAAAGCTACTAGTGTGTAAACACACCAAAGATTGATTAAAAATACTCATTGTTGTGCATCAAGACTGAGTGCATTTATGCATATGAGGCACTTAAAAATTTCAAGAAGAATGTACTGGTTGTAAGTGACATCTAATCTCATTTTTCCTTAAGTACTGTGAAAGACACACTTAAAGGATTAGTGTGATCAGTGTGGTCAGTCTGTTGCAGCTATTTTTGATTAATGCATTTAATCTCTCAAAAGGGAAAAAATGTTTTAGTGGGAGGAGAAAGAAAATGAAAAATAAATACTTAGAGCAGTGAAAGTACTATCATATCCTAAGCAGCATTTTATAGTGACTTGTGGTGTCATTTTGAAATAACCTTTACCAGGAGACGAAAACTGGCACAAGTTGGATCCTAACTTATTCTGTGCTTGGAAGTGATTGTTAGTCAGCAGAAATAGAAGCTCTGAGATAAAATTTTGGTGTTGGCAGGTTGATAGTCCTTTGATACACCTTAGGAGAAGTGTGTAAGACAGGAAAAGGCAGAAGCTGATGGACAGTTGGGAGTTAGATGGCTGATAGAGTGGAGATGCAATGGACTGCATGGCTTACAAAGACCAGGTTTGTGGCCTTAAGGGTAAGGTCAGCTTTCCTGGCTTGTCTTACACATGCTGTGCAGGACTCACCATTTAGGATGCACACTTTCTTTGGGTCTCTGCTTAGCACAGGTGTTTAGTACTGTTATGATGCAGTGCCCACATCAAGATGATGTGATTGCTGGTGGCAACTAGGTCTGCAGGCATCTGCAGCTTTCCAAAGTGTTTTGCTACACAGAAAAGCAGGATCCCTTAGAAGCCCTACATGCAAGATCCCTTATAGAATCTAAATTGATTTTCTGCTACATTTTTTTGTGTTTGATAATGAATGTTTAATTCAGTGGGAAAAAGATCTTGAGTATCCTTTCCTGGTCTTGCTATCAGTTTAGAATTAGAGTTTGGACCTGCATTTCAATAACTTTTTCTATTCAATGACCTGCAAAAATGAATATAATTCTAGTTATTTATTTTGTATGGGATATTGCATGACTAATGCATTTTAAGATCCTTGGATAAGTGCTGTCATGGAGCAAAGTGTTTTTATGGTGTTTGTTCTATTTGTTCTGTGCATTTTAAAACTGCAGATAAAATATTTGGAAAATTGTTTTATGAGTGTTATCAAAAGTACTTTGAGAAATTCTTGGAACTGCAAGGCACAGTCTGATGCAGTTATATAACTCTATTTCTATTGCATCCTGGAGAGTTGTTATATTTTCTTTGGCAGTTTTAACCTTGAATTCAGTGGTGTGACATCTGTGAGTTCTTGAACACTGTTTATTATTTTCTCAAATCTTGCTGATTTATAGAAGTAGTTCTTCAATCAGTAATATGTTTTACTTTGAACTTATTTCTTCCTTCTTCCTACTTCCCACTTAATTTTAAGAACTTGAGTTATCTAAAAATACGTAAACAGTAAACCAATCCTTTTTAAAATTCTACTACCTATCTATTATTCTCTCTTTTTTTCCTCTAATGGATATAATCAAAATTCTCATGCTTCCTCTTTGGTATTATGTGCTTTACATGACATCTAGAGGCCAAAATTGATGTGAGCTGTAATTAATCTTTCTGTGAGGCTTTATAGACCCGTTAGTAAACCAGAGATAGGAATCACACTGTCTGCATACTTAAAGTTGTTGGACATCCCAAAACAAATCTGCATTCAGAAACTGTATTTCATGGTGTCATCATCCAGCAGATGTAAAAGAGCTGTTGAGGGGGGAAAAAAAGATGTGTGAAAAACAAAGACTGCATTTGTTTTATATGCAGTCCCCTGTGTAATTAGTTCATATACAAGCTGTACAGTAATCTAATTAGAGCATCTGACATTTGCCTGTGACAATCAGAACCCTTTAGGTAATCAATAATGTTAATATAAAGAGCCTGATTAAATACACTTTCATTTCCATCTGTATTCTCAAGTTGATATGCAAATTCACCTTGCCTGTATATTTTCTAATATCTATCTTCTGATTCCTGCTTTTAACTATATCTACTTCATCCATCAAAAGACCAAAAGGACCAAATTTTGCTATATAAACCATAATAAGTTATACTGTTGTAACTTCATATGCATTCTGTGAGCTGCTTCAAAACATCTTGTTCAATAAGCTTGAGCTTCATTAAGCTGTTGTTATGTGTTTTTAAAAATATGGAGAAAGTAGAAAATTACTCATATTTCTTTAAAGATTAAGTTTACACAGCTTAAATATGGGTCACAAATAATATTTTTTTTTCCTCCTTTATTAATGGGGAATGGTAAAGGTTCATTTTGTGATGGTGCATGCAGGAAAATATTTCTCGTTGATGAAGAGGAACAACTCTTTCTGTAAATTACTGCAATGTTTAGACCTTGTTTATCATTTTGGGCTATGTATTTTAACTTCCCTTTTTCACTCTCTGAGACTGCATATCAGGTTTACTATTATCTATGTCCTCGTAAAAAACATGTCTCTCAGGATGCAGCCCATTGATTAGCAATTAGCTAAGCTTGTTTCAAGTCATAAACACTTTAGACCTTGAACTGATGCTTACAGTGAACCTTCCTAACTAGTTTATGCTTATTCGTATAAACTTGGAATTCAGTTTGGAATTCAATTTGGATTACCAATGCTTAGCTGCTGATCCTTGAGTGTGTGAGATCATTAGCAATAATAGTAATTAGCTTCTCTGTAATGTTTTACTTAAAAGAAAAAAAAAGTCATATTGTTTTAGAATTCTAAAATTAGATCACAGTAAACTCTTTATTTAGCATTCCTACTTAATCCCGTAAACTCTGGTTCCAAGTGGCTGTTTTGGGATTGTTGGCACAGTCTGGTGCCATGGCCAGGGCAGGCAGGGTGTCCTCTAGGGTGTCTTGGAGGTGGCAGGATGGCAGTATCAGGAACTGGAGAAGCTAGGAGCACACTTGAAGCAATTTCTCTTATGTTTGTCTGCAGTCACTAACCCTAATTGGCTACAGTTACCCATTTCTTCAACAAAGGACTACTTTGGCCAAAAATGTCAAATGTCACAGTGTTTTTTGGCATCTCATGGAGGATGGTCATTATCTGTTATTGTTCTCCTGATTAAAGTTTTAATTATATTCATTTGGTACTTAACTTTTTTTTTTTTTTAATAATGAAGACAGTGAATCATTTTAATGTTTTGATGTCTAGACTTAACACTGCACAGTATCATGACTCAACAATAATTATACAATACTTCAAAAGTACCTGAGGCAGGCCTAAATTTTTGTGGCCATCACTCTTTCTCCCCTAAGTTATACAGATATCTTTGAAATTACTATATTTTGGCTTCTATGTTTCAAATAACAACTGTTTACTATGGAAAAAACTCCATACCAACAACCAAAATATATACATAACATAAACACACATCCCAGATAAGTTTCTCTACAGATTCCTGTCCTGGATCCCAAAACCTGACAAACTAACCCGAATGAAAATGAAAAAAACACCTTTTTGCACTTACTATTATGCAATTTAAATCACAGTTTTTCCTTCAGTGTATTCAAATACCTTAAACTGATAGAAAACAAAAGGATAAAGTTGACCTAAGATAAAATATGAAAGTATGTTGAAGGCTTTATTGGAAATGTCAAAAAATGTTTATTCATAGATTTCTCAGAAATAACATTTATAAGTCTGTGTATTGTGCACATAAATATTTGCAAAAACAGTGTTTTATTTCTGAAATTTTAATGTATGTTAAGATGCAAGATAATTGACAAGATGCAAGATAAGTTATCAAAATATTTTTGCAGGTTTTTTTTTAATGTTCTAGAATTAATTTGATTTGTTGCCATTTTCCCATTTCTTCCAAATATTTTTGTCATGGTAGGACTACACATGAGCATTGACATTGATTTGTGTGAGGTTTAGAGGAGGTTTTATTTTATAATAATTATTTCAGGAGAATTATCACATCCTTTTGACAGTTTTGTGCATAAAAAACACATTCCTATCCTAAATAGTCTAAGGAATATGTTTACCTATTAGTCTTAGTCTATTTAAATTATTTCAGAACTTCAATACTAATAATGCACAAGAATAATGAAGCATTTCTGCATTGCTTCTGATTTTTCCTGGTATCTTAAATCATATTTTATTTCTGCTTTAAGAGCAGATTCATCAACATGCTAAAGCAAGTAGAGCATGCCAGCCAGCTAAGCTGGATTTTATGGTTGTTTTGCGACTCTCCAGCACTGCTAAACAGCCAAAGCATGTTGATGATGCATGAGATCCTAAATTTGAAATATTAGTGACATCAGCATGTTATATAAGGGCCAAAGGGAGAGTTCAATCTCCAAGTCACAATTTCTACAAGCTCTATGGACAGGTATGATTACATTTTTCTTCATCATGCTGCTTACCCATCAGAAGGAAAGGTGTGAAAGGGAGTCTGTCAGGAGCTGTTGCCCAGTTATTGTGTGGCAAACTGACTTTTAAATCCCATGAAAAAGGAGCTGAATACTCCCCATGTTACATTTCTAATGTCTCCTCACATTATACTTCTAATGTCTTTACCCAGTCTCCCTAGACTATTGACATATAACAAACACCAGAAATTTTGCATGCAAATTTGCTTGACTAATTAGTGCTGATGTCACAATAGACTGCCAGTATTCAGTCTTGTTGATGTTAAGTAAAATTAGCTAATAGTAAGGGATATTAAACTTAACTCCTCTTTTTCTTGAACACACAATTATAAACAGGAATTCACCAGCTATTAAAAATAAATTTCAAGAATGCATAATATTTTCTTTTTGAGGTCATTAGCAGAAAAAAAAATGACATATGCTAAATGGACCAACACTTCTGTTACAGGAGAAAAATTTTAATTAACTTTAACTCAGATTAATTAACTACTTTGTAATTTCACAAAAAATTAATTGTCTTCACCGGCTGCATAGTAATTTCAGGGATAATGCACTACATTCATCACTTAGAGCAAAAGTCCTTGCAAGATGGCACTTGGTCAATACAACAAATGAGATTCCCCCTGAGCCTTCTCCAGGCTGAACAGTCAGTCCCATATTCAGCCTTTCCTCATAGGAGAGATGTTTCAATCTCCTCACTTCCTTTGTGGCCCTTCCCTGGACTCTCTCCAGTGTGTCCATCTATCTCTTGTACTGGTGAGCCCAGTATTCCAGGTGTGACCTCACCAGTGCTGAATAGAGGGCAAGTATCACTTGACATGTTTGCAAATTAACACAAAGCTTTGAGAAACTCAGTGTGGTTTATCTGTTTTCGGCAGCATAACATATTCTGCCTGGCCTCCAGCTGTCAGCTAGAGGACAGCATATCTCCCTTGGGTTGTAAGTCATATCTGCCAGCCTTGTATGGTTGTCTTGGATGCCTGCATGGTAATGAATACTATATTTAAGCCCCTTTATCCCCGCTGTTTGGTTTTGTGGTGAGGCTTTTTCACATTACCCCTAGACTTTTTAACTTGTTTTAAAAACATTTTAGGAATATTTTACATCATTATTTTCTCTTGACAGCTGTTACTTGTTTTCTTGTAATCTTTTGGGTGTTACGTGTTTGAGGTTTTTTTGGTTATTCATCCCAGAATATTTTTTTTTTCTTTTTAAAAGAATGTCACTATCATTTCTACTTCTTACCTTTTAGGATGTTGTCTGTCTTCAAAATATCAACTATTCTGAATAGCAGCTAACCACAAAATAGTAATGTGATACTGATACAATAATGCAGCAACCCAAATATATCATAAGTCAGTAATTTTCTGTAAATAAATTGTTATCTCATCTTCTTTACTACATTTGCTTTCCCACATCACTGAACCCAACACTGGCACTGTGGCTGTGAGTGTGTGGCCCTGACTGCTGCACCTTTGGGTGTATCTTTCCCTCCATAGAGCACTATCTTTCTGTGAAATAAAACCCTCAGCTAATCTCCCTCAGGCTTCCCCAGCGATATTAAAATAATTGTAAAGTGTAAAACAATTTTAGATACATACACAAAGTTATACTGAATCCTACTAGTAACAGCTTTTTGCCTGCTTGTGCCATCCCACAATCACAGCAAGTGCTAACTCATTACTCGGGTAGCAATATTTTTTTACTGTTTTGAGGCAGCAGACCACAAGCAGTTTGAATCCAAGTAATGACCTACCAGTAGGATCTTTGCCATTTATTCTTTAAATGTATTTTTAGTGAATAGACCTTTAAGAAATCAATGAAAGCTCTGAAATGGTCATTTTTCAAATGGCTAATCTCTTCTTTAGCTTTTCCATTGTATCAGATATCAGGATCATTTAAGGCTGAAGCACAAACTACTTTTCTCTCTCAGAAAATCTTTCACTTCTTTTTTTTTATCTCAAGTTTCAGCTTCAGCTACTGGGCAGACCTTGGAATTTACATACCAAGTACTTCCCAAATGACTTTGAATTCCTTACAAAGACATGGAAAAGGAAATTAGGTTTAAAAATTATACTTACACGCACTTACCTTTTGTAGCTTTCATGTATACAAAACTCCCTTTGATCTCAATATGGCCTTATTTTCACCATGTGTGTCACCAGTGTGAATGATTTTATTCATAGTCTTTATTATATAAATTGTAGATTTAGTACTGATGTATCACTTTTAGAACAATAACATCAACAACAAGAACAACAACAAAAAAAGGTTATATGCCAAAAAACAGTAAACCTCTTTTATTACAAACTTTGTACCAGCTTCTTTGTCAAGAAGCAACTCCAGTTCTCAGTGGTTCCTATTCCTGCCACTGCTGCTTTGCAAGTGAAAGTTTAAAGATAAAGCTATGAAATAATTTCATGTTTACTTTTGCTTCAGAGAAAAAGACAGTGTGATATTTGTTACCCAGAGAAAAAGCAATAGTCTCAAGAGTCAGGATTTTTTGTTTAATTTTAAAATATTAATTATTTTCAAGAGTCAGAATAGTCTTTAAATATTTAAAGCAACCCCTGGAAACTGAGAAACCTCTACTTTTTTAACTGCATGTGTTAGCTTCCTGTTATAGCTTTTGATATGGTTCTTGTAGTCTGTCATTCTCTACTGTAAAAGTGTGTAATATCACTAAAAACCCTTGCACTACAATGAGCAGGGGGTGAAGGGATTTTGTGTTCTTTTGGTGCCCCAGTGGAATCTTTGAACAGAGATTGATTCTATTAATTAATAGAGTACGGATGGAGTGAGCTGTAAGTTCATGATCTACATGGTATTAGTGAAGTGGTGTGAAATAACTTTGGTATTTCATATATGTACTGTGATACATGTGATGTGGCACAAATTAGAGCTATTCACCTATTACTTTATTTTCAGAAAAGCAATAATAAAAGATCTTGTTATAATGACTTTACAAGATAATCCTTGAGTTGCCAGATTCCATGCAAGGTATAGGGCATTTAATTTTAAATAATCCTCAGAAAAAAGAGCTTGAAAATGGCAGTATAAATAGGTAGAGTGTATTTATATCTTCAGTTCACATATTTCAGCTGTCTTGTTTTCATTAATCAGAGCAAAATGTTTCAAAAACTAATCACTCCAGGAGTACACACTTGTACATTTCCTTATTTTTATTATTTTAAGGAGGCATTTATTTAAAGGGATAATTTACAAGGTTAGTGACATAAAGTGAGTATTTTTAGAAGGGTATTTGATTGGACTTATTAATGTTTCCTCTATCAATTATTATATTTTAACTGATTCCTGCATGGTTTTCTACTGTATCTTCATCTAGTTTTCAGGAAGTACCTTGAAAATTAGGAGACCATTCATTAGATTGCACACTTAGATATTTCTAACAGCAAATTTTTCTTTTGGGACCATTTGTAAATTGACTTTCTGGATAGAAATTAGAATTTGTCTTCAGTGCATCAGTCAAGTTTTGATGACCAATGCTGCTGATGTGCAGCTTGTACCTTGTTATAGCAACATTAAAACCAAATTCAAAGCTTCTTTTGTCCATGGAAAAATAGGGAAACCAAAGCTATATGGGCTTTCCTAAGTGAAGACACATAATGCTATACTAATATCTAGTCTAATAACAAATTATGTTGTAGAAGCAAGTGTATTACAGGGAAATCAATCTTGCTAATAAACTCTTACCAGTTGTGTTGATTGCAATCCTTCTTCACCTCTCAGAAGTATCAGAGAGGAACAATCAGTGCACCTGAAAAATTTTCCTAGTCTTTCCAAATTCTGTGCTGGAGGGCCATGCTTTGCTCAATCAGCAGGGTAAACCAGGGGCACATCCAGGGTTACAGACTGTGTGACACTGCTGGGCAAGAGAACAGCAAGAAATGCTGCTTTAGGTTCAAGCAAAAGTGCAAAATTCCTGGAGAGTCTCTGGGCAGGTTGGACAATGTGTAGCTCCTGGGGAGACCTTTTAATGCTCTTCAGCCAGCTGCATGTCTGAACTCCCAGTTCCTGATAACCCCCATTATTGCCTCTAGCAGCCACCTCCTGAGTTTGCAAAATACTGATGAGGACACAGCACAGTTAAGACACAGAATGTTCATGTACCTCTTTGTCCCCAAGGGTTTGCCTTGATGGGTTATTCCCACGTGCCAAAAGTGATGTATTCCTCCTCCAAGCCCTGCAGTCACAATAACAAGGGCTCCCTGAGGCATTTATCCATTTTTTGTCTCAAAGGAAAAGAAAGTCCCAGATTATATGCATCAGTCCATTCCAGGTGTCTCCCTGCCACACATGCAACAGCCTCATGTCTATGACTTCTCCACAATCCACAGTGGTCGACAATGTCCACAGGTGATGTCGTGACAGGACAGTCAGCAAGTGCCATTGTGTCAATTGGAAAGCTGCAGCTCCTGAGCAGGTTACTGAGGAAAATCTATGCTTGCTCAGGCCTTACACAAGCAGTGGTGGTATGATGTTAAGAGTATTTTACATTAAGGTATTTTACTTGAGCTAAAGAAAAGCACACATGCTCCCTGAAGATCTCCAGGGAGATGTCCACAGGTGGGGATGGCAGGGTCCATGGATAGCCTCAGCAAGCCTTGGAGTACAAGAGTAAGGCAGATATTTGGCCCAGCTCGTGGAAAGGTGTGTGAGTTTATGGTTAAACTACTCTAGGGTCTGTTCTGAAAGCCTCATACAATGAAGATTTGAAGAGTCTCAGCACCAGGTGTTTTGATGTGACAGATTTCATGTTAAGGTTCATATAATTCTTGTTGCCAAAACCAGATTTCTCTGCCAATCGTAGCAATATTATAATACCCTGAATACAATAAATTTAGTTTGGATTAGGCATGAGTAAATCTGGCGATCTATAGAACCTAAACATAGATATAAGTGTGTTAGATATGTATGCATGTCAGCACCCTTTTAAAGGGGAATAACACACTATACATTTATCCACACTGACTTCCTAGTTAGAAATACACTTTCAGGCAATGTATCTTTCAAGGTTAAAAATAAGTATAATAGCAAACTTATCTCGTTATTAGATCTTTCACAGATATTTTGGTTCTGTGCACTGTGGAAAAAAAAAAAAGACATAACTTCCTTGAAGAACCTCGAAAGGACCAACACTGTTACAGAAAAGAAGAAATTCTACAGATAAAAGTGAAGCATTGCAATGCCTTGTTTCCACAGAGCTAGCACAATCAAATATTGAATCAGAGACTGAGTGAATTAAAGGCACACAGTACTTGCACTGAAGAAGTGAAGAGTTGCAAACTGGGTAGCTAAAATAAGAGACGTCAAATCAATATTTTTATGTATAAACAAATATATGCAACTATCTGAATAGGTAAATAATTTACCTGGAAATTGTATAGACAAGACATATTCATGACAATATCCTTGTCTGTTGGTATTGCAAGTGTGAAAATGTATATTTATTAAAATATCTTTCCTTTACACAAAGAAGGGGAAGAAGACTGACTTTCATCTGGTAAGTACTGATCCAAAGTTCCACCAAATTTTGCTTGTAACCTCAGTGATTTTGAACAGGGCCCCCACCACACCATTTTATCAACTCATCTATCCATGTTTAAATAACTGCATGAAACCCAATTCTAGTCCATGATGAGCTCAGAAATATGTCAATGTTATGTATCCCATGCATTTCAAACCATTGAAGCATGACACAAATAACTATTCATGCAGTTTTGTCTAGGACATATGTCAGAAATCTATTTTGTCATAGAAATTTCAGTATAAGGGACCTGATAAGTAACTATATCTTTCAAGAAAGTTTTATTTATGCATCAACCTTGTAAAGGGTTTAGTTGTTTGCACATAAATATATTTTGATTCTGTTATTTGTGATTATGAACACTGAATCTCATTAAGATCATACCCAAGAACTAGACTCTTCACATTAATTCAGCAAACATTCCCATTGGGAGACAAATTAAAATAGTATAATAAATCACCACTTACTACAGAAATCCCAACTTTTTTTTGTGCTGGATATGATAGTGTCATTAGACACATCTGGAAATTTTGGTGTGCTTGTCTGTTTATCCACATGACCATGGTTCTAATGTCTTGGTATAGATATAAATTTTGAAAATACAAAGGAAATGAAAGATTGTTGTTACATTAAATTAGGAAGACATTGGAAGAGACTTAAGTGCAATAATAGCCAGAGGAAAGCAATTAAGATGTAGTAACTGACTAATTTTCAAGGTGTTCTTCATGTAAACAGAGATAAAAATGAAAGGTAAGTGCTGCCTCAGAAGACACTACACTTACAGGCCAAATGAGACATGCACAAAGCAGTCTATAGAGATGTTGCATCTTCAGACTTATTGTTATTAATACTGTTATTTATTTCAGTAATGATATTGTTGTTAATGCAGATAATGAATAATAATGGATGATCAGTAGCAGGTAAGGACAGAAGGTGGTCTGGGAGGTGTCTTGAGAAGTCCCACTCCTCAGCAAGCAGATGTCAGGCCCTGACAGATGTGTGGAGCTTCAGCTGCAGGAAGGGAAGGGAATTCCCAGCACAGTACCGGAGCTCCAGCATCCAGACGGACACCAGAATTAGAAATCTATTTTGTGAGCCAGCTGTATGCTTTCATGGAAAAAAGGCTAGAAACTATTGAAAAGATCTGTAAAGAATGGAGATGGTATCTCAGTTTACTTGAAGAGCCCCTATAAAGTAGATGCTGACCACAGTTACCACCCAATTCTTCTGTTTATTGCAAAGCAAGTTATGGTTTGGAGGCTGTGAAGACTCAAGGCTTTGAGGAGAGGCATGTGAAATTGTCTGCTTCTCAGAGTTTGGCAACCAGCGAAGAAAGAAATCCTGTGCAACACAAGTAAGGGTGACAGGTTTTTCTGGTTTAGGTTTTTACCACATGATCTTTGTCTGCTTTCTTAAAGGACATTGAAGAGTATTCATGATGACTGTGAATTTGGTGTGGAAGCATTTCAATTCTATTTGTACTGTTCAGTACAATGAAAAAAAAAAAGTAATTTTATCTAAGGTTTGTATTGAAAGATGCTGTTAGAAGATGTGATACACAGTGCTTTGTGCAAAATCTTGCAGGGCAAAACTTCAGGTAACTGAAGACCTCTGTGTTTGTGCAGTCACAGTCAAAGAAAGATAAACACAAACTTTACATTTGCTTTGATAGGAGAAAAAAAATTGCAAGACTCGTGATATTTGGACACATGAAACAATAGTGTGGGCAAAAGCAATGTTTAATTTGAATAGGACTATTTTAAGGCAGAATTCTGGTATGCAATGGAATTACTTAAACATAATTTCTGCATATATGGTTCATAATTACTAAGTTAGGAAGATTTCTTCTAAAAAAGGGCCTTTCCTATGCCTGCACATGTTTATGTTCAAAAGCAAAAGACTAAAAAATTTGGATATAAATAACAAATGTGACTGCTACTGATACTTATGGTGTAGTTAATAACATACCTGAAAATAGTAAATAGTGTCTGGACACACAAATGAAATTATCTTGAAAACTTCATTGCCTCGGTCATCTTAGAGTGAGTCATGGAAAATATTGGAATTATGGCAGTAGTTATTAATTTATAGGGTATCTTTTGTTTCAGTACATAAAATGAATGGATATCAATATTCTTCTCTTAGTGCAGTTCATTTGTAAGCATATCACAAGCTCACATAAGGCTGCACCCAAGCTTTTTTTTTTTTAAATTTATTTCCTATAGTTCTGTAGCAAATCCTCCACCATATTTTATTTATTTATGCCTTCCCTCAAATAGTCCTTGCTTCAGTATCTTGCATTTAAAAAATAAATAAAAATTTACTGGCCCATGTCTGAGAGATCCTTGGGTCTAATAAATTTACTAGTTTTTCCCTGATGAATTTTGTAGGCTCCACTTCTTCCACTGAGATGGGCTTACATTGATCAATTAAGTGCAGTCATTCCCTAAGTGGAAAATCAAATTAAATGCAAGCCAGGAAAATAGAATGGTTAAACTATGGCACTGTGATGTGAGATTGGATGTGAGGAGGGCAGTCATCCTTGGAAGATGCTACTTTCCAGCTTTGCTTTTCTTTCTTCTCTACTTCATCAGATAACAAAAGTACTGACAGTTCTAGATGCATTAACCTTGTGCTGCTGCCGTGCATAGAGCTGACTTGAGAATACTGAGGGAAAAGCCTGGTTGCACTTTACCTCCTCCCACAGAGAAGTACCTGGAATATTTTGTTGAAACTTTCTGGGAAGGGCAGTCTCTCTCTTTAGAGCAACCAAGGAAATCACTTAGTGCAAAAGGAATTCCCATTCTGTTTTCCTGTCCTCTGAAAACAAGGGACTGGACCCAACAGTGGGACCTCTGACTCAGTATGGTGGTTTGCACATGGAGTCATGAAAACATTTTCTGTGCATTTAGTGAAACAAAACAAAACTCTTAATTTATATATTCACAGAGAAACCAACTGAATGTAATCCTGTATTATGTATTTAATTTAGTTTTTGATTACTGTTTTTTAATTAATTCAGAGGCTTTCTTCCAATTAGGTAAGTAGCTGTTAAATATTTAGGACATGTTCTGATGTTATGCCACAGCATATTTGAAAGTACATGTGAATAAATTATTAAAGAAGAGAGAGAAATATGTTTTATATAACTTCCCTGCCTTTACTTACTACACTAAAAATTGTGCATTGGAAAATGTTGCACAAAACTCATGAAAAGTTTTTTACTCCTACAGTGGATTTTTCTTAGTCTCTGTTTTGTATATAAATTAAGTTTGGAGCTCTGAGTGTGGGTAAGGCCTTAGGGCTTGTTGGACTCCAGCTGAGATGCCTAAGGCTCTGTGTCGAGACACAGAGATACTCAGATATTATTCGCTGATTAGAAACTAAAGTTTTAATATGAGGTTTGGAGTTCAACTATTCCTTCATTTAGTTTGACATACTCCTTGTTTGCCTTTCTGACATCACGCCACAGCTTTTGCTGAAGTTTCTCTGTTTACTCGGTAAAAATAAATCTAGGAAAGAAAAAGAAAAGCTTCATACTGTTCATAAATGCCAGGTTTGTGATGAAAGGTGATGCAATGGATGTCATTTGAGTGATAGAGCTTCAGTGGGTGTCACTGCAGTAATCACCACCTATTCACAAAAGGCAAATCCAATGTTCTCTTTAGATTTCCCTGCATTACCCATTTTTAGGGCATAAAATGAATGGTGTTTTTCTATTAGGAGAAACCAGTGAGTTCTGATTCATAAAATAATTCACTTGCAATGTGGAAATTGGGAACTGTTTGTTTGTTTATCTGGTTTTCACATCTTTTTAATACCTAGGTATACATGACCTAAATGGGAGATGAGTCTTTTCTCACTTACATGCGCATCCAGAATATTGAACTTTTATCATAAGTTTACTCATAGTTTGGAGTTATTCATCATTTGGAAATAGCTCCTGAAAAGCTGCTCTACAAAACAGAAAAGAGAGGTGCAGAGACAGTGAAGTGCAGCTGATGTTGTCACCAGTGACCTGTGGTGTCTGGCACTGTGGCCTCAACTGCAGGTTAAATGAAGGAGTTGAGTTATTAGCCATAAATACATCAGTGATTTGGGATGTCTGATTTTCTGGGCTAAGTACAAAGCCATTGTAAGCTTTTTTTCCAAAACTTTTCAGAGGTGAATACTGGAGAAATCAGGTACCCAGAGACTCTTTAGAGGCCTAATCCAAAGACGTGAGGTTCTAAATTAATTTTAAAAGTACCCAAATTAACCTCATGCTGTAGCATTATTTAAGTAATGATTTCATACAAAATTATCCTGTAGTATAGTAGTCACATTCTCCCTGCTGGAAGCAGAAATGTTCTCTGTTGCTCAAGAATGTTTTCACTTATCAGTGAAGGGTTACTCAAAATTAAGCAGACAAGATGACTGAATAATGCATAAGATCTGTGACACAAACAGGAATATAATTCCTTTTTCCAGGACCCTGGTCTGATGCTTTATCCATAAGATTATCTTTTCCTGTCAAGATCATTTATCTAAGAATAGAATAGTAGAACTAGAAAAGATAGAAGGGAAATCAACAGAGTTATGGAATGGTTTCTGTATGAAGAATAATTTTATAGACAAGGACTCTTCAGACTGAGAGAGCATTGAAGGGGGGAATATGATAGAAGACTGTAAAATCAAGACTGCAATGAAGAAAATGAAGGATGTTTCTCATAAAAAAGGCGGGAGTGATTATTAAGTGGAACAAAGTAGATGCTTATTCACATAATGGGTAGATAAAGAGTGAATCACACCGCCATAGGACATTGTGGCTTTAGACCAGTTCTAAAATGATCACAAACACTGATGAAATAAAAAGCAAGCAAGGGCTATTAAATATAACTATTTTAAGCACAAAGACATTAATAAAGATTAAATACTGATATTTAAGATTTAATCTGTCCCAGAAAATCCATAAAACATAGAAAATGAAGCTGCAAGAGAATCCAGCAGAATTTAAGTACTCTATCCTTGAATGCTTCTCCAGGCATTTTCTGCTGGCCATCCTTAACAGATAGAGTACTGGACAGAACTTTGGAACTCACTTTTAATAGGAATCTAGGGTGCTGCTGACCCATTAAGAACATTATTAGAATGAGAAAATTAAATGTTTAAATCTAAATGTTTGAAATTAAATATGCAATGCTCATATAGCAATTGTTATATCAATAATCTTACTTTGTAAGATACAACAAGGATATAAATTACAAGGATATAAAGCTATTAGAGAGCATCCAAAGGAGCATCACAGAGATGGTGAAGCATCTGGAAGGGACACCATGCAAGGAGCAGCTGAAGTCACTTGGTTTGTTCAGCCTGAAGAAGAGGACATTGAGTGGAGACCTCATTGCAGGTACAACTTCCTTGTGAGTAGAGGCAGGCACTGATCTCTCTTTGTGGGGACCAGTGACAGGATCTGAGGGAATGGCCTGAAGTTGTGTCAGGGGAGGTTCAGGTTGGATATCAGGAAAAGGTTCTTCACCCAGAGGGTGGTTAGGCACTGAACAGGCTCTCCAGGGCAGTGGTCACAGCACCAAATCTGACAGAGCTCAGGAAGCATTTGGACAATGCTCTCAGGCACATAGTGTGACCTTGGGGATGGTCCTGTGCAGGGCCAGGAGTTGGACTCGATGATCCTTGTGGGTCTCTTCCAACTCAGGATACTGCATGATTCTATGAAAACCCTCAATTTTTCATCCATGTGACCTACAAAATACGTGTTCATTTAGTTGCTGCAGCGTATCATTCCAGGCTTGTGTAGTGATACATCATAGATATTTGAAAACTCTTTGTGTGGATTATTACTCAAATATTTGTTTTCTAAAAGTTATTTGCCTTTTCATTATTTTTAAGAAAAGTATCCTCAGAATTATATTGGTTGTTCTGCTGGGAACTATTTTTTTTTTTTTTAATTGGTTCTTCCAAATATAGATTAAGGGAGAAAACTCTAGTGTTTTGTGACATTGATTGTGCTTTTTGTTTTACTTCCAAGAACTTTGTTGGAACTGTAAGGCTTTGTTCTTTAAACTGCTTAAAGCTGGCAGTGTGGCAGGTTTTGCTTAGCTCACAGTACCTCTTCTTTTTTGAAGCAGGTTTTGAGGGAATAAAGCTACAGAAATTATGAACAATATATATCTTATTAGAGGTCCTAAAACAAATGGGATAACATTCTGTAAAAGCCTGACTGTATATATGAAATAAGCCTGTCTACAGATAAGAGTGGTTTTGAGTTGTAATATTGATATTGTATGAATCCATTTAGTCCTGTATCCTGTCTTGGAGAATGACCAAAATAGGCTGCCTAGGGACCAAAGCAGACATACAATGATACGTCCCTGAACGACCCCCCGTCTCCACCAATTTGCTGCTCAGGGAGTGTCTGACCCAGGGATGTCTGTAAGTAAGTGTACAATTAATAATTCATTGTGGTCTTCCACTTTTGGTGAACTTGTTTTGTTTTCCCTTGGTGTTATGTAGCTTTTTAGCATCCGCCACATTGTTTCCTCTCTTGTCCCTTTCCTCATCACTCACCCCTTTTAAGGGTATAACTTGTGCTCAAGTCTCAGCACAACCCAAAATATATATACCAAATACCTTAAATATTACTGACTGTAACTTTTATGTTGAAGAACACAGGATATTTCAGGACAATAGTGTTAATCTTTGCTCTCAAAGATTTTTTGCTCCATCATCACTTTTCACATATACCTTCTGAAACTATTCACTTAGTAAGCAGTGCTTATTTTTATATTGTTTGGTTTCTTGAAAAGAAACCTGGGTGAAGGCACTGCACTAAAAAAGTTGGTGCTTGGTGACATTAAATTCCTCACTAGCTCTTAGAAAGTAAGAAAATAACAAATCAAGAACAAACCAATCAGCCTCCTTCCCCCAAATATGTTCCTCTCCTGCCTCTGGAAACTTATGTGGTTTCATGCAAGAGAACCAAGACAAGCATCTGAAATGAAGTGCAATATATCACTTTCAGGTCTAGTTTGAAAGGTTGTCAAGTCCCATCACTGGAATAGCATTCAGCCCATCAGAACATTTCTTTGACAGAAACAGGACTTTTTGCACAAAGCTTTTAGAGCTTAAATATCGCCAGCAGCTAAATGCTTTAATCTGAGGTTTAAAAGGAAGAGCTGAGTGAGAAAGTCTTGGGTAAAGCAGCCTCATTATCTTGTAGATTTAATTTAAAGGTTATACCTCAGATACAGTTTGAAATATTCTAGGACTATTAAATGCATATTTGCTGATAATTTTTTTTTAAATAATTCTTCTGTGTGTTTTTTCTGTGTAAAGGATTTTACAGATCCCAGCACTGGATGCTGGTTGTTGGATTATTACTGATGTTTCTTATAGCTCTAAGATGACTGAAATCTAGCTTACACTTCAAAAAAGAAAACAAAAAAAACCAGTTTTTGACAAAGGACATCATAATACACATTCAATTCCAAGTAATACTGAATACCTATATCTTGTTTACACAAGCAATATTATGTCTAAACATATTAAAATTCTAGTCTTCATATTGTAGAAGAACATATCATAATAAATACTTACACAATGGCATTTTGAATGGCAAATTATATCTGAGTTCCAAACAAGTTTCAGTTAAAAATATGTTTTTTAAGCCACAGTGACAGCAAGTGTCTTCCTTCTCCTCATACATTCAAAAAATGCAGCTTAGCCAGGTGGGTTTTTAGATAGATGAGAAGGGAGAATATTTTACTTCTACCCACATGATTTCGTACCTCAGTACTGCAAATCTCCAAGATTTTATATAAATCTAAGCATGTATATGTATGAGAATACAAAGCTGAAGAAAATGAAAGATGGCAGGAAAGATATACATAGTTTTTCACCCTTGATTTTCTTTTTTTTTTTTTTTTTCCTAGAATACAGGATGGAAAAGATCCTTTCTTTGGGGTTTAGTAAATGAATGATTATCTAACTTTTGCTAAAGGAAAAAGAGGTTTTCTAAACCAAAATTTTCAAGGTTTTTCTACATCTCTCCTGACAGTCCTGCAGTTCTTCCACTATATAATCTCAAATTTATAAAATAACTAGACAAAAATAAATTGTCATTTTATTTTCTCCTTATGCTGATTGAAAAAAAATAATATTGTGATTTAAAAGAGATAAGTAGTTTTCCAAAACTGCATCCTTGCTTGGACCTTCCTGATAAGTCTCCATATTTCCACAGTATGAAAGGGGAGCATTATTTATACAAAACCTAATCTTGCTTCACCAGCAATGCGTACTAATACTGCTGATTGGGAAATAGTTTTTTCTGTTATCTCCTTGGGTAACTTCTAATTTTTTTTCAGGTTCTAAGAGAGAATCTGATGTGGATCTCACATTATCAAAGCAATTTCAAATGGGACTGGAGTTGTGTAGCATGAGTAAGAAACAGGATGCAGAGGCTGAGAACCCTCCAGGATGAGACTTGAAGGACATCCTCACACATGTCTACATGGCATGGGGAATGGTTATCCTGACAAAAGCAGGGAAATGAAAGGGCTTCACTTCTAAAACTGCTACTGTGTACAATCTATTTTTTTCTTTTACTTCAAAGCCATTTTCTCTCTTTAACTATTTCCCAATTAATTTGTATGAAAAGTACAATTAACTTCAGAAAACAACAGCAAATAAAGCTATTGGAAATTTCTGATAAAAAATGGGAGGACACACCGGCTTTCAAATATTTACAGATATTCCTTTCTTTTAATGAGAGACAAAGATATCACCAAAGACATCAGTCAGGGTTAGGAAAAATGTTGAGATAGATTTTAATTGAACTTTGTTGAAAGTGGTTAGGAGGAAAATGCTTCCTTATGTTAAAACATGTCTTCCCTAAAATAATCTTAGCAGGAAATACAATTCACTTCCTTGCAGGGCATTTTTCACTTGAGGGGGAAATGGTGAAAAGTGTGCAGTAGAGAAGAGTTCTTCAGTGTCAGAACCCAGACCAGAGGTCTTATAGCCCTAGCATGATTCTACATAATATTCTACAGAAAAAATTACTTCCCTCTGCTCTTTTTTGTATAATCCAAAATAGATGACACCAACAAAGCAGCCCACTGTGCCCTAAACTTTGTGTTCTTGCCACCTACCCAGGTAGGCATATTTTATTTTCAGTTCCCTTCATTTTACTTCTTAAGGATTCACTCAGGAGACACTGTTAATGTTGACGAAGAACCTGGTGTCACTGAGCTCATGCTGATAAAGACAGAAGAGAGGCAGGCTGTTCTGAAGCTTGTTTGAAGATTAAATACATCTCACATCTAGACTGGAAGGTTTTGACTTTGAAAGCAGGAGAAGGTGCAGTGACTTAATGTGAATCAGAGATGAGACAGTCTTAGCTGCCTTCCAGCATTAATGAGCATTAATCTAGGATACTGTTACACAAACATTTGCCTATTTCTAATGCAAATTAAGCGCCTCAACCCATTAGAGTTATAGAAATAATATTTGGAGCAAGAGGGTCTTAGAGTTATTCACACTATATGGACATCCTGTCATCTTTTAACTGTCAAATTCCAGCTGGTATTCAAAGTAAAGAACTGATTTAATTTGTTTGAAAAGTTAAAAATGTAAGAGATAGAGATTGCACTAAAATATCCAGTGAAAGTCAGCACTGGTGTAGTGTTGTGTTTTCATCAACTGCCTTATTAAATTAACAGTATCTTTTGTCGCTATCTATGAATCAAAAACTGGAAATAAAGACTCCCTATTTTTGTTGTTAGGAGCTAAAAAAAATAATCTTATTTGTATTGCTGGTTACTGTTGAATCTACAGTGAATACCGAGCTTCGAGGGCAGGCTATCAGATCAAATATAAGCAACAAAAATATAATTCTCCTTTATTGACAACCAACTTACATGTGTAGCACTATGTGATATCAGAGTGATAATTCCGCATACCAGAAGCTGAAGTAAGATGCCAGCCAAGCCATTTTCATTGTGCATTCAGCCTAAAGACCACCCAGTCTATGCTATCAGATGCACACAGGTTTTATGGCTTGATATGCAGTTCCTCACTATTTCAAAGAATAAGCAATTAGAGAAGTTCCTGCTGTTCCAAATTACCTCTCAAGATTCAAGTTTCCCCGGCAAGAGTTTTTTGTCAACTCTTTTCTGTGTTGCTCAGCATTCTTCAGAACAAATTAAGCCATACATACAAGCCTTGTTTTGTGGTTGTTTTTGTTGTGCCCAACGTTAAGTCTGTGACAGTCCTTCATTTTGTTGAATTCTGGGATAGTTATTTGTTTGTTTTGCATAAAAATGGTTGCATGAAACAATAAGTTATTTACGTATGTAATAATACTCCTTTACTAACTAATTGTGACAATATTAGAAGTAGTCATCAAATTTCTTTGTTTACATTTGTTTATTGACTTTAGGTTACAATTTTACCTCCTTTCTTGCTGCCAGGACAGAGGTTCATTATTGGATCCTATTCAGCCCTTCAGTGTCAGCCAGGCATCAAACGCTTTCTCTGCACACGAGGGCACATCTCCTAGGCCAGTCTTGGAACATTCTTACAGAATTTTAAACAGGTCCCAAGGTCTTTATAAATACACATATATATTAGGTCTCTATTCTTGGGATGATCCAGAAAGGCATGTACACATTCAGGGTAAATCCTTTACAGTCAACAAAGATAAAGTATTGTAGTATCGTAGTTTCTTTTGGTTTGGTTTGGTTTGGTTTGGTTTCTTTACTCCAGGTGAAGTTGTTGTGCCTTTCTTCAGGGAGGGTACATCAGTTGGTAAAAGGGCAAAGCTAAACACGATGTGAAAAAAATAAATGACTAATTCCAAAAGTAGGGTAGTTATTTTCAATCATTTTTTTATAAGATTGTGCAGAGTAATTTCAAACTATTATTTTTTTCATACCTGAAATCTGAATTGCACTTTTTCACAGTTCTGTCAAGCTTAATCATTAATAATGTGTTAAATGAAGGAATGAAAAGCTTTATTAATATTATTTTATCTAGTTACTACTATTGAAATATTTTGTTGTTTTAAAGAACTTTTAATCAAATATCTTATATTTAGATTTTTATTTCGCATCTTTATCTGAACACTTAATTTTTTTCAAACACAAATTTATTTTCAAGGTGTTTTTCCATAGGACTTAAAAAAAGAGGGGCGGGGGGGGGAGGGGGGGGCTGGGGAAGTCAGTCTTGAGTCCTATGTCGAAACACCATTTTTTATGATCTATTACTTCTCAGCACTTCACTTTTCTACAGAGTTCTTGCAGGGCTTTGCAATATTCACTTCTGCAAGGAACAGCATGCTGTAATTTTGCTTTCTTGATTTCCCTGTAGGTTCCCTCAAACTCTGTAGATCCATTTTTGCAGGGATAATCAGTTTTCAGTGGCATCTACTGTGCTTGTGAATACAGTACTCCTAACAAAGACATTGAGTCTCTTGAATAAGGATATGACCACATAAGCATGATGTGCACTGAGGGCCTTTAGTAGGAGGTCATGGATTATCAGCATAGACCACAGAGCAGTTGTTAAAGGGAAAATGATGTAGAGAGCAGACAGGTAACTGGGAAAGTCAGATGAAGCCTTGCAAGATACAGGACGCTCCCAGGAACCACCTTGAAGTTCTGAAGGACTTTAGACAGAGGCCTTGAATTATTAGAAAGAACAAGGTATGTAATATGGCAGAAAGCAGATGTAACTCTTGACTGTGTCCTGACTTAATTACCAACTTAGTTTGCAGCAGTATGAGGTCAACAGTTACATATGGAATAACATCTACTTGATAGGGTGTTGAACTTTGAAAAAGAATTAGTACTTCCATAGTGAAGGAGGGGATCTTTAACTCCAGTAAAAAAAAAAACAAACAAGCAAACAAAAGTATTTGTAAATAATACCATTGCAAATAAACACAAAGCCATGATGATGATCATAAATTTACAATTCCTTTTGTGAGAGACCTTTCCCTCATATCTGAGGAAGAGCTTCTTATACAATTTATATTATTTGTAATAAGAATGTCAAAATGAGAAGCCTTGCGGAATATTTATCTCAATTTTACCTGTCTAGAAATTTAACCAAGTGAAAATGAAATAGTTTATGGCTTTCATAATCTCATTTATCCCATTGCATGTTACAGCAGAGAAATATATCCTGTGATTAAGATTTTCAGAAAAAAACCCTTACTTGCAGCTGGGTGCTTTCAAAATGTTGAACTCTTGCTAGTTTCCATCCATCTCAGAGACATGAGCAAACTTATTTTTATTTTATTGTAAATTTACTTAATTTCAGTACAGAACAATGAAATTTGGAAACATGAACAGGTGATACATGATGAATAGGAGAAGGAGGTATAATTGAGACCCATTTGGAATATAAAATTTATCCCCTGACCATCTCTCCTTTGCTTATACCTAATTTTTAATACTATATTTAAATGAAGGATATTGCATCAGTTGAATTGGAGCTCAACAGATATTGCAGAAGTGTACCTCGTGACAAAATAGAATCACATTTCTTTTGAAAGTTCCTCAGGGTAATAGAAATTGCACAAGAATAACTGAAAATAAAAAAAAAAAACAAAAAAA
>VXBX01001053.1:399377-442199 GCA_013400415.1 Scytalopus superciliaris
TTTTTTCAGTGGGTCATCAGTGGCTACATCCTGATTTAAGTTTCTTCAGTGTAAATCTTCACGTGTTGACTTAAAGTGCAATACTCTGGTCTTTGCTGTTGCTATTCTATCTCATTAAAATCTATGGAATCATTCCCAATGGGGACAACTGCAATCAAATTCTTGTCCCTTATATTTTAGTTTAACCAGAGAACAAAGCTTTTGTTTGTAATAGAAAGTCTTTAATGTGTAACAAATATTGATAGTTTTGAAATTAAGAGAAATTTTATTTGATTTTTCTTTCTGAATTCCATTCCTTTCTCATCAGATATAGAATCCTACTGTCCAAGTAGTTCTGTAGGAAATAAATCTGGTTGTGTTTAATCTTTTTTCTCTGTTATCTCTTTTAGATGTAATAAATCTAATTAACAAAAACATTTTTGACACATGTAGATTTTGGGTTGGGCCTAATAGCTGCAGAATTTAGATTTTCAGACCGTCTTTGAAATTATCATACACTTGATCACATTAGTTGCTCTTTTTTTTTTTTTTTAATATTGGAGATTAGCATATATTAGCATTACTCTTCCATTAACTTTTAATGTATGAGAAACAATTCCTTATATTAGTAAAGTAATGAGCAACCTAGACATAAACTGTCTCAGATTGTTGAGCAAACTAGGATAGGATAATATATGAGACTCAAGGAACTAATTTCTGGTTTTCATATTTTCTTATGTTTGTCTAGGCATAACAGTGCACAGAGAATTGCCTTCACTGGTCAAAGTTGAAATTAAATAAAGAAAACAAACTACTTATGTGAAAGAGAAGATTATTAATAAACAGCTGATTCTTGTATGGAATTCATCTTTCAGCTCTCACTGAGATACATGAGTTTAATAAGGTAAGAAATATTGTAGCTCAGCACCATTAGGAATTAGCCATTTCTGAAGGAAGGAAAGTTGATTTGTTTGTATCAAACAAAGAATGGTTTAGTGGCCAAGCCTCTAGACTGGGGAAGAAGATTGAAATTGATCTTGGCAGCAATGAGAGTTTGTAAGGAGTTGCAGAGTGTTTGCAGTTTAAGGTTATTACTGTGACCAAAGCCAGTGTCTCACAGGTTCCTGATAGCCTGGAGAGCACAATGATTTTTTGAAGGCTCCATATCCAGCAGGCAGCCAAACCCACTAGAGATCAGGTTAACATGTTAAGAAATAATGAATGATCTTGAAAGCTACAAAAAAATCCTCAAGAGAAGTCATTCTACCAGAATACATTCTATCTTGAAAAATTTAGAATAAAACCTCGAGTTTTCAGTCCACAAACTCATAAAAAGTGTGTCAACATAATTTTCTGAAAAGAGAATACAATAGATGTTTTTTGTAAAAGTCAGGTGACAAAAATTCAAATGTTCCAGTGAGTCCAAAGTTTGATCTAGTATGTTGTGGCTCTGTGAATCCACAATAAAAAAATTAAAATAAAATAAAAGTCAATAAATAGATTTTAATGCAACCCCACCCCAAATCTTTTTTAAGCATTTCACCTCAAAATAACAGAAGAAAATACTTCATCCCACAAAAAAACCCAAAAAAGTGAAACAATTGCCTTCTGAAATGATACACTAAGGTTCAAAATTTGTCTGTTTCAGAACTGAAACTTTTCACATGACAAAAAACAGTGGAAGGTTAATTTGAAAATTTGTCTTTTCCAAGCTCATTTTAAAGCAGCCCTAAGTTATTTTGGTAATCTATTGTGATTCTTCAAAATTCAAAATATCCTATGCTTGCAGGTTCTTGGTTTTTCATTAATCTCTTACTTCCAATAGGGCATCTGAGTAAATAATGTTATTTCCTTTTTATTATTTTGTATTCTGTGAATCCATCATTTGCTGCTATTCAGCTCTATGGAATGTTGTAGATATAGTAGCATCCACTATCCATTTTCTAGTTCATTTACTTAGACAAACACACATGCTCCATATCATTTAGAATGAAATCCAAACATGCTTCTTATCATTTGTGGCTAAGCATCAGTAGTCCAAATTATTATTTCCATTGTTTCACAAATACTTACTCTTGCAATTATGTTTCTCTAGTCACCTTCCTTGACTTGTAAACTTCTCTCACAGTAATAGATATTTCAGATAATGTTATCCCATGCCACCTCTGTTTACTGTTTGCATCATCTATACAACGCATCCTTCATGCAGAAAGTAGAAGCTACTTTTATCGTTCCAAATCATGAATGCAGCTATAGGCCAGAGTCATCAGAGACTGTACAGACAGCAGAAAATACTGTCTTTTTATGGTAGTCAGTTGCCTGTTATTCACAGAAGATTTACTGCAGTAAAAGAGAAGGCTCTTCAGGATAACCTTTAAAGTGCTGTTTCCAGCGGATGACTTGAATTCTTACTGAGGCTGTCTAAGTGCTCCAGCAGTGGAAAAAAACATGAGAGGTTTTGAATCATGGGCCTTTATGCCCATGACACATTACCTTCCAGATATCACCACTTGCACTTCAAGCTGTCAAATGTTACCATGGGGAATGCAGGCTAATGCAGTCATCTCCTGCTAAGGACATAACATCAACGATTTTATCCTGTCATACTCCAAAAAGAGAAATATGGTTAAAGATAACCTCTGGACACCTACCACGCAGGTGGATTATGAAAGGCAAGCATGGAAATGCCATGTGAGACTTGTACTGAATATATTCTTTCCTGCTAAAATAGCTTAAGGCTGGATGGATTTGTTAGCAAAATGAAGTTAAAACAGTGTGCAGACAAGGTCATCTTATTTAAACTACTTGGACCTGTGATGCAGGTGTGAGGTCTGCAGTTAAATCTTCATTGTAGTTTTGGACATTACCCCCAGGAATCATCAGTCCCTATTATATGAGAAACATTTTTGCAATTGAAGTTCAGTTTCAAGAGTGACCATCAGGGAGCTCTTTGCAGCTGCTTATGTTGGGTTAATGTCTACTCTGTTATACAACATACCCTTCTAGAAAGAGAAATACAGCTAAATCACTTCAACAGAAGGTAATAGATACACCAGGTCAGATTTTCTGTTCTGCTCCAGATTCTTTTTTAATAGTTAAACAAACTATATTTAAAATTAACTGCTTTAATTGGACAGATTTTTTTTCTGGCAGGGGTGTTTGGTTTGGGGTGGTGTTTGCCGTTGAATCATGAAGGAATCTATTTATATTTGCACAAAAGTTTGTCATTAAATATTGTTTATTCAGCTGTCAAGAATCCAGGCTGTACCACTCTGTGGACCAAGAGATATGTAATAATCAGATACAGCAACTCTTTGTTGGTCTTCTAAGATAATTGGGCCCATAGAGTTTGGCAAATCTGTGTATTTCCATGTCCTCTTATACTTCTTCTCCATCCTCTTAGTAACATTTTAACCTCTTCTTCCATTCCAGCAGAGTACAGAGGCAAAATATAGTTTAATTCAAGGTTTATGAAAATAAATTGTTGACCAGGAAAATAAACAGTAACGTTGCAAGAACGTGAAAAGTAATAGCAGGTTGTCATTGCATTATGAGACATGAGGATCCTATATGGTACATTTCTGAAATGTACCAAGAGCTTTATAAGCTCTTCCCATGAGATGGCACTCACAAGACATAAAACCAAAGACTTCCTTACCTATGATGTTTGACAACTGCTCCTTTGCCTCTAGACTTCCATGGGAATCAGAGCAATTGAGTAGAGAAAAGATAATTATTGGGTGATATCTTACTGTTTTATCTTCATAATTTCAGTCCAATCTGCATTTGCATCACAAGGAACCCAACCCTGCAGCAGAGCCCATTGCAAGCCAGAGGCTCTCACCATGAAGAACCTCCTTTTTGAAAAAGAGATTAGAAACTTTCACACAAATGCTGCTCTGCAAACCTTCATCCACTTCCAATACATAACTTCTCTGACCTTCTGCAGGGAATAATCTCCTTTGAAGGCTTCCAGTTCATAGAGAGCTATCTTCTCATCTTTCCAAAAGAAAGTGACTACTTTAATAATACTTTCCAGCAGGAAGACAGAGCAGTATAGGACTGTACTCTTTGCTCTGTAGATTAGAGATATTTCATATATATTGATTCACTTTATAAACAGAAACTTTTGGAAGAATTTCATTGAGCTTCAATCAGTACTTTCATTTATCAAAAAAACCCCAAAACAACACAAACAACCCCCACCAAAAAAGAAAAGAAAATATCCCTATTTAAGGGGTTTGCTTTTTTTCAAGAACTAGCTAGGTTTCAGATAATGCACTTCAAGAGAGAAGTTTTGTGAGTGAATTGTGAGACACCTTGACTGGAGACCTCATTGTGAATCCCTGACAAACAGCTGACTCAAAGCAACCTAAATAACCATTTTACCAGAGCAATATGAAGAAGATTGAGCTGATTTCTAGCTGAGTGATAAATCATACGTTTTTGATTTAAGTATAATACAACAAATTGGACTCTGGTTCTTTGAAATTATTTTCTTCAATGTATCTTTAAAGGGTATATTATTAGACTGTCCAAATGCAAAACTATCAGCTGAAACTAATCTCACTAATGAGGTTCATTTGTTCTTTGACAAAGTAATAAATAGTTTTCTCAAGAAAAAAAAACTTAACTAATAGTTGAACCACAGCCTTACAATTAATTTTCTTCTCCAGTGGTATAGCAAGCGTGGAAACAAACAGTAAATTTTTCATTTGTTCATCTCTTTACAGCAACTGTTTAGCACAGATATGCTTGATTAATGGATTTAATTTGTTCCCTTCTCCTCTAGTCAGTTTTCATATTACAGTGGTTATCAGAGGATAGGACAATAATGTGGGCACTCTCATTGTACTGTATTCCATCAGTGTCAGGGCTGCCTTCTAGCTCCGGGTCTGCATCTTTAACCTTTGTAGTCCTACCAAATCTTTCATCAATCTGTGTTACAGTCACCTTGGGAAGGAAAAACAGAAGCACTCAGTCAGCACTTACAGGTAGTAAAGTATGTCATTATTTCTTACAAAATGCTGGCAGCAGTGCACCTTTCATTTCCCACAGAAATATGATTTGTGATATGAGCAACACTATGTTTAAGAGAGGAAAATGTAAATTAATAGTCTGCTTACTACTTGTAATTTTTATTTATATTTATGTGTGCATGTAAAAATATAAATTATGTATTAGAGTTTTTAACCTCATAGAGTATATATATCTGTATATATATTCACACACTATATTTTACTGACTCTGTATTGATTACTATTATATACTTATATTTTGTATGCCTGGTTCAAGTAACATCATAAAAAATAAGACAGACTTCAAAACCTTCCATTTCACAATGTTAGTTCCCTCCCAGTGGAACAGATATAACCATAGAGACTTGCTAAGGTTATTCGAGGTTTTAGACTAGAAAAGTGCTGCATAATTACAAAGTGCCATGTTCCTTCAGTTTCTGTTATACTCAAAAGGAGCTTAACCAAATTCAGTGGGAAATATATTACTTCTGTACATGGCACATTACACCCTTTTATAATAAATCAAGTTTAAAAGATCATTAAGAACTACTGAAATAAAAACATATTTTAGAGTGCCACTGTAGGCATGTGTGATATACATTCTTTGAGGATGATGGCATGCAGCTGGGAAAAATCATTTTAGTGAACTTGTAATTTATGTTTTAGTGATTCAACAACTATATAAATGGGTTATGTGTATTCTGAGGTATCCAATGTGTTTCATTTTTGGACAGTTGTATAGATATTTACTTGTGTTCTCCTGATTTCAGTAGTGTAGAAACACTGTAAGAGACAGCCTAGGCCAAAGAACCTTTACAATATAAATGGACAAGGACAATCATATAAGTGAAAGAAAAAGAGATGAGGATGAACATTCCCAAAGTCCCAGAGCAAGCTGGTGTCATACCCAAGTGTAAGCCTGAGATCGGGATCCTGCTCAGATGTGCAATCCACTGTGGTTGCCTTGGTTGTTTCTCTTTAAGGACCTGCCCTCCATGTTATTTCTGACATAATCAGTTGATGAGGACTGAATAATACCATGATGCACACTAGGCATTTTAATACTTGTCATATCAGGAGGGAAAACATCTGTTATGCAGAGTTTATGTTAGAAGAACATTATACTAAAGCCTTCATTTGTCAATGACAATAATGGCCTGACAAATTGTGAAATATTGATCCAAGTTTTTCTCATTCATCAGGAGCACACCATTCATTTTGCTTATTTCAAAATATGAGCATCAATTGATATATTTATTAATTTGACTGTTCTTTTACCTGACCCATCCTAGAAAGTGAAATTGTCAAATGACTATTTAAACCTCCATGATTCATGTTAGATACTTTCTTACCTTGATAATTTTATTATGATCATGAAATCTAAAGCCAAATATAAATGAATATATTAAAATATTTAAAAATTGGAGTTTGTTTATTTAACAATTTAAACTATTATATTTTTAGGAACATTTATGAAA
Source organism: Scytalopus superciliaris (assembly GCA_013400415.1). Classification (NCBI taxonomy): domain Eukaryota; kingdom Metazoa; phylum Chordata; class Aves; order Passeriformes; family Rhinocryptidae; genus Scytalopus; species Scytalopus superciliaris. The sequence goes on from VXBX01001053.1 coordinate 405,853, forward strand.
TTATCTTGTCCAAGGGGATAGTTTTGAGAATTGTCATTCTAGTCCTGTTTTTTAAAATTTGTAGGCTTCTTTGTATTTGTTCCTTAAAGATTTTTTTTCCCCACTCAGTCAAAGAAAGTTTGGTTTGCCAAAGCAAGTTCAGGATGGTCATACATAAATATTTTGTTCTCCTTCTGATTTTGAAAATGTTTGAATGAAATTGGTTTTGGTCTTATTTTAATTGTCTCAGTAAGTATACTTGAAACTCCAAAGGAAAGAAGTAGTCATGTTTTATCTGGAGATCTTTTTTTCTCAGTTTAATGTGCATCTAGAGTCTATTTAAAATTCTGTGCATTTTGTCTATGTTGTAAATTCCTATATATGTGAGGAAAAAATCAAATCTGGAAAAACAGTGTTGAAATTATATCTATATCTATATCTATATCTATATCTATATCTATATATAAAGGCTAAAAGCCTTTTAATAGAGAGGATTTTTAACTACTTGGATTACTCAAATTTTATCACCTTTTATCAGTTCTTACTCCCTAGGTTAGCTTTATAACTAATGTGGTTAACAAAAGAGAATTGAAGCAAAATTGTAAAAATCATCACAAAATAGCCAAAAGCTGATAGTTTTGCAGAAAGAGATTAATAGACCTTTCAGGTAATTCATGTAGCTTTAAAGATATCACCTCTTGTCTGTTGATTATAGTGCTTCATGTTACAGAACAGAAAAGAGAAGCAATCAAACACAGAAAGAAGAAAAACACTAGACTTCTAATTATGTGTGACTGGTAATGCTGCCTCACTAACACTTTGTGAAATAAAAGCCCTTAGTTCCTTCCTTAAATTTCCTGTGTTGATCCCTGCCTCAGGCTGAAGTCTTCCAAGATTACTTGGCCAAAAGAACTCAGAGGTTTCTAAGAGCACAACATAATTACTGTGGCCTGCTACAGAGCATATTTGAACAGCATTTTGATACATTGGAGGCCAAGCTATAGGTGTGCTAAGGTATGCATTGAATATTTGAAAGCAAATTTTTAATTACTTATTTTGATAGAAAAAAAACAACGCACAACCTAAAAGCTCTGATGTGGATGTAGCAAACAATGGAACTTTCTCTCAGTATGTGATCCGAAAAATGCATTGAAAAAGCCAGCACTCATATTTTGAAAACATTGCACAAATGAAGTCAAGCCTCAGTGTATAGTACTACAAATACAAATATTTTACGAGTAAATTAATAATTCTGTTTTCAAATTAGAGTATTGTGTGGGTTTTGGCTGACATAAAGTTGACTGACTTGAGAGTGGCTTGTAAGGGGCTGTGTTTGGGATTTGCACTGCAAACGGTGTTGATAATACAGAGATGCTTGCATTACTGCTGAGCTGTGCTTACACAGAGCCAAGGACTTTCCTGCCTCTTACCCAGCCTCGCCAGTGAGTGATCTGGGGGGGACACAAGATGCTGGGAGGGGACACAGCCAGAACAGGTGACCCCAATTGACTCAAGGGATATTCCAGAACATCTGCCATCATGCTCATTGTAAAAGCTGGGGGGAAGAACAAGGAAGTGGAGACATTTGGAGTGCTGGTGCCCAAACCACCATCATGTGTGATGAAGTCCTGCTCTCCTGTGGACGGATGAGTCTGGCTGTGGGAAGTGGTGAATGAATTCCTTATTATTCTTTACTTGCACATTGAACTGGTTTTATCTTAACCCACGAGATTTTTACCCTCCCAGTTCTCTTGCCGCATCTCACTGTAGGATGAGTGGCTGTGTGATGTTTAGCTGCCTACCAGGGTTAAGCCACAACAAATATGTAAAAAAAAAAAATTATGTTGAGTACCACATAGTAGTTGTGGGCTACAATAAACATATTTGCTTTTATAAGTAAATGCCTTTGGTTCCTATAGGTAAAAATGGAGAATAACTGTAATTCACTTCTTTTTCTATCTGTACCATAAATAAGGTTGCCTTTAAAACCATAGTTCTGCAACATCCCAGTGAAGGAATTGTTTATAAGATTATGTCGGTGATGTTTTGTTCTCATGTAGCACTGTGTGTGCAGGTGCTCCCGAGCACATTACACAATATCTGTTCAAACTCTGTCATTAACATGGAGCTAACAAGCTTGGAGATGACTTAGTGAAAGGTCAGGTGCTTCATTAAACTCACGTGCAAGCCACTGGAGGGTTTCCAGCACAAAACCAACCAAATTTACATTGTACTGCTGTACAATTAACTCTAGGAAATTAGAGGCAATTTAGAGGAATAACTGAGGGACTAGTTGCAATGAATTATGGTCATCTGTACTAAACCAAAGTGCATCAGTGCCCTGGCAATGAAAATACAAATGAAATATTGTCTCTACAGAAGTGACCATTATGTCAAGTAGTTTGAGCCTGTAATCCTTAGTCTAAAACAGGACATAAGTTTTTTTCTCAGAAGAGACAATTGAGATCAGAAAGCCTCCTGCCATAATCAGCAGCATATTTCAGAGAAATTATAAATCACTCAAGAGCAATTCTCTTCTTGGAAAGACAGTGAATGATATATTTTGATGCAAACTATACTTGCTATATGTCCCATACAACCCATAAACCTAATGGTGAAACCAATGCTGCATTTCTCCTATGTGCCAAAAAGGGATGCCACTCATAGAGGGGCTGGGTTTGGGCTGCTGTCTGAAGGGCGTACTCCTACCTTACTATTGTTAACTTGGCATGCCCAAGTGATGAAAGACCATTACAACAGGTAATTTAATGTATAACAACTGAACTGAACTGTTGAAATAGTAAATTTGCACTGTTAGAAAGAAATTACTTAACTACTCTGATCTGGCACTTTGACAGAGGAGCTCATGATCCTGAAGGCAATAATTCCCTTTTAATGTCCTTTTACAAAATCCAAGATCAAAAAGAATGAAGGAGACATTATTAATTTGAAGAAGGCAAGGTAGATTTCACTTTTGGTGGAGAGCCAGTTGTTGAGGCTTGTATTTGAAATAGCAAAGGCAATTTATTAAATTCTTATCTTATAGGATTAATTTTTCACTTTTCTTTTTTTTTTTTTTTTAAAGAGAGATACAAGTTCCTGACTCAAGAAATTCTATAAGCTTTACTTGAAGGGAAGAACTGTAGTTTTCCACTTAGGGAAAAGTTTTTGCTATAGATTACTTGTAGTACTATAAATAAACATAAAAATAAAAATCAGAATGAAGACCATGAAGCAAGTCGAAAGAAATATCTATTTTAAAAATCTGTATTAGCACTCCTGAAAAATCAAATTAATGTATTTGAACATTCAGAAGTAGCAGCTACATTAAAAGAAGAAACATAAAGAAATGCTTTTATTAAGTTATGTCTGTTGAATTAGGTGGTCATCTTGACACGTTAGAGAAGCTCACTCGACTTTTATCTCTGATGGTATGGGAATAATTTTTCCATTTTTTTTCTCCCCATAATCTGAAAAATCAAATTAATTAATTTGGCATTTCCACAGCCTCATTATGATTCAGAAACAATTGACTCTTCACTCTCCAGCCTCATCTCTACTTTTGCAACTTACAGGGTTTCTCCTCTCCCAAATCTAATGGTGGGGAAATGTGGTCAAAGCAAAGAATAAACCTAATTTTACCAAAGAACCTTTTTCTCTGCTTTCTCTCATCACTTTCTCCCTGTGAATATATGATTAGCTTTTGAGACGAGGGAAGGACAGCTGAGACTTTAATTGATTACTTCTATGAAACAGGTGTGAACATGTATAAATCAGATAATTAACGGTTGCTCTTTGTGATGGACAAAACAACAAGAACATCTCTTAACAAACACCCATGTGTGTCCTGACCAGAACAATATGACAGTGAAAAATCAGGAGGCAACAAAACTAGTTGTGTAGAAATCTCAGGGTGTATTTAGGTACACAAATCTTAATGCGCTGTTAACAGAGATCTAGTTTGGAACCTCTTTCTGCGTTTGGTTGTCATGTAACAGCTGGGTACACAATAAATGTTTTAAAATTTCCTTTGGTGTTTCATCAAGTTACTGTGACTTATATCCTTCAATTTCATTATAAAGAAACTTCTACTGCTAATAATTAAAAAAAAAAAAGAGGAAATTACAGAGTTGGCACCTTCAGACTGCTGCAAAACATCATATTGAAAAACACCATGGATATATATAACCAGAAATCTTAAAATGCAGATGGAACTATAACATGAATATTTAATTCTTCCAGATCACTATTTGCAGAAGAAACAAGTCAATAAATGTGGAATTGCACTACTTACTCAATGGCAACTTCTACTGAATGCTCAAAAGCTGTGAAAAACTGTTGCCTATTTTTATTATAGACAAAGTTTGATATAGTAAAAATGGAATATTTTTGTATTTGTGCAGTGTAGCAATGTATTTTTAATAATCTCATTTTCTGAAACCTGGTGCAAATTGAATATGAAGTAAACCAACCTCAGACCTTCCTGAACTTTTTTACAATACCTGAGAACAGCAAGCCCCTACCAGGATTATTCTAATTAATGCTGTTGTGGGACTTAACACTTTGAATTCAGTTCTCTCCTGCACCAGTTTTCCCGGGGGGCGGGGGGCGGCGGGGTGTGGTGTGGAAGTCAGTGTTTCTTTATTTCTCCAAATACCAAGAATACAAATTTAGTATAATATACTTAGTTTAGTGTAATACTTTAGTATTATGCGACAGCAATGGTGATTCAGAGGTTCTTCACTACAATCATGATAATGGAATATCCATTATGAAAAATGGATATATATATGTCTTTTCTTTAACATAATCTCTTTATTCTCTAAGGAGCTCATAGTGCAAGATATCATGAAAATACTTCATTTTACTTTAGTTATTTGGCATTTATTACATAAATGTATATCATGGAAGTTTAAAAAGTTGGTATGATCTCTATAATTTGCTATTTCTGCTGTGGTTTTGCTGCTGACAAATAATTGCTCACCTGAAGTATATCAGAAATAGAAAGCAAACATGCCAGCTGGCTAATTGAGAACACATTGCATAAATTATGTTTGGATTTTTGTTGTCTTCTGACTGGAGTTTCTGGTAGTGATAGATTTCCATAAATTCCTAAATAATGTTTTTTGAATTATAGCAGAGCATTTCCCTGAGACCAGCAGAATACTTGTGGTGGCTTGTGGGATACTTGTGGAATCCCATCAAACTTGAATTGTTGAAACAGAGATAATTTGAACATTTTTGCTCTGTTTTGTTCCAGAAGAGCTCCAACCCGCTGAGTGCTTTTAAAGAAAACAGAGTTAAGGATTTCAGGAGGCACTGACAAGCAAGAGTGAAAATCATGTATATATGAACATATATGTAAGTATACATATATGTATATTTGTGTGCAAACATTATACATATATAAACAGCACAAACACAGAGATGTGTAACTGTACTCTTTGGCAGCACCTTGGTACCAATCATTGACTTGGTACCAATCATTGACTTGGTACCATAGATACCAGCTGCAATGACACTGTAATATCTTCAGTTTTAAGTTATTCTACTGAACAATACAAATTCTCAGAAAAACTCAAAGTACTTAAGATTCTTAAGCATTCTAAAACTCAGGTCTCTGTCATTCTTTATTATGTCCCATTTAGTGTGCAAATGCATGTATGCTATCACAGTCTGTACTCTCATATTCAATCTTCTGTGAAATTGCATCTGGAAAACTTTCTTTATAAGCTTTTGGTGGTGTTTGTATTTAAAGGAGGAGTAAATCGGGTGACATTAGATTAATGATTTCAAGATGTGTTTTGTGGAGATAAAAGGACTTGAGGACCTGCAGAGGTCTTTTTGTCATGTGCATTTACATGTCAATACTTGTCTGATAAAAGCTGAAAATAAAAATACTTTCCAGATAGAATTTTTTTTTTTTTTAGGGTTATTTTACTTTTAACATAGCAGATAATAGTTAATGTACAGCTTTACACTGAGGTGGGGGAGATCTTGTCAAGGATTGCAGTGAAAGCATGACTGTGCTTACAACATATCTTCCAGGAACCGCAGTCCCTCTTATGAATGGGAATAGTGACACAAAGTGTGATATGAGGTAGATTAGCTGCGTCTCTGTGTCTTCTGGCACCACATTATGTTCATGTCATGTTCTTGAATTTCATTTACAGATAAGCTCTGTGAGTAATTGTAGCATGCGACTTAAAATTGTAATTTACTTTTGATGTATGGAAACAGAGGAAATTAGATTGAGAGAATCTTTCAAATGACATTGCATGTTATTTAGGTTTTGAGTACATGCTTTTCAACAAACAAAGCTTTTCCTCCACAGCTGCTCTTTAAATCTGTTCAGTCTCCAACAGACTATAGCTGAAGGTAAGAAGAATAAATTGGTCACCAACAAGCTCTTGAATAAGTGGGTTTCCCTTAATGCAGTAAGTCCTAATGGTCTTGCAAGCCTGGATGTTATTAATGTTATACATTGTCCTAATGGTCTGAATGCCATTAATATTCTACCTTAAGCAACTAGTAATTACTATTCAAATTATATTTAACCTAAAAGCAACATATAAGTAGTTTCCGACATCCCATCTTTCTCCCACACATCTCTATCACGTGTAGGAAGTGGTTAGAAAATGGATTATATTATTTCCTAATTGTTCCTTAAAAAAGCTTCTCAAAACCCTGGTGATGAGCAGAGCATTCCATTTGAATGTAGTACAGTTAATCTTTCAGCTTAAGGAATAATTTCCAGATTTAACAAAAGAAACTCAGTTTTCACAGGGATCTCATAAACCAGGGTGATGTGATTCTGAAATCCTGAGAAAATTTTAGAACATCCTCAGTCAACCTATGTGCAAGGAAATCCTCTAAAATGCTGGTCCCATGTATTAATAAAGACTGTCCATCAACCTGGCTGCTACAGAGAACTAGAAGTCATGTGAAACTGTGGAAATAGGAATCTGTTGAAAAAATTGTTAATTTTTTTTTTGGGGGGTGGGAGGGGAAGAGAGGGTGTGTCTATTTTTTATGGGTTTTGGATTTTTTGGGGTTTTTTTGTTTGTTTGTTTGTTTGTTTTTAGGAAATCTCAGTTTTAAATACTAAGATGGGCCAGAGATTCGATTTTGGAAGTTCCCTTTTTTACTTCACACTAAACATAGTGTTATCTATATGGCATCTTCTCCTGCTGTATCTTGTAAATTGTTCTTCCATGGCTTCATATTTGTTCAGAGCTATGAAAGATAACTATCTCACTTTAGCTCTGAAGTCAGCAGCTTTCTCAGTCACAGCAACATAAAAAAACATAAGGGTCATGATTGGAAATTGCCCACTTAACAATGTTAAGAGCTGTAATTTCACATCATTATAAAGAACTGTTAGGGCAGAGCTGTTTTGCAAGCAGCTACTTCCCTCTCTGATCTATTTGTTTGCTTTGGGAATTAAAAGTTATCTTTGCATATAACTCGTGGAAAAATGAATCACTGCATATATCCCCTCTTGTAGAAAGCAAATGAGTATTGCGGAGACATTTTATTGCATTATTGCTACTCTGTGTCGTCTCTACCATTTCATAAATATCATTAAAACTGAAGATCAGTCATAATATGTTTAAGATTTAGCATAAAGAGGAGTTATGCATGTGTATTTGCCATGCTTGAGCAGCAGACTAGCCCCTTTGGAATGTAGAGTACTTGCTAACAAATCAGCTTGGCTGGCAGTTATCATTGCAATCAATTAGTCCTGCATTCACTTCTTGGCTGCTCTTCAAAGTAAAACTTCTCAGAAAAATTGTTATGGTGAGATAGACTTGCAGGACTTGCCTGTTTTTAAATAATCTTTTAATGACTGATGCCTGTTTTTTATTTGTCACAGGGAAAGACTTGGATATCTATAATGCCTACAGACTTCAGCAGGAGAGACAGTAAGAACACACTTTATTTACCCTGACAATGGTGTTTGAGCAGTGCTGTGATACATAACACTAAAGTCATCAGATTAACCTGAAAGAAGATGAAATTTTTTTTCTGAAGGCCTCTGAAAGTATCTTTCTAAGGGTTTTCCCCATAAACACATATTACCCTATGGGCTTAGTATCAAAACTCACTGGCAGGACTTCACACCTATAAATTCTGCGTATTCTTTCTCTGAAACTGTTTTAGTGATTCAGAGATGCTCAGTGATCATTGTATGTACAGTCACTTTAAAGAATGAGGATTCTGCAAGGCCACCTTCAAGAGACCATAGTTGACCAAAGTTCCTCTGTTTGAACTCGAAGACACAGATATATATAAATAAACTTATAATTAATGCTCCTGTATATTTTCAAGCTTTTAAAACAGACTTTAGGTTTTCTGTTGCAAAATGCCTTCCTTGGCATTTTTTGTTTCTTGAGTCCTGCCACCAAGTCCTCTTTAGGTGTTCTGTCCTGGGTCAGTCTTGCACATCCCAGTAAAAGATCAGTCAGGTGTACCTTCAGCTTCTCAGCAAAGGGGACAAAATAATGCAAAGCAATGATACAGAAAAATAATAGTACATACTACTTATATTTGACATTTTCCCTTTGCATCCTTCTTATAGTGCAGAACTAACACTTCCCCAGTACCAGATTCTGCTAAGCATGACGACATTGATACTTTTGCTTAAAAAACATGCGTTCATACCTGCATGTTTTGTAAACCCCATCAATGTAAGTTAATCCTGAACTAATGCAACGAAATACTTTTCATTATATATTTACTTGAAGATAAAGAAAATTTCTTGAGAAATTATCCATAAAGACACTTACATATTTTAAACAATATCTGATTAAAAACTTAAAAACATGGGATAATTCTTTGATATAAATGTAATTTTGATAAATCTTTTATCAATTTTGAAAATAGTCTTTGGTAAATAAGACAGATTCCAAGAGTTAGTGCATTCTACACTACTAATAGAGAGCCAAAGGAAAGAAATTATTTGCCTTCTTTTGTGTGAATTCCATTATTTCACAGGTGTTTGTCCCATGCTTGTTTTGTGGCTGTGAATTATACAAAAAAAATCCCTCAGCATCTCTCTGATCAAAAGACAAAATAAAAGTGGTTTTGGTTTTTATTTTTATTTTAACTTTGTTTCCAAAGTAAATTTCATTAAGGAAAGATAAAAGTCATGATTTAGAGGAATTTAGCTGGTCAAAATGAGAAAGATGTGAAGTCTGAATCAGAATCTTTCCTACTCAAATCAGATTCCTGCCTCCTAGCTACAGAGTACCTTTCAGGGTGTGTGATGTGCTCTCATATTAAATAACACTTGTCTCACTTGGGCATAGAGTCTTACTTTATTGCTGACCACAATTTTTCTTCCAGACCTTGCCATGCTGAATGAAGACATCGATCTGCAGCCTGCCTACCACGGTTTATCATTTGTCCCTGCTAGAGCTTAGTATCTTTATCAGCCAACAACCTCACTGAAAGCTTCTCAGGCCCAAGCCAAGAAAAACTCTTTAGAGTTGTAAGTATATTCTATTTAAACTTAACTTCAATCATTTTGACTGAAATTATTTTGGGAACAACAGTGCAAATACCTGAGTAGGAAGTTGGAAGAGGTTGATAGTGTTAAGTGAGAAGATGCCAATACTGGATCATCTTCGGCCATGTGTTTCTATAGTCCTACTCTGGAAAACAGCTGCTTCTATATGGATGGCGCTGTACCACCTCAGGTACAAGGATGACTAATAGTGTGTGGTCCTTTGTATCTGCCTTAAAGTAGTTTCTAGAGTGCCTGTCAATTCTTTAAAAATTCTACACTTCCTTACTTTGAAATGAAACCTCACACTTGAAGACTGCTGGTTAGGAGGTATAGGAAAATCGCATTAAACTGCCAGTCTCCTACCACTAAACAGAATACTTAAGAAAGAAGAAATCCAGTAACACTTGTTCAATTTCCCAGCGGAAACACAAACACTGGTAAATCACTGCCACATGCATATTTACTCGCCTGTAGTATCCAGGGGAATCTTCTAATGTGATACATCAAGCTGGGTAGCTGTTCCACAATAGAATTTTTCCTTTGCTTTAACAATATATTTGTCCAATAAACATTGTCAGGAATTTTAATTAAAGCAGATAACATGGAACATTGGTTAACAGATATAGAATCTTTAGTAAATGGCTTAATGTTATTATTGCTTCTAAGGACTTAGAAGACAATGAAAGTACTTCATTACAGTGTTAAAAAAGAGTTTGGGCTCAACATGTGTAAGATGCAAATAATGGCTATAAAACTGGAAGGAAGTTTTACTTTTAAAATATATTTTAAAGCCCAAATAAATGGACTAAAGTGTTTTGGTTTTTTGTTTTCATTTTTTTTTCCCCCTTTTCTTCTTAAACACTACAATAAAAAGACCAAAGGAAGACGTTCCCCTGGGTGAAAGCAGTATCAAACAACATATCTGTATGAAGGTTCATTCCCTGAAAAGAATACATAAATTTCTGACAGAAAAGAGGTTATTATGGAAAAAGAAAAGCAAGGAACAACATCCTTACAAACATTTTTGCTCAAAGCACTTTATCCCTTACACTTGTTCTGTACTGATGTGTCCATCTATAAGGATCATTCTGTATTGCAAATCTAGTAAGTGGCCTAAAGCAACAACGCTTAACATTTGTTTTCTGATCATGATAACGCTTTGACAGTGTTAAAGCAATTGTGTTAAACTAAAAAAAAAAAAATAATTCTGCTTGTTTCCTTTTTTTTGAAGGAAGAGAAAGGATTAAAGAACCAGGGCTTTTTATAAGTATGTTCAGGACAAATAATTTCACCTAACCTTGCAGTTGTTGTTGTGGGAGCCATAAATTTGTCTCTTTTCACTCTTTTAAGGGCTGATGCATTATCCATGAAAGTCAATGGAAGGTTATCAAGACTTAAAGGAATAATTTACCACAGCTAAACATCTGCTTTGTCTTCAGAGATATGTAAGTAATCAGTCATGTTTCAGTTTCATGGTATGTTATATAATACAAAGTGTACATTAGTAAGAATTATGTAAGTATAGATTTTTTTTCCTTTCTAAAGTTATATAAAAATATTTTTTAAAACTTTCTCGTAATAACATGGCCTTCAATTTTTTGGTTGGTATGAAGAAAGGGTCTTCTGTGTTATTTTGAAATTATTGAATGAAAACAACTACATAAGGGACTATTTTATGATGAAATATAGAAGGAGCATAATATACGATCTTAAGGTTTGTATGAAAAGGACTGTATCTTTTACTATAAAGTTTTAACTATCTTTTTACAGTGTTTCTGATAAAAAAATGTTTCCTTCACACTTCTTAAATAAGAATGAGTTTGTCCAGAAATAAATAAAAAATAAATTGGAGCATTAAGAGTGGAAGCCGTACAGACACTGGATTATTTAACAAAATAGGCTGTACTGTGAATCCTGAGTAATGCAGGGTTTTTATTACTTCACAACATTTGAAGTACTTCAGGACTATGACACTTGCAGTGTAAATTACTGAGCATTAAAACAGACAAGACCATTTATAAATCTAATCACATTTAAAGAATGATTATTTGTGTTTCTAACTTTTTAGAGGTAAAGGTGAGAACATACATACAAACAGACCTTAGCCTGTTATTGTAACCTTTTATCAGAAATTACACATAATGATGCTCCAGAAAATGTTCATTCTGTGGGTAACATAATGGTCCAGATTTCCCTCTCTAATATTCCAGTTCATCTGGCAGAGATGTTACTGCCTCCTATTATTAAACTTTTGGGGATTTTGAGAATAAGTTATTTGATGACAGAAATCATCAAACAAAAGTCTGGGCCAAAATGGAAAATTTGGTAGCACAGGCTTGAGGCAAGTCTGATTATATAAAGGCAGTAAATATAACTGCAAACGTACCTCAGGTCTTCCTTAATAACTCTCCTGTAGCATTCCAAATGCATATCTTGTACTGCTTTCCTAATTTTGTGATTATTGGAAAGCAATGTCTTTTAAGCAATCATTACTTATAAGTGAAATTCTCAAATGAATTCCTCTTTCCCTTTACTGATTTTCTGTAACTCTCAAAAACATCCTCATAAAGTGCAGTAGGTGAAAATTTGGGAGAAAATATACATCAAGGATTGTGCCAGTGCTGCTTCAAATTAAACAAAGGGGGAAAAAATATCAAAATAATCTTGCAGTATTAGATCTGTGTAAGGTTGCCAAATTCACAGTGGCAGGCTCTGTTTACTTAATTTACCCTTGCAAAGTGGAGCAAAGATCCAGAACTATATTGTATCTGTCTACCAAGGAAAGATGTGCTATCAAACTTGGGAGCAAGAACAAACCAACCCAATTACCACAGCTGAGTAGGACCCTCAAAATGCTAAGAAAACTAGGGAGAAAAAAGAAGGCCAGGCAAGCCTTTCATAACTCTTTGTCTGGTGGCCTCTCCTACTGAAATACTACCTGAAACATAAAGCTGAAAGATGAGTAATTTTTTTAATACTACATTGCTGAAATATATTTGGTGTTTGTGTCATGGTTAGGCTCAAAAATATTGTAGGTTGTTTTTTTGTCTTTTAATAAATGTATTTGAGGCTGTATACAAATGCATTTACAAGCCCTGATATATATACAGCTCTTTCTGTAAAGAAGAAAGAGGTGTGTATCACTGTATTTTTTCATTATCTCTGGGAAGAAGCACTTAATTTATTTATTTTTTTCCCCTTTTCTTGGTCAGTCAAAATGGGAGAAAAAATCTGAACCGAGTGACCAAGCAGGTGATGCAGGATTCTGTTATTTTAGTTGTATACATGTTGGTGGAACATAAATTGGACCTACAAAAAAAAAAAAAAGAAAAAAAAAAACCCAAACTAAAAAAAAATCCCCCAGCCNAAAAAAAAAGCAAAAAAAAAAGCCCAACTAAACAAAAATCTCCCAGTCAGCTAAAATTCTTTTGTCCCTTTACGGGAAAGAAAGGCAACAATTGATGTGAGGAACATCAATCTCTCCAGTTATTCTATTCTTTATTTTCCCAATTATAGCAGCTGGGAACCACAAGTGGTTTTATATAACTAAATTAGATGGAAGGTAAGCTTATGGATGACAGAATTGCCTGGTTTAACATAACTAGAAAATAATAGAAGTCAAAATTCTCATAAATTAAGTATACACAAGGTTCTTCCCTTTTTCAACTGATTTGCAGTCAAAGAAATTAATGGTAAGAATCACTTTAGCTCTATAGGTTTTCTTCAGGCTACATTTAGAAATATATTTTCCTATTAGAAATGGAATTTCTTTCTTAAACATGAAAAAAATTCTACTTTGACCTGCTGGGACTTGATCCCCAACCCCTTCAGTTTTATACTCCCACAGTTATATATTCCCACACAAACAATTTTTTTACAGAAATGTAGAATTTTTCCTCACTCTTTTTCAGCAGATGGTAATATCTGCAGTCTGGGAATAGTGTTTGTTCTTCTATGTCACCTTTGAACTGACAAGTTCAAACTCCACTTAAACTTCAAATTGCAGAAAAATTTTACAAAGCAGAGAAAGTATGCAACTTCACTTCGAACCAGTGCTATGCAGCACTTATTTAATTAGGATATTGAAGTTAAATACCATATTCAGTTTGAAACTTGGTTATGAATTTTGATAGATAGACTGCAAGTACAAAGCTTAGAGACACAAGAATTCTCTAGACTGAGAACCTCATAAGGAAATAAGGGGGATCTCTGAGGTACATTAAAAGAACTTGACTTGTAGAAGACAGACAACTAGAAACCTCTGAAAGAAACCAGGTCCCATTATGGCTTTTCATACAGAACATGGAAAATTAAGGCATTCAGATTTAATAATTACATGTGAAGATTTTGATCAGTGTCCTTGCTCTGATGAAAAGCCAGATGGTATCGGTAGGTGAGTTGGCAGACTTCATACCCTTGGAAGAGATATAGGCATGGAGAAGTTATACAGGGACTTCAAAAGAAAGACACATTTGAACATGGAAATCTATGAACAGTTCAATAATTTTACATATTGTATAATCCTTAGTACTGTTATATCTCCTTCAAAAGATTATGTCATCAAATTGTCCCCCAAACCTCCCTTGAGCAAAAACTCAATGCTAGACCAGGGATGCTTATGGGTTCAATGCATGTTATGGATTCAGTGCACGCTCTCTATGGATTTTTCCCTTCTATGTGCCAACATGTTCCAGTTTATTTGACTTGAAGAGTGATTCCTCAAATAATAGCTAGTTTTAGAATGGTCTAGTATTTCAGCTGATAGCTGCTATTTAGATACAATCTGGAAGTTACAGCAGTATGCTAACTCATAGAAATACATGAATTAGAGAAGGGTTCTGATTACTTATAATTTCCATACATGTAATCTAAACAGAAGAAATAAATCCATCCTTCAATTCTGAATAAATATTTCTGGTTTAGGGAAGGGTGACTATACTTATAAACCTATATTTGCCTTTGTAGCAAGATACAGAGTGTTACTGAAATTTGCTTAAGTAACAAGTATCAAAAGTTCTCTTTGTGAGCATGGTTTAGGTGTTTGGGGGGGTTGTGTGTCTCTCTTCAGAGATATCGCCCGAATATTTGAACTTGAGCTATGAAAATCATAAGAAAAAATGTTGTTTAAAAATAATAATAGCAATAATATGGACATGATTTTTAAACCATGGTACAAAGGAAATGCTTGCAGACAAAAATTACTTGACTGAGTGTGAGGAGAGAAACTCTAGTTTATGGAAGTCAAACTGAACAATGTTTACACAAGCCAGTCAAATAAAAAAATGAAGTTGCAGCAGACAAAGACTATCATTATAATTCACTTCAAGGTTGTGTGCAGTGTCATCATTTTGCTGCTGTCTGAATCCCACATTTTCGGTTTGTGCAGTCAGAAATATATGGGACTGACCTTTAGCTCTGGAGCAGCTTTCCCCCAACTGTGTGAAGTGCTGATGCAGGTTCTCTCCCTTCTTCTTTACCAAACCAAGGTGTTAGACAGAAGTGTATTTTACAGTTAATTTATATATTCTGGTTTTTTTTAAAAAATCTTTCCTTACAAAGAAATATTCCTTGAATATTTCTATCTTTTCAAGAGTAACAATATAAAATTAAGCCAGAGAAGGCGCATGATTTGACTTCAACCAGGCAAGTGTAAATTCAGTAAACACCAATGATCTACTTGAATATACCATATTGATACACATTTTGCATTTTTGTGGCAGTCTTAAATAGCAGTATAACAACTCTGTGCACATGTATTATTTGTGAATATAAAATAAATAAAATTTACAGGGAGTTTTTGTACATGTGAATACATATACTTCTTTTATTAATGGCTGTGTTGTGATATATTGTAGATATCTATCTTCTATTTTTACAGAAAGTGCACTTTCAGCTTCTAAATCTTAAATTAAACTGTCGTGGACTAATAAAAAAAGAAATAAAGTCTACTGAAATAAATTGCTTCTGAAATAGATTTAAACTTTGTAAGAATTATCAGCCTCTTGCATCTAGTGGGGAAGGCAAAATATGAAGGGACTATTAAATTCATATCTCAATGATTACAAAACAGTATTTCTGTATCTGTGGTACGTGAGATTACGGCACTCCAAGATGTCTGTAAAACCAAGGAATCTGTAATGATAACTAAGGGAGTTAATAAACAGATTAAGGACTAGCGGGGCTGAAGGGCTCACAGTTACTCACATGTACATATTCCCTCAAGTCCTCCTGTGAGTGAATGTTCCTTATTGGAACTAAGGCTGGCAGAAGGTGATCTTCAATAAATATAACAGATAAACTCAGCATATATCAGGTGTAGTTATGTTCCAAAGTCCACAGAAAGTTAGGAAGGGAAGAGAGGATATGAAGAAAACTGTGTAGGCTGATAATCTCTTAAGTAGGCAGACTGAACCTCTAAGTGGAAACCAATGCATAATAATGACAA
Organism: Scytalopus superciliaris; assembly: GCA_013400415.1. Lineage (NCBI taxonomy): Eukaryota > Metazoa > Chordata > Aves > Passeriformes > Rhinocryptidae > Scytalopus > Scytalopus superciliaris. The sequence goes on from VXBX01001053.1 coordinate 421,788, forward strand.
AAATATAAACAATGTTTTTCTTACCTATTAATAAGTGCCAGGTTTGTTTAGAAAATAGCCATTCCAAAAGAAAAAGTAGAAACAAATAATTTTTGTGTGGAAAATCTACCAAATATGAGAATAACCTTTTAAAAGATTACTGAAGGACTAGAGAACAAATGCATAGGATTCTAATGAGATACATGGAGAAAATTCAACATCATAAAAAGACAATATTAAAGTAAGGGACTCTTGGAAGCAGAGCAGGCTGCAAAAAATTCACACAATAAACGTATTTCCAGGAAAATCTACCTTAGTGTGCTCTCCACCTTTACCTATATTGTTGATGCTTTGAGCTCAGCTGGCAGTCTCACAGCCCAACTAATAGTTAAGTAGGAAGAGAGGAAGTGGACAAACATTAGATACTCCTTAATCACACATTAATGGCATATACTAGTCATGTTCAAATTGGAGCCATGGATTTGAAGGGTGGATTGCTCTGTGGATAAAGGATTGGCTGGATGGACACAGACACAGAATTCTGGTCAATGGCCCCAGGTGGAGGCAGGTCATGAGCGGTGTTCCTCCGCGGTCTATTTTGGGATCTTATAGAAGCTTTTCAGTACCTAAAGGAGTCTTATAAAAAAGAGGGAGGGTTACTTTTTACACAGGCATGTAGTGTTAGGACAAAGGGGGACAGATTTAAGGTAAAAGAGGAGGTATTTAGAATAGATGTTAGGAAGAAATTTACTGTGAGGGTGGTGAGGACCCTTCCAACCCAAGTTGTTCTATGATTCTATAATTATATCAGTATACATGATTTTTGTTTGCCTGAAATTTCTCAGAATAACAACAAACTGAGCTACAAACACAATTTTCAACAACAAAAAAATGGTGATGTCTCCTAACTCAATGGGTCAGAAATTTGTGTTGCTTGAAATATACTATGGTAAAAGAAACTAGAAAAAAATAAGGCTGGAAACAGAGCCTTGGTGCCTTAATCGAAGTTTTTAATAGATGAAAGAATTATAAAGCAGTCATCTGTTTGCACTAGAAGATGATTACTATTGCTGAAAAAAACCCAAAAAACTCTCTTTTTGATCATAGTACCTGTTATCTGTTACATGTCCTTTTCATATAAAGATAATAATAATAAAAAAATCAAACCTCTTTTGAAATCCACAGAGTGAAAAGGCAGCAGCATTTCTATTTTCAGTAACAGTTAATAAGGTGAATACTAAATCCTGCAGTAAACTGTGCATGGGCAGTAGCATTGGCAAGTGCGTTTCCTATCTTTCCATTACTATCTTTGCTGGAAATGGAAGTGTTGCAAATACAGTTACCACAATTAATACAACAGAGTTAAAAGATATAAGTATATAAACATTTATAAATATTTTATGAATGTTTCTGTCATAATGTCCGTTATTTTAATATCTATCAATACTATCAGTATTTTTAAATAATTTCTAATAGCATAAATATATAAATCTAATACTTTTTTGAGGTGTGAACTTTTCTTAATACACTTTCCTGCTTCCTTTTGTCAATCACTGCTTTTATGAATGAAGAACTTGGGGAGGCAAAGAGACAATTAGTAACTGGTAAAGGCTGCAACCTGAGGTCCAATGTTGGAAGACATGGGCATTTACTCAAACAGGAATACTCAGATGTAACGCTGGGATGCTACTCCCATTTCAGAAAGTCCAATAATGAACTGAGATGTCCGTGTATGGATCTACTGCTGATTAAACTCCAGTGACATCTTCTCATTCAATAGTTATTCTGGTTGTGTTTGCACTAAAAATATTAACAGCTGTGTTTCCAAATTGCATTGCCATCAAGGTGCAAAAATTGTTCATCTTAAAAATGGAAAGGCCTAACAGTTGAAGGTCTAACATAACTGGACTTTGAAATTCCACTCAGATTCAGAAGAGGTGAGCTTTGTAAGGGCTTCTGTTAGTCTTCTTACAAAAAAGGAAAGAAAGAAAGGAAAAAACAAAAAACATCTAAAAAACCCTGTCTCAATTTGCTGTGGGAGCAGAAAATAAAAAGAAAAATGGCTTTTCTCACTTGTTGATTTTTTTTTTCCAGGCTGAGCAGTTAAAGCAGATAATTCAGGCTGGTTAAAAATTCATTTACATACAATTACCTTGAACATCTCTGTTCTCAGTGGTGCAAGGTTGTTAGCCAGCATATGTGAAATGAAATTCAAATCCCTGATCTGTCCAACATATCATATACTAAAAGACTGTCCTCTAAATTTAAGCACTTTCACAGAACCATTGCATAATTGAGTTTGTAGGGGGCCACTGGAGGTCATTTTGTCAATCCCCCTACACAGATCATAGCCAACTTCAAATTTAGATCCAACACTAAGGTTAGAGAGAGTGGTCAAAGCCTTGTCCACTTGAGTTGTGAAAATCTCCAAGGATGGAGAATCCATAGATTTTTCTGGCCAAGCTGTTCCATTGCTCTGCCAGAGCTCTTAAGCAGAATTGTCTTTTTATACAGTGTCGCTGTGTACTTGGGCCTGTTGCCCTTTTGCTGTGCACGCCTGAGTAGAGTCTGGCTCTCTCTTCCCCATGACATCCATCCCTTGGGTGGTGAGAGACTACAGAGATACTCCATTAGACTTTCCTTCCTCACACTAAGCAAAGTCAATGTTTCCATCATGTGTCCCAGAGCCATTGCTGTCATTGTTGTCTGCACTCTCCCCAGTTTGTTCAACTTGAAGATGAAAATGCTCATGTTGAATGTGTCCCTGCTCACTGTAGTTGGACTGGATAACCTTTAAAGGTCCCTTCCTACCCAAACCATTCTATGAGTCTGTGTTTTCTCTTTAGCAAGGTTGCTAAGGCACAGTCTGTCCCACCACCCAGATTGCTCATGAATAACCAACACAAAGCCTTTCCAGAAACATGTATTTATAGAAAGTGCTTAAATGAGAAAAATCAAGCAATGCAACAAAACAAACAAGGAAAATCCCAGCTCAGGTTCTTTTGTTAATGATCTGGAAGAAAAGAGTTTTTCACAAAAGATCCAAGGCTGTTCAGTTTTATGGAATTTTTAAATGGATTCTGGAAGAATAGTACCTCTTAGAGGAAAAGTCACTCTAAGCTGTTTGTTTTAATCTTTACTCCATAAGAATACTCTTTTTTTCCCCTAAATGATAGCTAGCAGCGTTTGCCTCATCCCCCAGAACAGTGTTATCCAGATCCAGACTACTTGGGATTCAAAAAGAGTTTTACAAAGGATATTATTTGTCTGAGATTTTTCAAACTTCAGAAATCCATTGACCTGAATCTTTGGTGTATTCTGGGCACATTAGTTCAGAAAAGCATATGCTGCAGAAAGCTTAGTGTATGCAAGTGGGTTATGAATATATTTCAAACCATCTTGTTTAGTTAGGTTTTTAATCACAGGATTATTCATGAGGGATCCTGTATTTGCTCTCCACTTTTGCTCATAGACAAAGAATAGAACAATGGCATGTACTAGAAAAAAATCTTTCCTGAGGAAATGGCCTCTAGTCACTAGTTTGAGAGTAAATTGAGAGTAAAGACTACTTTGGAGCAAAAGTATTAAGTATTGACCCATCCCTGAAAATATGGGGGATATGACTAAGTGAATATATGATAAATAATAACGGTGGTCATGTTGTCAAATTAAAGTTTTAAAGCACTTACTTTCCCATATTGGCTCTATTACCACTTGGATACACTTAGGGCCAAAAAAAGTGGGTCTGCACCTTTATTTTCCTTCCCCTGTGAATCCATGGGCTATGCCAGCACCCGTAGGTAATATTTCTGTATTACCTATTAGTGAGGAAAATGGACAAAATCAAACAAACTGTGACACGTGACATGTAACTCCCATTTATTCGATGAAGGGCAGGCTCCATGCTATATTTTAGGCTGACAGCTTATGTAGACATTTTGTTTCTTGTATAGGATGGCAATAAATCCTGTGAATTGAAATAGATTCAAATTAATGTTTACCAGTTGCTTTCACCACAAGCTGGAGGATCACACTGATGCAAAATCATCCAGCTATAACATGGATAAATATCTGTTACACTGCATATATGCGTGTGCATTAGTACTGAAGGTAGAAGAAAAATGGGAACCGAGGCCATTGGTCAACACCTAAATTATATTTTAAGAAATCTGCTCTATTTTCTTTTATCCAATTCTTTTCTTTTTTTTTTTTTTTTCTGTCAAAATCCTTAATGTTTCCTTTCAAGGAGACACAGAATGACACATGCGCTGAATATATGGATGAAAGAACTGGCTTCACAAGCAGCAAGAGCCCAGAAACACCGCTTGAATTTTCTCCTTCATTCCTGCACTTGTGAGTCCACTTCTAAACACAGCTGTATGTCAATACTGTAACTGTACCCTCTTTGGTCTGCCCCTCAGGCTGGAGACATTTACTATAACTATCTAGCTATTATAGGGAGCTTTCTAACCAATATGATCCTAATGCTTGTCATTGTTTCGGATTTCCCTTCAGAGTTGTATGGAAGAAAAGGTGGAGTTGTGTGAAATTTGTAATGTGAAAGACATATATTCTCTTACATAATTTTTAATCCAGCCTTGATTCTTTCTGGGGTTTTGTTTGTTTATTTGGTTTTGGTTTCGGGGGTTTTGTTTGGGATTTGGGTGTCTGTGTCTTGTTTTTTGTTTGTTTTCTTTAACAAACAGGTATTAAGTGCTGATATATATGCAATGGAGGAAATTCACAGAGGTCACCAAAAGCACTTTTCAGGCACATTTTGTGAACAGAAGAGCCCCCCCAATAGATAAAATGGAACTATCTGCATTTTGTACAGAAATAAAGGCAGACAGAAGCCTCTAGAAGAATAATATCTCTTAGAGAAAAGTCACTCTAAGCTGTTTGATTTCATCTTTACTCCACAGGAATTCTCTTTTTTCCAAATGATAGCTAGCAGCTCTGTCCATAAACCTGCATGTTAGCTGGGAAATTCTCCTTCTGTGTCTTTCAGAAATAATTTGCTCAATTAATTAGTTTCATTACTGTTTAAAGGGTCACAAAGCTTGAGCAGAATGCAAAGCTTGCTGCTGAAACGGATGACATTGTCACATCATCATGCAGCCAGATTGATATAGTGATCACCAAGTGTGCAATGGCTTTTCTTCCTTTTATTGCAGTAAATGTATATTTGTTTACACACACTCTCAGCTTAAACAAACTGATGTACAGATCCTGTATGTGGTTTGTGCTGACTCCTTCCCAAGGGCAGCCTTGTACCAGTGACCCCAAGAATGAAAGGTGCCTTTGTCTTGGTAGTACTTCTGATCCTGCACAGAAGAGCATCGTGGGTGAATGATGACAGAGAGAGGAGTACCAAGATATTTTTCTGCTGGAACTGTCCCTGGGCTTTTCTTGAATATCAGGCCCATCCTTAAAAAAACACAGTATATTTATGCATCAGGCTTCGTGAAACTCATTTTGGTACAACAACACAAAGTTGAATATGAAGATAGTTGTTCAATTAGGTTTTTCTGAGTTATTGGATAGAATTTGTTAGAAGTGGTCTAACATAACTGTTGTACTGGTAGCCTAAAGATATGTTTAAACAAAAGAAGCATTCATATTAAGCATAATTAAGATATAGCTAAATTAGATAGAAATAATGTATTCTAATAGACTAAACAGTGGTGATGGAAAAAAGCAAACAAACAAAACAAGGCATATTTTAGAAAAAAGTCAGACAGACTTGAAGGCATTTAGCTCAAGTATAATTTTTTGTTTTTACACAATTACCAGTTAAAAGACAAAATTAGTGTTTCATCATCTCAGAGTGTTCCATTCAGAGTGAAGGAGTCACAGGGTACAGTAAAACTTTTAACCTGAACTCACTAACACAGGTCTAACTCTTTAATCTCTTACTGTCATTTAGTACCCCTTGAAATTTACTGTACCATAGCATAGGTTACAAATTTCCTTATATCAAATCTATAGGTTTCTGTCAGAGGCTGATAATCTTAGTTTTCTCTAATTTTGTTTCTTTCTAAATATATGAATTCATGCAGCAAGGGAGCAGAACTCTACTTAGCCCACACAGTACACCTTTGGTATTGTTCCAGATGGAGATGCCTAAGAAGTTCCTCCACAGTGACTATCAGCAAGGTCTTTCAAGGCTCTTTCTTCTGGGAACCATGTGTTTCTGGCCCCATTTGTCAGCATTAGTACTGTATATAGTGATTTATTAGCAAGGTGTTACTCCAGACCAGGAAGCAGGGTCTTAAATTAAGCAGACCTGACCTTATGTGAAACTGGAGAGAAACAATAGTTTCTATTATACTGTAAATAAGTATTCAAAGCATTCTTAAAACATATTGTCAAAATGACTTTTTAGCAAATTTTCAAAGGAATACCTTTCCCCTCTGTAGCCTTTGGGTCAGGCGTGGAGGCCCTGCTCAGGAACGACACGGTGGCCAACCCCAGGCCACTCGGTCCATCTGCTCGCAGACATCAATATGATCGACGGCAAATGGCGTTTATTGGTTCGTAACACAGCATTATATAGTACAGGTCTACAAGGTCACTTCCGTCTGCTCACATCACACACTCTGTGCTATTGGCTCCTTGGGGTCAGGGGGTCTGTCTTTCCATAACAACACGTTATCTTCTGAGCACCTATCCCTAAACTACTGCAACACCCCTCCCCACACACACACATTTCTTGATTAAAATAGATTATTAAAATGTTAATGTGCTAAAGAGCTGAGATTTTCTTAAACTTAATGTTATAGTCACCTGATCAATTCAGAAACTAAATTAATCTTTTGATAAAAAATCAAACATACAAATTGAGTTATCATTAAGATTTATTGTAATTCTGTAAAAAGACTATATGAGCTTTACAAAATCCACAGAAAATTCAAGGGTCAATTTAAGAAGAAATTTTGTTGCTAGGAGACAAGATCTGCAAGAAACCCCAATGATGTTTCCTCATTTTAAATAGTAAATGGATTAAGAAATAGTAACCATAGATTAAAAAGAAATAAACCCAGGTAAGTCAATAGGTGTCTTTGTGTGAATGTATGGAAAATTCAATGTAAATGTAAAACATTTGGATCAAACTCTCTTTTATGCTTATAGCAAATGCATATGTGAGTAAATAAAGGGTAGATAGTAGATTCATCCCCATGCATTGTATCTTTATTTTGGTTTATGTTATAACTGGCATTAAAATCTGAAAAAAAAAATTATGGAAATATAAGCACATCTGGTACACTGAATTAATTGCAGTTTCATATAAAATACACTGAAAAATGAAAAGAGTGCATATATGATATTGCCCATTATAAATCTGGAAATGTAGAACTAAATTTTAATTACTAAAGGAAAGGATTCATCAAAAAGCTTAATTGTCTGTACAGTATTCAACATTTCATGGCAAGTGAGAAGGACAATTGGTAGCAGAAAAAAATATGTAATGCTAAATTACCTCGGAGAAGTATTAGTGTTTGATGCCTTGATACAGTTTTTCTCCCATCTCACTCCCTTTAAGCTCATCCAAGACTCTTCCAAAAAGCATTAGATTTTTAATACAAATTTCTTCTCAATACCTATTTTCACTGTCTCTAAAATTTGTCTCTGATTTAGAAGTGTATTTCAGATTAACTTTTGTATCTATCAGACTCATTGTACAAATCTGCCTCTTCAATATTATATCTTAGCTCTCATTCTTCCATTTTACTTCTATCACTTGGCTTTGCTACTTTGGTCTACAAGAGGCAAGCAGAGAAAATTCACTTAAACAAAATGTTGGCAAACTACGTGTCCACAACCTAAAACTTTTGATTCTGTCTATGGGAAACTTTTGACAGTAAATAGAGAAAGATAAATCACAAAAAAATCTCTCACTTATGTAATAGATTTTACTGTGACTCTCTCTAGACATTTGTGCAAATTTTTCCCAATAAATTATTAGTTTATGGGGCTGGGGGAGTTACACAACATGGCATGATCCTAACTTTGATTCCAGGTGGAAGTTTTTTTAATCTTTTGGTAACCAGTATTTCAATTTTTTTTTTTGCCAAAATTATTCAGAGTTGTGTCAGCTATAAACTTCATCACACAACTCTAGCTGTGGAGAAGGGAAGTTCCAGTGTCAGAACTGATTCAGGTTACAAAGGTTAGGATGAAATGCCTAGATCAGAATAGACAGAGATTTGAACTTGGGTCTTTCACTTCCCTGAAGAATATATTGTCAATCAGTTTGTCAGGTATTCAGTAGCAGCTGTAGTAGTAGCTGCTGAAGAGTTTTATTTTCCTGTGGGGAAACCTGGAAATGTCTCTGGCCTATCCTTGTATTAGTGAGCATTTTGAGGAGGAGGGATGGGGAGGAGATATGTGGTGTAGTGGTGAGTTGAGGGAATTTCTTGTAGTTTGAAAAGGCTTCAAATTTTTCCCACTATCCAGAGCTTAGAGGATGAGCAAAGAGGATGTGATGAGAGAAGATGAAAAGCACTTAATTATACTCCTTTTGTTGCAATCTGGGCAAGGTGTAATGTGTGTCTTCCCATGCTAAACCCAGTTGTAAAGCAACATGATAAGAGGTTCTATTTAAACTCACCCTTGCCTTTAAATTGGAAGTCCTCATCTACTCCAACAAGCTGAAGAAAAGAATTGTTGATTTTTCCGTTTGTGTCAAACTCCATTTTATTTCTAAAGTAGAAGATGTGGTATGGTAGATGGTTTCCCCACAAATGCAAACCATAAAACCTTTGTAAATTATTCCTTTTTGAATTCTGAGATTTTCTCTTTTCCTTTGTCATAGATACAGAGATTCATCGTGGACAAGGTAGTATCATTTCCCCCTAGGCAAGCTCTGCTACAGAGGTTGCAGATACTTCCCACTTCTCTGATCTTGCCACTGATTCCTGCAATGATGGCTTTTATTAATATTTATGTCCTGTCCAGCAAGATGACTTGTTTTTTAGGAGAGATGGTTGTGGTGAATTATCATTATTCACTGGTGCAGTAATTCACATCCCTGGTTTCTGAAGTTCAAGAGAAGAACTGAAGGCTGAGCAGCAGAGGTGGTGTTAGCCTGAGGGAGTTTATTGACTTAAAAGGCATAGACAGTTCCCATTTAAAGGGGAACTTATCCCCATGAAATCTAATTTGACTAATACATCTGAGGTCAGATCATGTGTATTTGGTCGGTTTGCATTTACAGCCTTCTTCTGACAACCTCAGGTGAATCCCCCAGTGAGAAAACCATAGGTTATAAGTGTAAAACCTGCAAAGCTCCAAAGAACTGGATTAATAATTTACACAACAGTTTATTTTGTTTTGGTCTTACCTCTTCAAAGAAGCATTTTGTTTCCCCTGTTGACTGCTGCCCCTGACATTTTTCCTGCATTGTTAAGTGTTAGAAAGACTCTCAGTAATGTGCATATGATGTAGTTAAGTAGTAAGTTTAAAAAGTAACATAGATGCTTTTTTAATTAGCATAAAAGTAAATGAAGAGGATAGCATTTACTGTCTTAGCCATGTATGTCATGGTTATAGGAGTATAAACAGCAATACTATTTACACTGAAAGCTAACAAGCAGAAGGATTTAACTGAAAACTGGCATTTTGAGAAACTGTCTCTTTGTAAAAGTTGACCTTCCTGTGGGTTATGATGGTGTCACAAGGGCTGAAACCTCCAGGAAGTCGCTCATGAGTATGAAATGAAAGACAATTTGCAAGTAAGACTTTCTAAATCCATTGTGTATTTTGAGCAAGTTTAGTCTATATGATTTTGAAAATGCAGTTCCTTCTAATTAATGCAACTGGTGGGTAAGTCAGGTTTTGTATGAAAATAAATTCAGAGGAGGATGAGATAAAGAAGATAAATCAAATGCTGCTTTATACACTGTTAGAACAGTTGATGAAACTGAAACATTACACAATTCAAATTGAAAAAAAGATCCATTGTGCATAACATTTAATTAGTCTGTCAAATTTGCAGCTGTGAGAGAAAGTTAATTACAGAAGCTTAGGGAGGTTCTGTAGAAGGCGACATTTGCATGGGTATGGGAAACAATTATGCTAGAGGTGATTTAAAGTGGATAAATTCAACTGTCTAAGAAGATAATAAATCAATGAAAACCAGGAAGAAGTTTTCTCCTTCAGTTGTTGTCCCTTTATTTTTTTGGCAACTTTTACTTTAAAAAAAAATAAAAATCAACTAGGAGCTACTCTTATGACCTGAACAATTTTATGTACCATTTTAAAAAATCCTGTTTAGCTAAATCAGAGTTTCTTCACAACACAATTGTGCACACAGCTCGAAGGACAAAATTTGCACCTAAATTAGCAAATTGAGTCTTAGAATTACTGTGTTTCTATAAAATTAACTAAAAATAATGTCTTTTGCCTTAGAGCAATTGAGTACTTGGAATATGGCATTAATTTCGTCTCAGCAACTATATATTTAAATAAGATTCAAAATGCAATCAAAAAGGTTTGTAACTTCTTAAATTTAAATTTTGAATTTGGCAGACCACAGATGCACAAAAACTGTAACTTCCAAGTGTATTTGTATGGTTTTCACTACCACAGTTAATTCTTCCCTCAGAGGACTCAGCTATGAGCAGTTAGGAGGTTTTGTCCATGAACTCCAAGTTATATAAATTAATTTCAGAGACATTCCTGGCTAATACAGGTACAGCTGTGCCTTCCAGAGGCATGACACATTATTGTACTGATTTCTGACTATGTTTTCTAAGCAGAAAGAAAACATGCTTTGGATAAGAAAAATAGACAAAGTAATAAAGACAATGATGAGAGTAAGGATATTTTTTGTTTTGTGTGTGTGTGTGTAGAGTTAGGAAAAAATACAAACTCCCTTTCTTTCTTTTCTTTCTTTTCTTTTTTTTTTCTTTCTTTTCTTTCTTTTCTTTCTTTTCTTTCTTTTCTTTCTTTTCTTTCTTTTCCTGCCTTCCCCTTTCCTTTTTTTTCTTTTCACTCTCTAAAACTGGGATCTGAGTCGCGGAATATCCGGAGGTGAAAGGGACCCACAAAGATCATCAAGTCCAACTCTTGATCCTCCACAGGGTAACACCAAGAGTCATTTCAGCCTTTTCCAAGATATAGTCTTCTCATTAACAAACATTTGAAAACCAGTTTCTGAAAATAGTTTATCACCTTCTCTTGAAGTGCTTGAAATGGTCCTGATTTTAATGAAAATCCACTAAAATTACTAAACTTAGACGATGAGCACACTGAACACATGCTGTCATCTTTCAGATAGTAAAGTCCCCTTTCACACTGACAAGGATGCTGACAGGTATTTTATTTAAAACAGAGTACCCAGGACTGGGCAGGAATCCCAGCTGGCTCATTTTATGGCTTTGCTTTCTTCCTTCTCTCAGAAAACAAGACAGTAGCAATAATATTATGAGGCTCTAGCCAAATTCGCGCATGTCTTCCTTCTGGAATCCCAAGGACACGAGGCTAAAATCATATTTGACTATGCCGCTGGATTCTAACTTGCACTCTGCTTTGCCAATGGCAGCATAACAAGGCAGTCATCTAAACAATCTGTCTAGTCAAAACCGAGGACATGTAGAGTGTCATATTTTCTGCTGTAGAACAATGTTTTGTGTTGACCCTTTACACAGAATGAAAAAGGGAAAGCCTGGGTAGTTATGGTGAATAAATAGAAGTCAGGGGTCTTCAGACAACACAGTTCAGCTGACAGTGTGAGTAGAGCTGGAAGACATGCAGCACAGCTTTCATATGCATAGTTATGGAAGAGTTGGTTTGTACTTGAATGGTCAGTTTTGTGTAATTCCCTTGTATTTCATTATCTGGATTTTGATTAGGGTTTGATTTTGTACCTTCAGTCAAGGACAGGAGACTTTTATGTCACTAGGTGCAGGGGAAAAGAAAAATCAGCTTTGCTCTTTGTCATTTCACTTTTCAGATGTTTTAAGCCTAAAAGGATACCGTGGATGTTGCAGAATAAGATCTGAAAGATGTAAGATAAAATAGATGGCAAGTAGAAAAATAAAACAGAAGGCCTGGAAAAAGTGACTGAATAATCATTTTTCTGTTTATGGGTGTTTTCTGAAGCATTTAGGTTTTTATTCTTTTGAACTATTGTTAAGTTACTGAAAAAGGTCCTAATACAAGATTTAAGTCAATGAAGAAATGGTCATCCACAAAGGGATACCTGGTTCCACTTAAGGTATTCTGGAGACAATCTGATCTAGAAATAAGGACCACTATACATAGCATGAGGTTCTCACTGCTAAAATTCCTGTCTGACTTTGTCCAAGGACTTCTTTTTACATCTGTAAGTTTGCAAAAAAAAAACCAAACAACAAACCCACGCTAATTTAAAAATAAAAAAAATAAATCTATGCATACACAATATCAGCCCTCCTGATCTACTAATGGAATCTGTAGCCATACAGATTCAATTTTAATGAAACCTATTTCTTTCTGAACTCCCAGATCGTGTTTGTAAAACACATTCACCATTCAATTTTCAAAGCCTATTCCATAAGCAGAAGTGTGTACTTTATTGGAATGCCCTTGACTGTAATCCGAAAGTAGGTAAACCAATATTGTCTTTTTTTTTCCCCTAAATTTGTCCTTTATTTTCTGACAACAATTGAATATTCTATTACTGAAAAGGTAGCTCAATTTATATGGGTTTAATAAAAAGCAGCATTTTTGTTGTTTTTATTAAAGAATGGGATTTTTCCTCAAATCTGCTTAGATAGCTGTAGGAAGCAGATACCCTATTAGGGCAGTATGTTAAATTAGCCACAGAAAGTTGACTTTAATCTAAAAGAATATTCTAAATAAACCCTTGGTAGCTCTGGAACTTTTCTTTCTGCCAAGTGCCATGTGCAGCAATGGGGAAACTACGGTGGCAAAGGCATTTTTATCTTGAGGTGTTTTCTGATATAAGTATCTGGGAAGGACAATGGAGAATGTTTTCATAATCATTAAAAGCAAAGCCATCCTGAAGTTACTGGCCACTGGGTTCAGGTAAAGAGCTCACAGTCCTCCTTTAAGTTCAAAAAATGCATATCAGTATAGCTGATCCATAGAGATCTGTGTGGCATATAAGCTTTGCTTAGGATATTAGGAGAAGCACATTAACAAAATTAAATGGAATTAATGTATTGTGACTAAACTCTACATGCATTTCAGAATTCATTGTGGATAAACGCCAAACTCTGTCAATGTTTCAAATAGGTTATTTTCTACAAACTTCTCTTTTACAGGTCTATAACAGGGAAGGGAAAAGAGTGTTCAATGCTGCTTTTTCAGTAATTTTTTACTTTGACTAATGACTGTCTATCCGATCTGAGAAGAACAGATGTAATTTGTGTTACATGCTGCAGACTTTACTGCTTTATTGTGATAACTTTGAAAACTTAACTAAAAAAGGCCATTTCTGTAGGGCAGAGATACTACAAGGTGAAATCAATCTTGCTGCTGATGAAAGGAATTGCATGCCACACAGTTTGCACTTTAAATTATTTAGAGTGTTAAGGCTTCCTTGCCAGCAGACGTAATTGATTTGAGAGTAGGTTCACTAAAGACTAGAAATGTGCTATGTAAAATTTGTGATGTATTCTGTGTTGGCAGTTCATCATGCTTCCAGACTAAAGAAACTTTTTGGAATTGCTTTAATTCATAAAGGTGTTCTAAGCAAAGTCATTGTGAGAAGAAGCACTGCAGAAATAAAATGGTCACTAGTTTTCCATGAAATGCTTGAAACGGGGATTCAGTCCACTCAGTAGATTTCATGCTCCCAACCATCTTTCAAACCACTGGCAAATTGTGTCACAGATGTAGCTCCTGGAGCTAGAAAGAAAAATCAGGCAATCATCAAATGAAGCCGAATGAAGCAGCAATTTTCTCTCTGGCTTGTCCCCTCAATCTAGGTGACTGGAACACTCACCATGCAATAAGTTATAACTCATTTAAATTATTTCCTGCCTGTAAAATAATTTGCCACATTTTCTTCCTTATACTCCAGTAAGCTGGATGAAAAAAAGCATTCTAGTGCTTGGAAATCTAAAATGGCAAATGAGTTAGTTTTTCAGTCAAAAGAACATCCTAAAGCCTATCTCAACATTCCAGCCTTCTGCTAGTGAAAGGTATGTGTCTGAACCAAATGAAATGGAAATAGAGCCTGAAGACCACTGTTTTCATTGCATCAATAGTATCAGACTCTATCCACCTCGACGTCCAAAAAAGCCCAGAACATGTGTTTTCTGTGACTTGTCAGTATTTTAATTATAAACCATTTATATGCTCTTGGAACTTGTGGCATGTATTTGACCCATCAAATCCAGCTGGATATATTTGTACTGAAGAATAAATAATTTGTGTGAAAATAGTTGATAACTAGATTAATATCTTCTGACTGTATGCTCATCAGCTGAACCATGCTGTTTGAACACCTCTAATCTCTTTGCAGGAAAAAAACCCAAACACTTTTATCATTCTTTATAGAGAAGTTTTTCACCAAGTAATTATCTGTTGGGCATAGGCTGAGTCTGTCAGTATTGGCCAAACCTATGAAGACAGTAAATTATCAGTAAAACAACTACTCATGATTAGTCTGCCATAAATATCATGCATTTGGAGAAGAAAACAGAGCAGTGAGGACATCCAGTGCAGAAGGTCAGGCCTATGCATGAGCTTAATGAAAGATAGTGAAGCATGTCATGTCTGCATGGAGACTTCAAATAAATAATTTACTTACTTGTCCATTCTGTCTCATTAAATCTTACTTCTTGTCTTTCCCTTGTGACAATTTTATTACTTCCACAATTTATTGTTTTTATCTGTCAGTCCTTACAACTGGCTTTCATTCCTTTGACTGTTCAGATGAAGCAAACACATTGTGGCTTTTTCTTTGACAATCAGCCAAATCCGAGAGTTACTGATGCGACCATCAGGTTTTTTAGTTCCTGCTTGTTCTAAGCAAGGTAAATTAACAGTATATTTAAGATGAAACTGTAGATTCAGGTTTTTGGGTTTTGTGGCTTTTGAAGGTAACTTCTATTGTGTATTACACTAGGATCAAAACCTTTGATTTAGGCTCTAGTCTTCTTGTTATTAAAATGACAAAAATTCAACTTTGCACACTTCTACTTCTCTTTCCTGCCCCTCTCTTCAGTTCCACTCACTTCCCGACCTCCCCTATCCTGACAATGTCTCTGAATCTACTGTCCAGTAGGAATCAAGTTTAAGTGTAATCCATATTGAAAGGGCTCCAATGATACAAATGTATTTAAACAGTCTTGTTTTCATTCTATTACAGATCCTTTGTCAGTGACACTTCTCTGCCCAACCAAAGAAAAGAATCAAGGAAAAGAAACAATCTTCTAAATTTATTATGGATAATTTTTTTAATCCTGGTCTGTTTCTTATTTTGTCACTGAAAAAGCAGTTGTATTTGTTTAATTGATGATGGCAAGGGGACAGGCAAGATCATCAGGGGAATGGGATTTGCTTACATGACTCCTGTTATGATTCAGTGATTGTTTCAGATCAACAAAATTATCTGAATAGAAAATACCACTTAGGATTGCAGAAAAAAGGGAAGAGAAGGGGAAGGGGGAGGGGAAGGGAAAAGAGGAGAGGAGAAAAAAGAAAGTAGGAATTGTGTATAAATCAATCTTGTTCAGGATATAATTCATTGAAATGCAGAGGGACAATTTTCCTCTTGTTGCTTCTGGAAGGGAGGGTCCTCATTAGACTGCTATTCATCCCAACTGCACACAGGTGATGACTACTTTGTACTGCTCTTATGCTCATCGAACCTTGCTATGAACTAATTTAATTAGCACATTGGAAAATCTACTTAGAGCATAACTAGACAGATTTCTGCTTGGTTAGTGAATTAGTGAGGAAAGACTTATGAGTGCCAGAGCTGGAGCAAGGCAGAAAGATGTGTTGCTACTCTTCAGTAATTCATCTTGGCTACTGTAGTGAAGAAACTGGATACAGTCCAGCTGGAAAAAGGAGGGTATGTAATTCAGCTGCATTGCCTAACTCACACCAATTTTCCTGCTGCCTTGAAAAAGGGGTCTGGCTCCTTCTATGTAGGGACAGCAACACTGCATTTCAAGGACAAAGGTGTAGTTACATTCTAGAGTCCTGGATAAAGAAGGAGAAGGGAAAAATATCTCACAGAATTTAGCAGGCTATTTTGTGTTCTGGTCTGGTTCTTCTCTGTCTGGAGGCTGAATAACTCTCTGTAGATTAAGCCAAAGATGACTTCACATGAGTACTGCATATGTGATAGAGGAGAGGAGTTCTGGTAACTTCTGATGCACTTTGGCAAAGAGCACAAGCACAAGACACCACTGAGAAGTGAAGAAAGGGCACAAGTTGTGGTTTTGGGTTTTTTTTTTTAAGTAGAAAAATGGTTTCGAGAAACATGTGCACAATCAGAGAAAAGGTGATAGAAACAGTGCTAATAAGGAAAAGTTGGCATATGGATCAAATAGACTAAATTCTAAATGACTCTTGAAAAAGATACTAAGAGAAAGGACACAGAAAGAAATTAAAAAAAACATAATCGTGTTTGTCTTTCTTCTGTGTGATTTATATATGCCTCCATCCTGGGCTTTAGGTAATACTACATCTCCTTTCATGAACTGTCCTGCATCCCAAGGACTGGAACTTCATAATATTTTTATAGTGAACATCTTATCTGCATTACTTCCAGTTCGTGTTGTTGGGAAAATAATAGGATCACTAGCCCTTAATAAACCTTACAGTAGGTATCAATTAATTTACTTATTTCCTTATTGTCAGGCAATCATTCCTTAGCAGGTAATTTCAGCAGAAACACCTCTGAAGCTCTCCACCGTAGCATGAACAAAATCATGGAAAGTACTAATTATTCTTAAATCAGTGTTGCTCATGAATCAGGTTCATAGCTTGGCTCAACAAACCACTGTGCCAGGCCTCTGTCCTGGGGAAACTACAGCTTGTGTCTCAGCTTTTAAGGTCAGAGGAGATTTTGATCTTCTTTGGGAAGAGTCAAAGGGAAAATTGGAGACTTTTTCCTAATTAGTGGTTCAAAGAGAGTTTTAGGTTCTAGGCAGGATGAAGCTGGTGTCTGCAGGTTTCCTGAACTTGAATTCCAATATATATATATGAAATCAAAATAAATGTAACATTAAAATCTTCAAAGCTTGTTTTCATTTTGTGTTGTGTGGGTGCTGGTGCTAGGCAGGGAGAAGCACAAATCCTCTTTGCCTGAGGTGGGCAAGGGATGGCACGGAGCCCACGCAATCCCAACCTCCTGTGGCCTCAGGGAACTCTGAGGAGGAAATTGCCTCTCCAATGGATCACACGCCTCGATGCTGAGGATTTTTGCACATTTATTAACATAAATTTTTCACTGATGCCTACCTTTTCCCAGAAAATACCTGTTAGGCCTGTCATCATGAGTCTCAAACTATCTCATATTTTTCTTTTAACTATGGCCCATGCTTTACCTTTTTTTTTTTTAAAAAAGGTAGGCATTTTCTAAGAAAGTCTAAAATGTTCTGACTATGTAGAGGTATTCAGCTTCATAGTGGTTAAGGATAGCAAAGAATATGAGGTGATCTGAACTATTTTTCTCATACTTTTGAATGCTTAGGTCATTGAACATAATCTTTACCTGAAATCCTAGAGTATATCTGTTATGAAATCCTGCATTCCAGGAAGGTCCTCTCTGATTATCAAACTATTGAAACATGAAGATTCCAGACTTTCTCTTGTTAGTTACTAGCACTGTTACTTATTTTAATTCATAATTCATAATATATTATGTTTGTTGTCCAGGTTAAAAAGCTCATTAATTTTGTTTGTGTGTGTATGTGTGCAGACACTTATGCTATAATGTTATAGTAATTTTTCGTAAAAATTATAGACTGAAGTCTTCCAGTCACTCACTAAACAGGCTTTTTTCCCCCCACAGGCCCTGAATTGTTCTTATGGTTGCTACTCAATAGTCACTATTTATGGGGATCAAAGAGTGGAGTGTAGTGTTACATCATCTGTCTTACTGATGCCACAGACTGAGGTAAAATTATTCCTCCATCCCTCTCATTACTTAGTTTGAATATCCATCCATCTCTGGCCCTTTGTGCAGCCTTGTTCCACTGGGGACACTTGTTAGTTGCTGCCTACGCTCACAGCCCTTAAATCCTTTACAGGGTAATTGCTTCCCAGGATAGCTGCTTCCCAGGATACATCTATCTCTGTATGAAGCTACATCTTATATACCTGTCACATCCTCTCAATTATTTCCAATTTACCTTTGTTACAGACAGCTTTTACTGGTTATTAATCTTATATACCCAGATCACCAAAGGAGAGAAAGAAAGCAGATCCACAGAGCTCAACTACAAATTTGGAATGGGAATGGAGGATTTTTGATTTTTCCTTTTAAAAGCTTTTTGCGTGATGTGTCAGTCAATTCTTAAATCTGAATTCTTAAATGGGCTTTAATGTTCTTTTAATCCATTTGGTACCACTAAATGGAGCATCAAATGACATTGAGATTGTGCTTTTTGTGCTGTCTTTCAAAAGTTGGAAATATTTCTAAACTTCATTTATATAAATGATATGGTTCACAAGGACCTCACAATCAAGTGAAATGAGTAGTAGTTAAACAAATACTCTTTTCTTTGTGAGTGAGAACAAGTGGAGGGACAGAAAACAGTATAATTCTTCAGGTTATCATGCCAAAAACTGCAATATAACAAAAAAATCTTCTCTTTAAATTCGTGGCTGGAATTAATCAGATTATTCAAATAACGGTGTTTTCTTTTTTAGTAAGAAAATCATCTTTCTCACCTTCTTTGAATAGCATTAAAGACATTGTTCCAGTTTCCTGAAATGTCTCTAATATTATCAGGAGATACACAGGTGCATTAGATAGTATGTTTACATCTAAATTATTAGATAAAATTATTTATATTGACTGATTAAAATGTTTGTGAATAAAAAGTTATATTTTACCCCTTATATATATTATTTAACATTCTCTTAGGTTTATAATGAGCTGGAACATATTAAATCATTATCAGTGATGTCAGTGATTAATAGCACAAAAAGATACATCATTAAAATCCCTATAATTCTGGTATCCCTATGAAAATTGTTTTATTTCCATCCGGTTATGGGTCCATACAACATACAATTGTGAGAATAACTTTCTTCCTTTAAGTCCTTCTCACCCTGCCAGTGGTGTATTCTTCTGTGCTTTTGACTTTCCGTACCTTAGTTGATACCTCATAGGCAAAAATCAATATAAATAAAATGCTAGCTCCTGCTTTTATTCATTTTTTAAAATTTGTTCTTTGCTACTTTTTATTTCTTGGTTCTGCTGTGGAATGAAGATGGAATTTTAGTCTTGGTTATTTTATTTCTATTTGAATTGTGGTTTAATGGATATCTAATTTGGTCCTTTTAAAGAATGCCTAATTTTCAGTCTCAGTTTTTTTGGTTTTCAGTTCTACGCTAGTGAGTCTCAATAGCATCTCAAGTGTTCTGTAGAAGGAAAATACATATTTCTTTGGATAAATCCCTATCAGAACTTGCTTGCAAGGGATTTTGTCTCTGGAATCACCACTTTGCACTGGTGACCTTCAAACTGCTGAAGGAAGGAAATTAAATTTGATCTATAATGACAACAGAAAGTAAAAGTTGCTCTTTGGTGGGGATTGATTCAATAACAAATCCATCACATTTTGCTTAGAACTATGAAACTCTAAGAACACACAACTGTAAAAAGAAAAAAAGATCAAATTTGTTTTGATTTTGGTGAGCTTTCAATTCTTAAATATAATGCTAAAAAGGGAGGGCAGGAACCTCAAGCTCAACCGGACATGTATTTGAAATATAAACAAAACAGCAACTACGAAAGGTAGCATTTCTCTGTTGTTATTTAATAACCAGGAATAAAATACTCAATATTTTAAAAGGAAATTTTCTGGCATTAAATTCAGTTATTTTTATATGTATACCAAATTTGCAAGATAGAAAGTGGTTTGGTTTTCTTTTACTTTAGGAGATGTATATTGTTTCAATTTAGCAACAGTTTCATATGAAATGCAATTTTGTTTAAAGCGTATTAATATTTCTAGTCATTAACCTCTGAAAAATCCCCAAATACCTGAGGTACTAGAGGCATTAAGCAGATTTAAAATTGGCATTGATCATTGATTGGCAGTCCCTGAAAAGCAATTGCTCTGTCTTTGTGATAACTAAAGTCTATTTTAGCTTTCATTCCCTTTGTATGTTCTTTTAGACAGGAGAAAAAGAGGAAAAAAAAAAAAAAAAAGAAAGCCTTACTCTGAAAGTATCTTTTAAAAAATAGGATAAAAAATTTCCTACAAAACTTTTTGTCCTGGTTATAGTGAC
>VXBX01001056.1:0-81550 GCA_013400415.1 Scytalopus superciliaris
ATATAAAAATTATATATATAAAATGTAAGTGATGTCAAAAAAGTGGTTGTCATGAATTTGTAATGTTTTTTTTTTGCCAGAAGCAAGGAAGGGACTCACTCTTCTTTAGGGTGAAAAATTAAGTGTGATATTTATCATATTTTTAAATATATGTTACAAACTTATAGCTAAGGAGAGTGCAGTCTGCTCTCTTTAGGGTGGATTTTTGTTTGTGTAGTGCCTAGTTTAGTGAACTGGGATGAGTAATAGAGGCTCTTATATGTGTCATGATGCAAATCACCAGACTGCATGCATCTATGTTCTGTAGTTCTCCTAAGATTTGAAGCCAGGTCTAATTGTTACAGGTCCAACAAAGGTGCTCATTTCACTTCATTTGTGCTGTTCCTTTGAAAGCCCAGCCATGGTGATTAGACTGCTTAGGTTTTGAGCTAACTAGTCAAAATACAAACATCCAGTCTGAATCATTGAAGTATAACAATGCATATGGAAAACAACAGCTGGATCCAATTTTTTATTTTTATTTTTTTAAAATTCAAAAAGCACTCTGTCACAGAAAGCTAGAGTATATTTTCCTCCTTGTTTCCCCCCCTAGGCTTTATCAAATGATGAACACAGAATATATAACTTGATGCCTTTTAAAGATTTATCCACTTCTGTTTCTTCTTTCAAAGGTTTGTCCACGAAATGTGCTTATCAGACTGAGTTTGCAGGCCCTTTTGCATTTGCCTTACTTTAATCTCACCAGCCACATGAGTCATAAAGGTTGTACCAAGTTTTTTGGGCTTGAAAACAGGCATCTCATTTATAGCAGATGAGTGTAACAGTGCAGGCATGTTGATTGATTATAAATGAAATAATTTCTTGGAGTCTGCTTAGTCCCTGGAGTGGGATAGTGGGACTTACCTGGGTGTTGTGGTGGGACATGCATACTTTGTGCTGTGCTGCCCGCCAGGTGCATTGGCCTTGCTGCAAGTGGACACAAGAGGACTTTTTCCTTTCTTTTCTTTCCCTCCTTCCCCCCGTTTAAAAGTGAAAGGTCATAGTGAATGTTGATGTCCTGTGGGCACTTTAGTGGAAAAGTCCAGGTTTGCTGTTCAATAATAGAGGAGTCTTTAAAAAGACATGCTGCTGACTAACATGGGAATTAGTAGGAAGTGTGCAGATGTGGAAATGAGGACTTTACAGTTTCCTGCTCCAAAAAGTAACGCACGGGCTAGGAAACATTAGGAAGATTTAATTCAGTGTCTTGCGTGGAGGGACTTGCATTGTTTTCTGATGTTGAGCAACTTTGTAGCCTGTTTCAGATGAAGTGTGGCAGGGAGTAACAGGATGTAGAGCTGGAGAACTGAGGTAAGCACAGATTTCTGAAGAATTTCTCAAAATGAGGATAAATACTTTTTTCTTTGTGGTGCTCTGCTGAACGTGTTTTACAAATAGTGAGTAATTCCGAGTTACAAAATTAGAAGGTGGCAAGAGCTGATAATTTTTAGTTGAGGCAATCATATTAGAAGCTCTGTAGTTTTTATAAAAGTAGTGCTATATTCTTTCTAGGTTAGATTCTTCTGTTAGTGCAACATCACAGTACTTGTACTGAAATAGCCTGTCTGAGACCTGGGCTTCCTTGATTATGCTGGGTCTATTAATACTGCTTGTCATTTAGATACCTGCAAAAGTAGCAGCATGATAACATATGAAATAGAAGTGCTCTTTTCCCAGTGTGCTGGAAGCCACAGCAGATGATTGGAGTCAGCATTTGACGAGTCAGAGCAAATAGTCAAGAACTTGGTACAATGAACACTTTTTTTTTTTTTTTTTAAACTAAGTCAACATAACTTGGAAAGGGCAAAAAAGGACATGGTTTGCAGATAGTATACTGGATTTCCTGGTAGGCAATGAGTCTGTTTCTGTAACTGTATAACAGGCATAAAGGTTATCTACTTTCATGTAGGACTAACAGATCTAGTAGGGCAAGAAAGTAGTATGAGACATAGAAAAACTAGGGCACGTTGAGGGTTGCCTGGAGTGTTGGAGGCCTAACAGAGTCAGGATATTCATTGAACAATTTCTGTGGCAGCACGAAGGCCATCAATTAGCAGGAAGGATAAACAGTGCAAGGAGTCTTGTTTGGATTTAACCTGATGAATATCTCTTGGAAAGAGTCTGCCTTGCTAGTGGGAACAGCCTGTACCCAGCACAAAAGCACAATGTTGTGTGCAGGTGGTAGTAGAAAGTGCTTTCCTGGTGGAGCACTGAGCTGTGGCATCCTGTCCTACTGGCTCGTCGGCATGGATCTGCTTGCGGGAAATAATTCTGTAGATGACTTCTTGAGCAGATAAGGGACTTGTAAATAAGAATTTTTCTGAAACCCTTCTGAATTCAGCTGTCCAACTGAATACTAAGAAGTTTTAACTGGTTTGCCTTTAACATTTATTTGAATTTTCCTGAGTGTAAATAAAGCTCAAGATATGGTGATTCTGTCTTAACCTAACCTTGTGTGCAGAATGTGTAGGTAGTGATACTGTTCTGCTTGCATAAGCAAGGCAGGCAGCACCGCATCCTCAGCAGGCAGTAATCTTCCTTGTTTCATAATGTTGGGAATTTGAATGCAAGAGAGTCTCAGCACCCTTTATATAGAGTTTGATTTCAACAAAATGTGGAAAAGAAATTTTCACTGATTAGGAGTGGAGCAAGGAAATGAATTCACGGAGTCTCAAAATGGGTGAGGTTGGAAGGGACCACAGTGGGCCATCTGGTCCAACGTCCCTGCTCAAGCAGGGTCATCCCAGAGCACGTGGCACAGGATTGCATCCAGATTGTTCTTGAATATCTCAAGTGACGGAGACTCCACAGCCTCTCTGGGCAGTCTGTTCCAGTGCATGGTCACCCACACAGTAATGAAGTTCTTCCTCATGTTCAGGTGGAACTTCTGTGCATCAGTTTCTGCCCATTGACTACCGAGAAGAACCTGACTCCATCATCTTGGCACCCTCCCTTGAGATACTTACAGACATTGATGAGGTCCCCTCTCAGATGTCTCTTCTTTGGGCTGAAAAGACCCAGTTCCTTCGTCTGTTCCTTCTAAGAGATATGCTCCAGTCCCTTAACCATCTTTGTAGATCTCTGCTGGACCTGGTTCAGGAAGTCCATGTCTCCTGTACTCGGGAGCCCAGAACTGGACACAGTACTCCAGATGTGGCCTCACTGGGGCTGAGTAAAGGACCAGAATCATTACTCAGCTCCAGCATGTCTTTCTGCATGTTGTGTGCAGTGGGAGACCTCTTTAAACTATGGAAAATAAGATCTTCTAGTGGGAAGTATATGGCAAAGTCAGTGAAAGGTTTTGCAACTTGCATTATTATTAACAGTGGATGTTTGAATGAATTCGTTTATGAGAATCTCCTTAGTAGTGTGTGTTAAACACAAAAGAATGTGTAGTCCACTGAAAAGGTGGTAGGTCATGTAGGAAACACTTTCTAACGTAATTTGTGATTGACTTGCATTGAGTCTCATGTTCTACAAATGCATTTTTGAAAATAACTGATAATAAGTTCAGTGAAGAGAGGTTGAATGTCCATGTCTTCAGGTTTTAGGGTCCTGGGTGACTAGGAACTAAGTCCTTTTGACCCTTCTTTGCAAGGGAAATGGCTGCTGCTGAACTGCCAGATGATACCATCAGTCAAAGATGATCCATCTGACCACGTCATCTTTGTTCCCTCAGTTCACTGTTTTTAACAGTTACCTTCTGTTTACATGCTACAGGGTTCTGTGCAAGTTCCCATTTTATTCTGGAAGCAAAGTGGAAGCCAGGATGCTCCCAAAAGCTCCCCCTCTCTAATGCAGCAGCAGTGTTGATCCTGCCCAAGTTCCCAGCTATAACTTCTGCTTTTTGGTTTTCCTTTCCTGAGAACTTGCTGGTCTCATATCAGCTCCATAGTTGTGCCCAGGTGTCTGACCATGAGGCCATTGAGTGAGTGCTTGAAAGACCTGGAATGAGTGGACTTGGGGCAGTGGCAAATGGAATGGCTGATGCTGCTGAACTTGCTGCACTTGCTGCTCCTGCAGTTAAAACTACGGTGTGGTTGTGGATGAGCTCTGGAAGCAGCCCAGTTTGCAACCTAGTGTGTGTGTGTTGAACTCGATTCCTGGCAAGCTCTCTGCTTTGGCTGGCAGGCTCATGAGTCAGGTGGTGTCTGATATTGGAGCCACCTAGGTATCCTGGCTGCAGGGACAGCAGTTCCTGGGAGGAGGAGGGGTGGGGTGGGCTGCTGCGTGTGGAAGGCTACTTCTGCCCTGTGTGTTTAAGCTGCAGTAGTTCAGGAATCAAGGCTTGGAGACTGACTCTTACTGCAACACATTCCTGAGATATTGATTGTGATACTTAATGCTAGGGTGGACCTAAATTCTGGGCTAACTTATCCCAGTCAGCAAAGGGAGTAATTGAATCGGTAACATTCCTAGATTTAGGTTCACTAGTCCTTGAGACCTGGTGAAATGCATCCATAGGTCCTGAGAGAGCTGGCAAAGGAGGTGGTTCACTGTCCATCATTATTTGAGAAGTTCTGTCCATCATTATTTGAGAAGTTGTGACCATCCAGTGAAGTCTCCACTGATTGGAAAAGGGGAAACATAACTCCTGTTTTTAAAGAGAAAAATAAGGAAGGTGCAGGGAACTACAGGCTGCTTAGTATCCTGTTGGTGCCTGGCAAGATCATGGAGCAGATCCTCCTAAAAATTATGCTAAGGTGCATGAAAAATAAGGAGGTGATTTGTGACAGCCAGCGTCACTTCAGGAAGGGCAGATCATGGCTGACATGTTTGGTGACCTTCTGTGACAGATTTAGAGTGCTGGTGGATGGAGGAAGAGCAGCTGACATCATCTACCTGGACTTGTGCAAAGTATTTGACACTGTCTTACCTGATACCCTTGTCTCTAAACTGAAGAGACAGGATTTTGAAAGGGGGACCACTTGGTGGGTAAGGACTTGGTTGACTGCATGGTCGCACCCAAAAAGTTGCAGTCAGTGGCTTGATGTCCACGTGGAGACCAGTGGCATTCTTCAGGGCTCAGTATTGGGACCAGCACTGTTTAACATCCTTGGTGGCAGTGATGGTGGGATTGAGTACATCCTCAGCACATTTGCTGACAACACCAAGCTGTGTGGTGCGGTTGTCACACTGGAGGGAAGGGATGCCATCCCCAGGCACCTTGGCAGGCATGAGAGGTGGGCCTGTACAGACCTTGTGAAGTTCAACAGGGCCAAGAGCAACGTCCTGAACGTGGGTCAGGGCAATGTCAAGCACAAATACAGGCTGGACAGAGAGTGGCTCGAGAGCAGCACAAGAAGAAGGACTTGGAGGTGCTAGTGAGTAAGAAGCTTGACATGAGTTGGCAATGTGCGTTTCCAGTGCAGAAAACCAAACATCTCCTTGGTTGCATCAAAAGCAGCCTGGCCAGCAGGTCAAGGGAGGGGATTCTTTCCCTCTACTTTGTCCTTGTGAGACCTCACCTGGAGTTCTGCCAGGTCTGGGGCCACTGATGTGAGAAGAATATAGACCTGTTGGAGCGACTCTGGAGAGGGTGATGAAGGAACTTGAGCAACTCTACTATGAAGACAGACTGAGAAAGTTGAGGCTGTTTAGCCTGGAGAACAGAAGCTTCAGGGAGATCCTGGAGCTGCTTACCAGTCCCTAAAGGGGCTGCAGTACAGCTGGAGAGGGACTTTGTTTACAAGGATATCTAGTGATAGGACAGGAGGGAGTGTTTAATCTGAAGGAGAATGGATTTAGGTTAGATGTTAGGGAGAAATTCTTTGCTATGCAAGTGGTCAGACAATGGAACAGGTTGCCCAGAGAAGTTGAGGGTGCCCCATCCTTGAAAGTGTTCAAGGCTGAGTTGGCTGCTTTGAGCAACTGGTTTAGTGGATGGTGTCCATGCCCATGGTGGGGGAATTGGATGCAGATGATCTTGAATGTCCCCTCCAACCTAAATCATTGTGTGATTCTGTGATTTTTGCACATACTAAGGGAAGAAGGACTGGGCTTCATAGGAGTTAGGTTGCCCCTGTCTTGTGTTGGTCCAGCTGGACCTGGTGCTTGTGAAACTCTGAAACTGGAAGTCAGTGAGATGGTTGTGTAGCCTTTTGAAATATGCTTGAAGTGTGCCACTTTAAATTTATGGTGTTCTCCTGAGATATGAAATAATTTCTGCCTGAACCTTTCTTTCTTTGAGTTCTCTATTCCTTTTTAGTGTGACTAGGTGGTAAATCTAACCGTAGTACTGTGTCTGCTTTTAAATTTGTCATTAAAAAACACGCCTTGTTATGTGTATAGTTACTAAAACTTGCTTGTCTCTGCATTCTTTCTTTTGGGGTAATTTAGGCTAGAAGTGAATGTGAAGATTTCCTAATCATTTCAGTGCTGTGACACTCTTTTGCCTAAGGAAATGATTTCTTGAAAAATGGGACAGTGTTTGAAAAGCGCTAGTGCTGACTAAGAAAAAAACCCTGAAGCAAGAAGTCTGATAACCTGTTTTATCAAACTTGGAATGCTAATTCCTCTAGTAACTTATAGTGCATTTGTACTTTGGCATAGTTGGCTTTCCCTTTTCAAGTGTATGACAGATTGCTGTGTCTAACAAAGGTCAACTGGTGAAATAATTTTGCAGCTCTGGGAAGAATGTACTGCTGTCTTTTAATATGAAGATGTGTGTTTGGGGAAGCTTGAATTTTTTGTTTTTATATAAAACTGTGAATGATTGTTGAAATGCTCTTACACATGTATGGCTATCATCTCGGATTTGGTAGGGTAGTTATTATTTTAGGCTTATCTTTGACCTGCTATTCACATATTGTGGTGGTTTAGTTACAACAGTGTTATTAGTTACAGTGGTAGCTAATGCATTCTGTTACCTGCTCATGACAAGCTTGCCAAACCAGGGGATGGGGAACCCAGTATGAATTTGGGGAGAAGGGCTTATTGTATATGTGCATAAGGTAAGAAGTGTAAGTTCCAATTTTAACTTTCCTGCTGAAGTTGAGCCAATTTCCTCTCCTGTTCCTCCACCCCCAGAGGAGGAGCTGCCCAGTCTTCCCCTGAATTCAGCAGGGAATGTTTAACCTTTTAAAAGCTTAGTTATCTTGGAGCTCATTATTAAGACTTGTACTTCTTGAAAATTTAATTCTGCTTAGCAAATAATCATCTGCAGGCAGCTAATTCCACTTGCCAGTTCCAATCCCCTTTTGCTCCCTGCTCAGTCTTCACCTGCCATTTTCCTTTCTTGTGTCCTTCTAATGTGAATGTTGCCTATCAGGTCTGAGGGAGTCATTTGGCTTGAAATAAAAGCCCCTTGTAACATCAGGCATCTTCATGTCATGTAGAAGTAGTCCTGAGACAAAGGAAAAGTAAGCATTGGAAGCAACCTGTTCCCTAAATAAATAAATATTTTTTTGAGAGTGAGGAGAAATTATTTTTGTTTAGCAAGTCCTTTGGAATCTGTTTGCATGAAACATCTGCTACATCATATGTAAGAAGAGAAGGCCAAGAGTAATAAAACATTTCATTAACGTTTAATAACATAGTGATTAGCAATGCAGCAAATGTCTTATGCCCGTGGGAGATTGGAACTTACTTGATTAATAGAGTAATTGCAACCTGTTCCGGTTGTGATTGCAGGTGTAAGGTTCCATGGATGTTGCAGACTCCTGAGGACTGCTGTTATAGGCATTTTTATACCTACTTTCGTCTTCTTGGTTTGGAGAGTTGAAAATGAAAACATGAGGAAAAAAATCTGACTGCTGTTTCAATGAAAGGAAAATGATTTTTACTGTAAGAGTTTTTCAACAGAGAGCCTCTGTGCTACTACTGAAAAAGAACGGCCATTATCTCTGAAAGCATAGGGCTGCCTTTTAGAAAATAGTTCTCCTTTCAATTATTCTCCTTCCTGCACTTTATTTCAATCTTATAATGGATTTGAGCAATCTCTCTGAGTTTCAGACCTAGTTCTGTTTTTCTAACTTTAGTCTTGGGTGCACTGCAATTTCTCCTGCATTTGGACTCACTGCTGGCAGAGCACAGTAGATGCTGTAAAACAGAAATATAAAACTCTCCCATCAGGTCACCATATTTGAGAAAAAAAAACACTTGAAAATGATTTAGTGAATTTCAGGTTGTGATCTAGAAGTTACGTGATGCTGGAAATCAGTTTGCCTTCCAAGTTTAGTGTTGAGCTTCCAAAGCTGGCAGGAATTTAGAGATGTTATTAAGTCTCTGAGAGGCTCTTAAACTCCACTTCCATTCAAAGAGGCAGCAATGAGCTAAGAAGAATTTGTCTTCCACCCTTCAATTAACTGTTGAGATACAGGAAGGAAATGAAAGAAAAGTCAGATTTTTTTCTTCAGTTCTCCCAGAAGAGATCAAGGTTTGTTTTTTCTCTTAAGAACACAAAAAACCCATTTCTGTCTCCAGCTCGAGGAAGCTATGTGTAATAGTTGTATGAAAATCAAGCTTTCTGCATAGGGAAGAGCAGGCTGGAGATGACATAATATGGCACTTACCATTGCTGACTGCCTAGGGGAAGAGTTAGGAAGTTCAGAGCACTTGGTCCCTATGTGAGAAGGGATGTAATGTCTGAGTTTATTTGGAGCAGTGATAAAATAGAAGAAACTAGTAGGGTGGAAACAAGGTGCAAGTTAGTACCTCAGATTTCCATCCAGTATGTCTTTCTGTCAGCTCACTTAACACTGCATGGTTGGGGTTCAGATCTGCCTACTTCTTAAGGGGCTACTGAAATCTACCCCACCTTTGTGGTGGCGATGTGACTTTTGGTTTGACTCATTATTCTTTAGCTTCGAGCATGTTCTTGACTCTTGCTGCCCCTGTCCCCTCTTCAATGTCAGCCAAGCTGCTCATAAACGGTGGGTTTGCGGGTCGGGAGTGTGCTTGCCTGAGCCCTGTGCCTCCAGCCCCAGCCCCGGCGGCTCTGCCCGCTGGCCTCTCCAGGCAGGCCGTGCTGCCGCCGCCGTGCCAAGGCTGAAGGTCGCTGTGCTCAGTAATAAATGTTGGACAGAATACAGCTGACGCACGCCTTCTGGGGCTCCGACTCGCTCCGGCTGTGCGTGGGCCAGCGTGTCCAGAGCGCTCTGCGGTGCAGCCTTGCTCCGTGTCTCTGTCACTTCTGGCTTCGGGACCGTAATCACCGGATTTTTATACCACAACCAGTACTGCAGAGTGTGGCAGCGTTGTGGAATTCGATAGCAAGATGTAGCTGGGTTTGGAGCTTTTGATCCCTTCTGGTTATGTAGTAAAACGGAGCATGATGCAACCGCAGTTCACTGAGTTGCACAGAACTGCACACACCAGCGTTCTGTATCTTGGACCCCCTGCCAGCTTCCTCTGCTCATCCCCCTTGCATGGCACGGGGCACGTGCACTCATTATTCTCATGTTGCATAAGTACTTAGCCTTTGGGTTTTCCCCTCTGTGAGGATTGGGATTCCTGTGCGTGGCAGGCAGAAAGAGGTGTAACAAAGGGGTGGGGGATGAGAGTGTTTAAAGCGGCAGTTCTGTATTTGTAAACTGCTGGTGGCTATCACCAATTTCTTGTTCTGTTTTGTTTCTTTTTTGTTCAGTTGTTTTTTTCAGGGAATCCCACACTGTTAGCTATACATAAATTAGTATTTGATCTATGCCTCTGGGACTTTCTGGATTATAAAAGCAGAAGTGCTTTTACAATTATTAACTCTCAAAGCTGCTTCTGTGCACATACTTGTGTTACACATTGGTAGAGGTTGGAGCCGGACAGGGTATCTGGACTTTCCAACCTGTGTGTTAGCCCTGCTGGGCTCTGAGTATTTAATAGTTATCAAAGGACCAGCACTATCTGGGTGGTGGGTATTGTGGCATTACAAATCTCAGTATGTCAGAGATAGAAATATTTAATAAATAGTATTTGTTTTTTGGCATTGTCCTGTGTTTCTGGATTAAAGGTCGTGATTTTGAGTTTGAGACTAACAGGTGTGCTAAAAACGGAGATTATCCCGAATTACATTTGCTGGTGTCACAATTATGCCACAACTGACAGGAGGGGGAGACTGGGGCTTTGTCCTAATCCATGCCTCACATGTAAATGAGGAAAACACTGATCCCTGTTGACATTTATCTCTGCTTTAAATTGCTAGCCTACAAAATGTACTTGTCATGGGTGACTAGCATGGCCAGATTGCCAGCCCAGGTTTCTGTAGTTAAGCCCCTTTTGCACTTCTTTTTCCTCCAAGCACTGATTTATTTTAGTGATATCTTGGGGCAAATACAGAAGGATGTAGGAATTGGCCTTTATTCTCATACTATTATCATATATCTGTGAAAGACAGTTCTGTGAAAATAATTTCTGTAATACTTCTGCTGACAGCAGGACAGTGTTAAAAGTTGCTTTGTGATTGATGCTGTTTGAAATCCATCTTCGGAGGAATGGGTCAGGCAGCTCCAGGAATTTTTAGAGATGTGGTACAACTTTTGTTTTGCAATCTGCCCTGCTAAGCTTAGGGCAAACCACACATACTACGACTGGAGCTTCAGTAATGATATTAGTGAAAATATGCTAAATTGCTGGGGTTTGTGATCCCGCTACCCCTTCGTAACCTGTAAGGTGCTATTTCAGTGGCATCCTCTGTGGTCTTGAGTCTTTTTGTTTAGGTATGTTTTGCAGAACTGAGCCTGGGAGGGATGGCTTAAATGTTGTGCAAGCAGCTGTCTCTGTCTCTGCAAGGCATTGAGCACAGCTGTCTAGATTACACTGAAAAACCTTTGTCAGCATGTGCCTGCTGCCCTGTGCTTGGAGTCCAGCCTTTATTTTTTTTTTTGTGGTGTGAGATGGTCAGAATAAAGAGCTTTTTTTGCTGCTGTATGTAAAAATACCTCAAATCTCTCAAGATTTCAGCCTGAGCCTGTTCTCGGGGCAGGCTCAGCTGTGCAGCGGGTGAAGGTGAGTGGATGTGACTAGTCATCCTGGCTGTTCAAGTGGAAGGAAGCAGGGAAAGAAAAGCCCTGCTGCTTCATCACTGTCTTCATGCCTCCTGCTGGAAACTAGTTTCTTCCCCAGCATTGTCCATGATTTTTTCCTTCTGCCCTTTACTGTGGGAAAACCTTTACTGAAGTATAAGAAATACGGTAAAATGGAGAAGGTTATGGTGAAAGCAGAGGAAAGGAGGAAACTGTAAACATGACATTTGCAAGAGGAGGAAGCATGTGTATACTGAGGAATTTGGATATACCTCTGCTGCGTTCATCCATCTGTAATGCCACAGTTCAGGCAATGACCCTTCATTTTCTGTTTTTTCCAATCTGGTAAAAGAACACAGCATACTGAGCTCCATCCTTTGAAGGTATTACACGGAGAAGAATAAAAATCAGTTCAAAAAATGAAAAAGTAAGAATTAACATTAGTTGCTGGCCCTGCTTGATTTGAGCAAGAAGACTGATGCTGAAGGTACTTGTTGAATTAGATTGGTAGCTTATCCTGCCTTTCCACCTGAAAGGACAAGACAGTTTCATCTGTTCACAAGAGCCAGGTCATGTCCTTGATGTGACACAAAGCAAAACATAAATCTCTTAATTTCACCCATTTAATCTGCATTGAACATTCACAAAGAACCATGTTGAGATTTTAAAATGGTGATCCAGAGGGGGAAAAAAAATTCAAACCCCAGCATGCCTGTTAGCTAAGGAAACTGAGGAATTGTCTTCTGAACTGGATCCAGGTGATATTTCTACACTTCATTGTATATTGATAATGTCATGCCGACATGAACCATACAAAATCTTTCACCTTCATTTGCTCAAGTCCAGTTCAGGAAGTTGCAAGTCCATAAAGCATAATCTCTGATGATCTAGTCATTTTATCCCCTGTTGTAAGAAGGGGAGGGAGAGCAGGGCAGGGAGGGTGTGGGCAGCTAGAAGGCAAAGAGTCGAGTTAGAGCGGTGAATGCAAACTGGCTTAGCTCTAGAAATCCCTGGGCGGGGAGGGGAGTGTGTGTGGCAGGGAGTGATGGTTATCTGTAATAGCAGATTACAGTAGTGAGGCAGAAATGACCTTGCTTTGGTGGTTTTGTATCCACTGCAGCATTATGCAGCTACGAGGGTTTGGGGTTGTAACTTTGGAGAGAAGGCGTGAATCTTCATGCATGAGCTTTATTGGCTATGGTTTGAGTTATAAATCTGATGTCTTGGCAATCTTTAACCAAATCTTTCACCTTGATGAGCAACCAGCTTTCTTCAATGTAATGAGCAGATAAGAGGCGGTTTCATCTAGGAAAGTTGTCGTCATAAGTGATGAACAGGGTTTTATCATGTGGGTTTTGCTTCAGTAGTTAGTGAAGGACTTAAATGCACTGGTCATAAAGCAGTCTTCTGGAGCTGTGTGTCAGCAGCCTTTGCCTTCTGGATAAAGAAATCGAACTGCAACAGAAATTGGCTGAGTAATCTGTCCGTAGTCCCATTGGTTTGCGGCTTCTCAAAGGAACACGTGCTGCTGGAGCACATGTTTTGTGTGAACAGATGTCTGCTGGGTTCTCTCTTGTGGCAAGGCAGGCACCAAAGTGTGTTGCTTTCTTCAGTGCTTACCAGGCCTGGTACACTCGTTCAGTAAGAAAATTAAGCCCTTTCCTTCATATAAATGGGTGGGAGAACAGGAAAGAATAATAACTTCCTCTTTGAGTCTTTAACTTTACCTCCATGTCTCTTGGAAGGCAAAAATGATGAGTTAAGGATAAGCATGTGCTTTATGTTTTATCTACCTTGTGTTTTGAACAGGCACTGTCAGCCTTTCTCATCAGCATGTTTTGAAATGGTTTTAGTTTGCATTATCTTTAGACATGTTTTCTCTCTTGTACTTGGTGTAGGACATCTGCCACTGTTCACCTCAGTAAAGTTTCCTTGCTTATAATATAATATTTCCCCTTGCTCCCAATGCATTTCTGCACTGGTAATTAACACTCCACTTTATAATGTGGAAAGGTTGTTACTTATTTAAGGTGTATACAGGAAAATGCATGTTGAAGTGAGACTACTTGAACTATCCATCTGATAAAAGAATTAATTCTTTAAAGCATCAGACTGTTCCATGAACATCAGTAGCTGTTTCCCTGCCACATCCAATTTGAGCTTTGCAACTGTTCAAGTATTTCCAGTTTTAACTCCACCAGGGAGTGGTGATTAGAAATCAGCCTGGTTTTAAGATAACTGAGCTGACTATTTGACTAAGATGACAGTTTAGATTTGTTTCCTTTCTGCCTAGTCACAGGATGCAAGATATAGGTTACTGTGTAACTGGTTTATGACTTATCCCTGATATTAACACCTCTTTGTGCAAGTGCAGCAGATGGTCAGGATGAGAGCCGAAGGAGATGGATCAGAGTGGAAGGCATCAAAGAGGGCACAGACTGTGCTTGTGCTGGGATGAGATACCAGAGTATAAATATAACTTCAGCCTAGCGTTAGAATAACTTTTGCTGATTTCTTTTTTCCAGTGTATCCAATCAGCATGTGCATGCTATCTAAATAGCGTGAAGCGATAACCTGACTTAGTGTACGTGTGGGTATTTTAAGAAGCTATAGATACATTGCTGAAATAGTGTTTGCACGTTAATGCTCAGTGTATTCATTTTTCTTCTAGTAAATCCATGAGATATTCCTGTCTCACAGTCAGTAGGAGAAAGGGAAGAAGAAATTACTTGTTACACATTGGCCTATGAGTTGCTTGTGGAATTTGGTTGAGGTGCTGGCACTTGCAGTGTTAAGTTCAGTCCTATAGTAACACTGTTAAGTGCTGTAAAAGCCAGCTGGGTAAATGAATCTTTATTAACAATAGGTATTTCTTTAATTGATGGGATCTGTTTCGACTTGCTAGTTGAAATGTGCCTCAGGTTGCAAGGTCCAGGGGAGACAATGGTTTGGAGAAGACAAGAGGATGAGATCTCTCTGTTGGTCTGAAGTTTGAATTGTGCACGGGAACCCCAGCCATGACTCTCAAAATTGACTTCTTTATTAAGTGCTATCAAAAACAATGAGTAAGTGGAGAATATTGTCGCTTTTGTTCCTACCAGGAGAATGTTTTCTCTATGGGGTGTGGGTCATATTGACAGGGTTATGTTGGGAAGCCTGTATTCCTCTTTCACAATTTCACTCCATAAGATTTGAGGAGATAACGTGAAAGCCTCAGAGCTCTCTCCTTGCTTTCCCTTACTTTCTCTCTTCCTCTTTCAGGATAGAATAGGCCTGTCTTGGTGTGCACCTAACCGTCTTAGGCTTTTAATCTGTTCAGAAGCTGGACAGGCTCATGGAAGGACTTGCTTTCTCCTTAACTACTAGGTGGATAATTGCCAAACTGATAACTGTGTGAGATGTCACTCATGTTTGTGAAGAGCTGGCTAATACTGAAGTATTTTTTTCAGTCAGCGGGAGGCAGGGTTGGTAGGATTAATGGCACTCCATCCTATCTAGCACCTCTTTTTTTTGAGGCTACATGGCTTAGATAAATTAGAAGCAGAGTTTGTAGCCATGTTCACATTAGAAGCTTTGAGTGGTTCTCGTGGAGTTCCTTAACAATGAATCACAGTGACAGACACCATACGCGCCCCTCTGATACGCAGAATCTGAAATCCTTGTTCCGGCAGCAGCCCTGCACGACGTGGGTGTTAGCTCTCTGTGTTCAGCCATGAAAATGTGTGGTGGCCAAGGAATTTTCCTCCCAAATATTCCTGAACTTGGCCAGAGTTAATGGTGCTGGTAGGACCAGTGAATTAGTCTGGTGTGTTGGTTCTAGTCATTTAGGATGCATGATTAGCAATCCTGTGAGCGGCGTAAAAAGTGGAATACCGTCTGGTTTTGAAGCTGCAGATTGTTTATTAATTGAAGAAGGAATAACAGCAATGTGTTATTGTGACCATAGGAAAAAGGAGTATTGTAGCAACAGCTGTGGAATGAAGTTTAACTAACATAGTTGTGCTAATTTTAATTGCTTGCTCCTATTCATACCT
Source organism: Scytalopus superciliaris (assembly GCA_013400415.1). Classification (NCBI taxonomy): domain Eukaryota; kingdom Metazoa; phylum Chordata; class Aves; order Passeriformes; family Rhinocryptidae; genus Scytalopus; species Scytalopus superciliaris. The sequence continues at coordinate 15,029 of VXBX01001056.1, forward strand.
GCAATTCAAAACTTCACTTGTTTTTATCTCTTGGGCTGTAAGATCACTCATAGTGCAGTAGAGTCACAAATTTATGATGCATGCAAATGAATTGATTTTATTTTAACAGCTTTTTCAGATTGATATAAAATGGGAAAATAACATTATTGTTTAGTCTTATCTAAACCTAGTTAAACCTTGGCTGGACAAAAGTGGGAACTGTTGCCTAAATTTCAGGTGCTTTTTTGTTAGTATTGCAAAGAGAATGGTAGAGGCAAAGATCTTTTGTTGCAAACCTGTTTTGCACTGTGGAGGAGGGCAGGCATGTAGGTGGAAATGTTACGTTTATTTTTACAATGCTTACATTATTTTTACAGTGTTCAAGGGGGATAGGCTTCCAGCCCTTCTGGCTGATACATTGTATTATTGTGAGATCAGAAATTAAAAATGAAAGTTAATGTCTTCTTGTCTTGTACCACTGAACATTTGATAATGCAAGTAGATGATTCTTGGTTTTTTTGATGGACTTGTGGACCTTTATTTTAGAGGGAAAATATACTCTAAGTTGGCAGTATTCTCAGTGATAAAGTAACCGCAATAAATACTAATAAACACATGAAAGCTGTTGCTTTTTTTCCACCTTAGTTGTTGTTGATTTGTCAACTCCTGTACCTCCTGTGTATTAGGGTGTATGGTACTTTACTGTTTTCCTAATTGTTTGCTTTTCTCTTGTTTCAGAACAGAGAGCTCCAGATTATGAGAAAGTTGGATCATTGTAACATTGTCCGATTGCGTTATTTCTTCTACTCTAGTGGAGAGAAGGTAAGAATGAAAACAAAGCAACACCTCCTGGTACCCATCTGGGGTATAAGTGAACTGTTTGAATTTCTAGAGACACGAGTGTGACGACACTGGACATGATAACATGGCTCAGATGCCATAGTGGTGCCCAGCAGGTTGTACTGGAGCAGATGTTTTTCAGTATGTAAGTGTGTGGCTCATAAGGAGTAGTTATTGGTATAACACAACAGTAGTGCAGCAGATTTTGATATGCACCACCTATTTTTTAGTTTAGTGGAGCACAGCTTGGCTTCGTTTACACATTCTAACACTGCCTTTCTGTATGTGCAGATATGTTTTCTAGGATTCAGCATTAGCCAGTTTAAAGTATTTATGTGACTTTTCCCAGACCCAGTCTCTGTATGCTCCTGTCCCTCTTCCTTGTGCATCTGTTCCATTTAGAGGTGGAGTGTCAAAACCTGGGGGAAAGAATACTGATAATGCAATTGTAGCATTTGTCAGAGTGCTTATGCTCCAGAAGAAGGAGCAAATAGCTGGAAGTAGACACTGCATTGGTTTTCAGTCCAGGTTTAAAAAGTTCCTTGGGATTTTTAAGAATGGGTACAAAGTTTGGCTTTAAGGTGAAATTACAACAGATTCCTTGTCTAAGTATGTATCAGCATTTTACAAATCATAGGAGAAATCAGGATGAAATGGACTTCAAGATGGCATGTGGTCCAATCTTATGCTTAAAGCAGAATCATCCATGGAGTAAAAAAAATCTTTCTGGCCCTCATGGCAGTTAATGTAAGCTGTGAGGTGGGGAAATGAACTGGATGACCTTCTGAACTTCCCCTGATCTTTCTGTATAGTGTTTTAAGTATTTACATAATTTTTTAATGTGATTTATATAAATGCTACCATTTTTTCATTTTTCTTAAAAAAAAGTGGATTCCATCCTTAGTTATCTTCAGGTGCTGCACAAATACACTGTCCACAATGCTTCAAGGGTTGTATATGAGAGCTGGTAGCTACTGGCAGGCTATTAACTGCACATTCACAAAGTGGGTCAACAGAATGGGAGAGGTAACCCACCCACTTCATGGTGTTTGGAGCAGGAAAGGAGTTGATATCTCCAGATAAGTTGTAGGTGACAGGTTGCTGCAGTCTTGTGCAGTGTGCAGAGTGATAATTGGAGAACCTCTGCTGTTACCTCTCTCAGGAGTGTTTTGAGGGAGCACCTGGCCATGTGCCTTGCCTGTGCCAATGGAAAGCTTCCAAACCACTTCATGGGAATTGAGAAATATGGTTCAGATTTTTTTATTATTTCTTTTTAATCAATCCTTCTGCTTCCTTACTTGCCCTTGCCTGGTAATAGCAGGCATTTTCAGTTTTTTGGATATTTTTGTCTTTTTTGTAGTTTTTTTAAGCTGTATCTTGTTCCTTACCAGAATGAGTACAAGCATGAGTAGAAGGAGGGAAATACTTTGAAAGAGGGCTTGGGTTTGGATTTTTTTGTTTGTTCATTTTGAACAGCTTGTAAAAGTGAAGTAAAATTTTGGAGGACAAGCAGAAGACAACTGCCTTATCTTTTTAATGGCTTTCGGGAACCTTCTTCAAACAATGGAGGTGTTCAGACTGCTCGGAACATTGTCCCAGCAGCCTTTGTGTAAAAGTAACTTGAGAAAAACTGCTTTGGAAATCTTTGACTTGATGTTGAGCTGGAGACTGGATTTTCCATTCTGCAAAACAGAAACTCCACGTGGCTGATTCTTGGCAGCACTGGTATTGCCTTTAAAAAATGCGATCTCTATCTGTGGCCAGCGAATCTTAATGCTTCAGTGAGAAGTTTCCTTCCACATTACTGTCTGCTCTTCTCTAATCTCAGTGCCTTTGAGGTTTCCAGTGCTACCCTGTTGTAAAGTGGGACAAGTGTGAACCAGTCCCTGGGGCCAGTGCACACCCAGTGGAACATCAGCAGTGTAATGTTGCAGTTCAGGTTGGAAGGTCTCTTACAGTTCAGTACAGAAAGATGCTTGCAAGTATTTCCATGTAGGTGGCAGCATGTGAAGATAACTCTGTAATGGCATGCATGGCTCCTGCCCATCTCTTGCTGCTCTCAGGGAACGCCTGCAGAAGAAGCTGTAGCAAACAAGCTGAGTGTTAGCACAGCAATTTGCCAGTGCTTTTCCTCTGTGGACTGCGAGGCCTTAACAGGTTGCCATTCTTGCTTTGTATAGCAGACTGATACTGCAGGAGGAGGAGAGGGGCTGCAGTTTGCTGCTCAGGAAAAGCTCTAAACAGCAGCAAGTTGATGTTCTGAAGCTCATCTGGGAAGGAAGAATGACATTTCTTATAATGTTTTTGTCACTTTGGGAAGCAGTTACACCTTTCTGTCATATTACCCTCCTATTAAAACCGGCCCATTAAGGAGTGGAGAAGGGAGAAAAATGTCCAGTCTGGTAACCATGTAGAAAGCAGTTGCAGATATAGATGATAGGTACCCAGAGCTTTATATAAACTGATTATTGAAGCCAAGTCCAATGGGAAGAGTAATGTAAAAATCCAAGGAAAGTATAGCAGAAAATGCAGTGGTGTAGTGATGACTGGGACTTGCAGTTGTTGTCTGTCTTCATGAAGAACTTGACAATCCTATGCCATTAATCTGTGTTTGTGCTAATTAACTCAAGTCTAGCAGTGATTGGAAAATCTCAGAGGTAACTATTATACTGCTGATCCCTTTAATGAAATTTTGATACTTACTTATCAAGCATTCTCTTGCATAAAGATTTTCCTACAACTGTGATTACTCCAACTTTGTGCTGCTTAGACTTCTCCCTTCTTCCCTGGTGTCTGACACCAATGTCTCGAAGCCCAGAGGCTTTTCTTTCTTTGTTTTTTGGCCACTATCAGAGAAGCTTAAATCTGTCTTATACCTCAAATCTGTCTTGTTCCTCAAAGGATTTCTCCAAATCCAGTCAGACTGGCATTCTTTGAAAGCCGTGTACCTAACAGTCATTTTAGTTCATTTTAATGACTAGGTATTATGAGACCCTGGGCAACCTTAAAACTGGCTTTATTCTAACAAAACAGGGGCTTTCATTCTTGATCAGAAAACTGGAAAAGTATCAAATAGCGAAGTAATTCTAAAAAACTCTTGCTAATCAGACCATTCCTTAGCTGCATCAATGTTGTAGACCTAGCTTGTAGGGATTTGGAGCTCTCCATTAGCTGTTTCTGGGGGCTATCTGTGGAACTGGTTGAAGTGTTTCAGCTCCCTGATTTTTCTTTTTCCTTGTGAAGAACTCATTTTTACATCTCCCATTTGCTTAAACTTATTTCCTGTTTTTGCCAAACACCATCAAGCCTTAGCAGCATGGAAGTCTCGTATCAAACATGGCTTTGACTGATTGCTTCTCCTTTGTTTTCTGTGACTGGGTGACTCCCTCTTGTCTGAGCATCTCCCACTAGGTATTGCCTTTATATAGGTATATTCTGTATGTGTGTTTATATGCACCTAAATACTTGCATACAGATATATTTATAGCACTCTGTGTGTATATATAGATACAAAATGTTGTTCTGAGTACTGGCTGCGTATTAATTGTGTTTGACTAATGATTTCTAGTTTAAAAGAGCTCAGAGAAAGCATGCAATATATATTAATATGACAGTTGACAGACTTGGCATTCCAATTGCTTCTTTCCTCCTCGATTCCTTATTTTTTTAAGTTTACAGACGTTAGTCAGACCTGTTGGGTAACCCAGTTTTTTCAAAAGCCTCTTCCTTAATGTGTTTGCCAGAGTAGATTCTGATTTCTTTTATTATTTTTTTTTCTGAGGCTGTATGAGATATCTGATAGAAGGCATTGACTTCCATAGCTGTAATGTGCTTTTCAGTAGTCCAAAACATGTAATTATATCTGGTGGGATGAACCAGGGGAGAAGGAACAACAACTGAATAGTGGGTTGAGTTGTGTATGAAAGATTCTCCTGGTGGAAGTAGCCACAAGTCTTTTCCATGCTGTATTCCTGTGATTTGTGGTTTTCTCAGTAATTCTTGGAGAAAATGGGCAGGATTTTAGGGCTCTGCTGTTTGATATTGGTGGGTTTTGGTATTATGCCTTAGGATAAGGTCTTGAACAAGATGCCTGGTTTGCCTGTCAGCTTTCCACTGGGAGATCAGACTTTATTAGAAAGATGTATGTTTTGAGTTGATTTTTGCCACATTTCCTTAATTTCAGGGCCTGACTTGCATTTAGCATGATACCAAAATGTAAGTGTTGATTTACTGAAGTACAGGGGGAGATGGTCTTGCTGCCTATCTTTTTTGGCCTAATTCTGCTGAGAACCTTTTGAATCGTGCTTCAAGTTAGGGCAGACATGAACACAGTGAGTAATCCCTCTGATTCCTTTGCTAAGAGTATTCCCCGACGTTCTATAGAATGACCTAACTTTCTAAATCAGTGGCTGTCGAGTAAAATTATTCAGCTGTGTAAAACCTGAAATGAGTTCCTAATTCCAATTTTTTTTTCTCTTCCCTCTCTATTTCTGGCTTAGATCTTTTTGGTATTTCGTAAGTGTCACATTTTTTTGTGTGGGTATTTTTGAGTGTTTAATAGACTGATTGATCCATGTCCGTGCCTAAAAGAAAATGAAAAGTTACTGGAGGGATTTTTTTATGTATCAAATCATATAAAAGTAAAATAGATAATGTTTTTGTTGAGTAATTGCATCTGTGGTTATGCAATTTTTGTTTTTTCTCATTAAGGTGGCTTAGAATTCAGAAGAGTTAAACAAAGCATATATGGATGCACAGAGAGATCACAAATAGGCAATATGCTGACTCTTTTTTGGAGGCTGAGCTGGCCCTTCTTCATACTCTTAAATGGTGTCTACTCTTATTTAGCCTTAAGCTATGAGGGCATGTAGCCAAAAGTCCATGAAGGCTCAGGATGGAAATTTACTCCTGTAGACTTAGGCTGAAGTTTAAAATAAACATGCAGGAGATAGAGATGAAGCTCAGCATGTAAACTACTGTGCACTGTCTCATGTGCACTTTGGCACCAGTGTATTAAACTGCAGCAAAGACATTTGGAAGAAGGGAGCAACTGTTTGATTTGTTAGATTTTAGTGTTTCTCTGGGTTCATATCCCTGTTAGAAAAAGACATACCCTCCATCTTCAAAGAGCCAGGATCATTGCCATTCTTTCTTGGAGGATTGTTCAGATGAGTCATCATGTAAGGGTCATCCATGCTTGTTCCTTGTTAAAATGGGAACAATCTGGTTTCTTAATTGAACTTTTTAAAGAAGTTGCTGCATAGAAAGTTCAATTAGCAGAGCCTTGAGCCCAATTTTACATTGAAGGAGCCTGTGTGAATGTTTTGCACCAGGCTAGTAATGCACTGAAGAGCCAGCACTAGAGATGAATTTAGTCACTACCATTCATTCAATCCTTGGCAGATCTGCTGTGCTGTCAACAAAGGAGCAATTAATGCCAATTATGAGGAGTTTTGTGATGTTGGTATCTCTGTAGTCCTTGCCTGAGGCCTGCCAAGCTCATTTCACAAAGGGCACCAGTCATCAGATAATGATTATCAGTTACTGCTGTTCGGCCTCACAACATGCTAGGAATTTCCTTAGTTGTAGTTATGAGCAGTCTCTGGTTTTGAGTAGGTTGTGTTATTAGAAATAGCAGTTTTGTCTGCCTGTGGTAGGTCTTTGCAAGAGCAGAGTAGGCAGCAGTGGCTAGAGCCTCAATGTGGTAGGTGCATGCAGTGGAAATAGGAAGGTCCATGATTCCTCTCTACACCAAGAGTGCCACCCAGTACATCTGGTTGTTCACTGTTCTGTTCTCCAGTCATTCCTCTACCAGCTGTAGCTACCACTCTCATCTTCCCCTGCTGGATGGCCATTGGAAAGCAGTTTGTATTGTTTGTCCTGAGGCAGGCATGTAGTTTGAACCATTATTGTGTATTGTCTTGCCTAGTTTGCTGTCACGGATATATCCTGATTCAGAAATGCCTGCTCACTCTGGAAGGTAGTGCACAGGCAAGAAAACAGTGGATCTCCAAAAACTCTGCTTTTTGTTTTCATGGCAAAGAATGCAGGACAGTCCAGTGATCCCAACATCATCTGTTAATATTCATCTTCCAACAGACTTGCTGCCTTTTTATGGCACAGTCCCTGCTTGGAAACTGTGGTTCAAATATCCACAGATCACCCATGTCACAGATGATAAATCAGTTCCACCTTTTAGATGTTGGGAAGATGTTTCCAACTGCATAGAAATTATTTTGCCTTGAAAGTACAGCTACAGGCTTAAGGACTTCATAGGGCATAAAATAAACAAGAATCATCAAGGATTCCCAAATTCTTTCAGTGTGTGACCTTTTCCTTTGCAGTAGCCTCTCTTTAGAGGGGAAAACAGGAAATGTCTTTTGTTTTAATGACAAGGAATGTCTTAGTGCATCACCTAAGAACCTGGACTCTTTCACTGATTGGAAGTAGATAATGTAAACCATTTGTCTTTGAACAAGACTCAAGAAAGTTCTTACATACGAATTGTATTCAGAGGGTTGACTTCTGGCCTTACTCTGCCATCACAGCTGACCCAGCTGGCAGTTCCTACCTACATAACTTGACTGTGTTATGCTGAGGAGTAATGAGCATTACAGAACTATTTAGTAAGTTTTGATATGTAGGTATAGGAACAGAAGTCTTGGGACAGATCTCAGTTCTCAAACTCAGTCATGAACAGTGAGGAATTAGGAAAGGACATACTTTACCCAACATTTGCAGTACTAATAGAAAATATTGGTATCTTTCTGAACACTGAAGTTGTCTTCGCCTGCTCTTACCCCCCTGGATTTATCTGTGTGAAACTGCAACTATATCTCTAGGCTTACAATATCTGTATTTTGGTGGCAGCTACAGCTCTGTGTTGAAATAGATGTGGTTGTAAACTGCAAGTAAAACCAAGCACACGTGGCCACTGGATGTCACCATTCCTTCACACAAATATGGTCAGCTAGCACATATTTCACATTTTCAAGTTTTTCTAGTGTATCGTGGCCACTCAGTAGTTAGAGTAGGAAGACTGCAAATTGTCATGTTGACTTTGAAAGTGTGTCCAAAGTATTTGTATTTTTAACTTAAAATGTCAGCCTTCAAGATAAGGGAAGGAAGGTGGCTCTCTCATGGTGCTTGATAAGGGGGTGTGAAATGTGTGGTGGCTGTAGCTTTAAGAAAAAGTACAATAACCTTTTTCTGAATCTGGGGCAAAACCTGTGTGACTTTGAACCTTGTGTGTTGTCTAAATCTAGATACCTAAGTCAGGGTGAAGGGCACATTTTACCTCATGCTGGCACTTTGGTGTCTGAATAATGCTCTCTCAAAAAAGTCATAGCCCACATGAAATGCTGAAAGGCATTTTCTTGCTTTCCAACTCAAAGGTAAATCCTTGAAGTGCTTTCTAACAGAACCCCTGCGTAGCTGCCATCCTGTCAGCAACAGCTCTGTGTGCAGTACCTACCTCTGAAACATCATTGGTGGGATGCTGTCATAAGGTTGAGTAAACTGATTGGCTTATTTACCTCATATAGCCCCAATACTGATGCCCTGGGGCAATTTTAATAATGAGAAGTGCATTTTGGAGGAATATTACTTAATGTTACGCTAATCACTTGTCTGTGTGCTTTTTGCTTGAATAAGCAGGTTAACTGAGTTTCTGCAGAGTGCAATTATTTCCACATTTATTTCTCTAAATGCAACGTTGGTTCAAGAAACTCCTTTATTGTTCATCTTCTCTCAGTTGTACTCGTACAGCTGGTCATGTGGAGTCCATCTGAAAACTAGTGAAAACTCACCCACAAACCACACCAGAATCACCACACTGCTACTGATCTGCTGTGAGATGAAAACTGCAATGAGTATGTTCATCCAATCCATTTCCAAATGCTGACCAGTAAATTTAGTCACCCTAGAACAAGAAGTACCCAGAACAGTTTCTTAGCCTTTTTATCCCATTACTTGAAGCTCAGAGAGATCTTCCTTAGATTCCTGGTAGGCCTTGGCAGTTCAGGAGTACTTCTGACATCTTACTAAGTGCTGACATACTCCTCAGAGTATGATTTTTCCTTTTGCCATCAGGCTGGTGTTTGGCATGTATGACCTCCCTGGCATCTCTGGTCATGTTGGTAGTTGGTCTGTGCCTGATTAATGTTGGTTGTGGCTTTATGCACACATACATTTTAAATGTAGTGTGTGTGTGTGATACATGAAAAAAAAAAACTAACAAAAGCTGGTAGAAACCACTCAGGATCCATTTGGGGTTTGTTTGGGTAGGGGATGACCATAGAGAAGGAATATTTGAACTTTCCCCACGAGGAACAATCCAGAAAAGTGAATCTTTGAATTCAGTAACTATTGCTTTATTTTAATTCAATAGCTGTTTCTTTATACTGGCCTCAATTAAGCACAATTGGATAGTGCTTAAAACAGATTACTTGTGTGGACTGAAAGAGAGAAGACTTTTAAAGGGGGGGTTGAGACCTCCATGCATCCTTTCCTGCATCAGTAAGGCAATATTTTCAGTTTTTCTCAGTCCTCAGCCACATTGTCTCATGTACTCAAGTGCTCATGTACCAGAGTAGTTGTATTTTCATTCTGTTTTGTCTCCAGTTTCTGGCACAAGGAAAAAAAATCAGGTTGCTAGAATGTTTCGGTTCTTGTGTCTTAGTTTTTCTCATGCCTCTTGTTATGGCAAAGGTTGTATTAATATTTTCTTGTATGAAATATTTCCCATCAAAGTGAAGTGGTGCCTGAATTGTTGGTTCTTGAGAGGTTATTTTGCTGTAGCTCGTTGTGGAGCTGTGCTCGTCAACGGAGGATTTATCTGCCGAGTGGCAAAAAGCAGCTTCTAACATTTGATGCAATTGCTGATACATGAGCTGCATTGCTAAAGTCAAAATCCTAATGAAATACACTGATTCTGGGTCTCAGGATCTGGCTTTCTGTCCTCTCCCTGTTTTATTTTAAAGGAGTACATGGTCATAACCTCAGCAGCAAGCACAAGACAACATGGATGCACATAAACATTTGACTTGCTGAGGAAAGCTAATAAGCTATTCAATCCCAAGGTCTCTAAGGAGAAGTGAGTTATTTAATGACATCTTGTGTTTGCTTTCTATAACTTATATGCTGCAGTCTCCTCTGGACTTTTCTGTTCTCTGTAAGTTGTTTCAGAGATGCTTGTGACAGTCGGGTTACCTTGGTTTGTTCCCAGACCAGCAGTATGGAAACAAGTCACTTGTGGAATATGTGGTAAGGTTTCCTGTAATGGAAAGATAAGCGTTGATCCTCCCAGTTGATCCTCGAGCAGTTGCCCTCATTTGGCAAGCTCTTTGAGCTAACCCTGTTTCCTATTGCAATACATCTGGGTCAGTGGAAAAATATGTGTTTAGGAGGAATGCGTGAGGTAGGCAAACCAGGTTACATCATCCTCAGAGCTTGTCAGGCCAGGACTGCTTCCTAGCTTGTCCTAAATCTCATTCAGGGGAATCCAGGTAACTTGGATGTTATTTTCATCCAATTCATGTTCAAACAGAACGATGAGAGCTCATGACAACTCTTTTCTGTGTGTTTATCAGACCAATGCCAAGTGAGACCAGAAGGACATTGGTCAAAATGCTTGAATCATCTTTAATTTGTTTAATTCAGAAAGAGAACTTTTACAGTTAGTTCCATATGGTAGGAGTGGAATAAGCAGCTACTTACATAGCCAACAGCATAAGTCTTGCCTTTATAGTTGCATATTAAAGTTCTGGGTCCCTCATATTCTTGTTAATTGGTGAGGGAAAGGTGTTCATGTGCCTCTGTGTTCTAGGTGATAATGTGTGATTATGCGTTCACACTGGAACAGTATGACACAAGGCCCATGTGGTTTGTTCAAGTACTGTGGGTAGCATTAAAACTCGTAAGAAAAGCCTCATCTCAAAGGTTCAGGTGCCTCAAGGTTTTTTTATGCTTGTGTCATGTCATGCCATTGAATTTGTCCCATTTCCAACAGAATGTAAAATTAAAATAAAAATGGAGGCACAAAAAGCAAAGGAAGGTTGGTATGAACTAAATAGAGTTCTGTAATTCTCAAGACCCACTGTTGTGAAGTTGCATAGACAGGGTTTACTGATCATATGTTTTATTGTTTTACATGTCTCCTTTTGCTTGTACTATGAGAGGATAATGAGAACACTATAATTTCATTTCTACTCTTTCCCCCTCCCCTCTAATCTCTCATGTAAATCTTTTTGGTACATGAAACATGAATTCTTGGATGAAAGTAATCAACCTCAGTAACAGAGTACTCAGTGTGGTGACTTGTCACCACTGAGATTTTCCCATCTTCTAAGAGGCAAATGTTCAGCATATTCATCAGGCTGTATCTACACAGAGTCAAAGAGAATTCATATTCATGGAACTGTTTCTCTCATAGGTTACAGGTTGCCTTACCAGGCATTGATTTTTTAGGACATTTATTTTCTGTATTTTGTGCTTAAACATTGAAAGCTCTGACCTAAGAAGATGTGGTGTTGGATTTTTATTGGCTTAAAGTGGGAGTCATGGAAAGAAGAATGTTTCTTGTTGCAGAAGGAAAAGTGCTGAAATAGAAATATGGTTTTTCTTGCTTACATTTGTACCTGTGGACTTCCAGAGCCATCTGGTATTTCCTCTGCACTGCTGTGCCTCCTCATCCATTTCAGTTCTTCAGTTTGTTCTCCAGCCTGGTCCCCAGATGCCTTCACATTGTTACCCAGTTCTGGGGATGGCCCTGGGAGAAGCACCAGCACAGGCAGGATTTCAGAGGCTTCTGCTCCTTCTCTGTTGTTACAGAAGTACTGTAAGACCAGATACAAATTAGTCATTTAAGCAGTAATATTAAAAAAGACCATCTTTTTGGATGCAGGGCCTTGCAAGGTGACTTGATCTGTTAGGAGGTTATTGGTAAGAGCTGTTAAAATGACCTGAAAATTGAAACATTATTGTCAAATAAGGGTGAAAAGAGTTCCTGAATTCTGAGTCTTTATCAGCGCACACAACCAGCAGGTCTCTGCATATTGTATATTCAGGGCGTGTGTTACTCTGTGTGTTACCATGGCCCATCCCTTTACTCACTGGGGGTGGCTGCTCTTTGCTGTGGCAGAACAGTAGGGCACTGTCAGAGTGGCACACCTCACTCTGTGCTGAAGTGATGTGTACAGTCACAGTAGTGTGGAACTGCTGTAGATAAATGAGGCTTGGTTTTGGATACTGAGACACACAGCCAGTATATCTGCTGACAAGGGACTTTAGTTGAAGACCTGGGTGTTCCATGCTGTTTCCATCTATGTAAAGTCTCTATGTATTGTTTTTCACTATAGAAAGTTCTAGCTGATAATACAGTGAATGCAGGAGAGGTTACTTCTGGTTAATTCACCTGGCTTTCAAAAATAATTTTTCAGGTTGATATAGTTAATTATACCCATTCCCCAACATTAAATGTATTCACAGTCCTGATAGGATTTGCACAGAAGACTGCGTTAAAATATCAGAAGTCTCTTTAAGACCTGTTTTACTGCTGAAAATTCTCAGTTCTGCAGTTAGGCACTGTATGATTATAGTACTTTGTCATTTGAATCCTCTTTGTTCCTTCTTCCCTTTGCTAATGTATAATAAGGTACTTTATAATGTAACAAAGTACCTTATTATGAAACTGCTTTTGTTGTTTCTCTGTGTTACGTTCACATGAACCTCTAACCTGATCCTAGGTATTAAAAATTACACTTGAGACTTTGTTTTTAGCTTGTTCTGTTTTGGGATGAATAAGTTCATATGTTTAGGTTGGAGATAACCGGGACATCAAAATTCATGTAAACAGAATGGTTACAACTGTTAACACTGGCCTACTGTCTGCAAATGGTTAGTTTGTGTTACTAATCTCTTAATAGTTGGAAATTCAGTAAGATCAAAGTAACATTTCTAAAAGATGAAGGTTGTTTGAACCTTTTTTTGATGTGCCATTGTCAGTGGCTGACTTTGGGACTTTTCAATTTGCACTTCTTGGGTTTTGGCAGGTAAGGGGCTAATAAATTAATACACTGCTTTAAATAATGATGCAGATGTTACCTTGAAATACTTTCCTAATGAAAATATTGACTGGGCAGAACAATTATATCCTTATGCCTGTTTATAATCAGAAAATGCCTTATGCTGGACATCATATTAATTAACATGACCTTAAATGTACGTTTGACAAAAGTATTTATGTAGGAGTGCAAAGCCTAGTTTGGCAGCAGTTCATGCCCCACTAAAGATAGGACTGAAAATGTCCACAGCTTTCTCATCATTTAGGTTTCTCTGAATGCTTTAATTGTATTTCATGCTTCAAACCTATTGCTGATTTTGTTTTTCATCTCTGTTCTCTTTCAGAAAGATGAGGTGTACCTCAACTTGGTGCTGGACTATGTTCCTGAAACAGTATACAGAGTTGCCAGACATTATAGTCGGGCCAAACAGACACTCCCTATGATTTATGTCAAGGTAGGTAACTGATGGATGTGGTCAGGTGACGAAGGATTTAATAGAAACAGATTCTGGGGAATACTCTTTTCTGACATAATAAGTTTTCTGAAATTTTTAGAAGCACATAACTCTTGAGGGAAGGAAAAGAAAACAGAATTATTAGTTTCTATGGCAAAGAAAGAATAGAGGACTGAGGCTTAAACAAGCACTCGCAGTTTCTGACTTTATATAAATCTTGGAATGGGTGGGGGAGACTGAGCATGAGGGGGTTTGTTTTTGAAGCAGCTTTGAGACAGACCAGCTAGATTAGCAGCTTTTGGTTTCCTGAGATGATGAAGATATAGTAGAACAAAGGTCAAGAAGTGAAAGAAGATGTCAGGAAGATGTTCTCTTATCTCTCATCTTCCCCTTTTCCTGGCGTATGAGTAAGAGTTTTTGTGCTTTTGTTGTGGGCATGAAAGGCATAATTCTGGACCTACTTGGAGCTTGTTTGCTCTTGTTTTCAAGAGCTGCATGGGCAAGATGCTTGTATGCACATTGTAACTTTAAAATCTTACTCAAGTTGTCTACATCTTTTACAAAATGATTAGAGTAAATAAAATCTATTTAGTTGTCAAACATGGGACCGATCTGGGCCTTAGAGTTCCATTTTGTAAATTTTGGTGACCACAATCCACACACTAGTAAATGATGGTGTTTTCACCTGGCATTAACTTGTTAACATGACATGCAGGTAGTATTAAATGGAAATTAGTAATAAATTTTCCGGATTCATATTGATTTCTCCAGACTCTTCTTTAGATGTATAATGCTTAATGTGAAGGTTGGCTCAAAAAAACCCTTTAATTGAAAAGAAGATGAAATTTAACAAGTTGATAGGTACAAAGAGTAATTATTTCAATAATGAATTTTGTACCATAACTATATGCATAAACTGTAAATGACATGTCTCCACAATAACCAGCACTGGTGCCTGTTTTTTAAGAAAGCACAGAATTTTATCATTGAGCAATAACAATTTCTATTGCAAGGTCACTCTGTTTGGTCTGTTGGTGGAAGAGCATATCTTCAGGTTAATGATCCCCAAAAATCTGTTACCTTAGCTTTTGATAAATATTTTATATATGTTTTGTCAGTATTCTTGCCCTAATTGTTCTCCATTATGGGAACTTAAGAAAAATGTCCTTATTTACACATTCAGAGAAAAATCTGCTTCAACTCTTTCATCTTGCAAGATGCTTGGGACTTCACGTTCCAGGTAGCCTGAAGGCTGTTCCTACTTTTCTGGCAAGGCAAGCCTTGCACATAATCCTGTATTTAAAAAGATCATGTTACCTCAATGTCATTAAGGGTTTTGCAATTTTCCGGACATCTTGGCTACATAAAGGTCAGATCAATACCTATTTGTTCACTTCTGATTGATACCTGGGCAGGCAGAGAGCTGCTCCTCTCTGGGTAACAAAGAAACTGTTAAAAAAACTTCAGGGAAGCTGTTCTAGTAATCTTTTGGTTAATTTTTACTTGTAACTTCTAACATGCTGTAAGAAATTCTTGGAAATTTTGGGTTTGCTGTGTGGAGATGAAAGGCATACTTTCTAAATCCCACATGTGTTGACTTGACCCCTCAAGTCAGAGCAGTCTTTTGCATTATTTTGCAATACACTTGCACAATACATACTTAACATGTCTAGAGCAGGCAATTCGGAAAACATGTTTGTTTGCTTTTCTTTGTGCAGAGTCGTGGTTTTCAGAAACAAGTATGAAAACCAGAGACCTAGAGCCAAAATTCAAGTGATTCTCTTCCTGCTCCTCTCTTTCCCGCCAAACCAACAACAAAAAGCAAGGGGGAGAAAAAGCATGACAACAGAGATACTGGTGAAAGGGAGGGAAACATGACCTGATACCAATATCTAGTAATTGCACCCGGTTTTATAGACTTTTAAAGGTGATCTCTGGAGAATGTGCTTAGAAAAGGAAAGCGTGGAGGTGCATTTCTGGTACAGTGTCCTGCCTGTAGCGTGATTTTAAAGTGGAACCTTGTGGGGACATAACAAAAATTACAAATAATTTGGCAAGTAAGCCTTTTGTCAGCCATAAAACTTTCCAGGCCTTTATGACTGTATATGCTACACAGCCCTAATTGTATTAAACTCCTTTTTGTTATCCGTAACTAAAAATGTGTAGCTCCAGCAGCTGGGCATCCTCCCCTTGCCCTGTAATCTTACCTTGTGAAGTTCTTGCCTCCGTAACATCCCTTCTTGCTGTATTCTTCCTTGCTAAGGGGTTAGCCAGCTTTGGAAAGGGGGCTGAAAAAACTCTCCCTAAGCATACTTGTTTGTTGTCTCTTGCATAAAATTATTCTGACCAGTTGGTTTTGCGTGCCTTCTCTTTTTCTCTGGAGATGTAAAATTAAAATTACTGTGTCCCCTCAACACTGGGAGGTTCACTTCAGTGACAGGCTGAGACACTATCCTTGTCTTTGGGCAGCATTTAATGTAACTTCATCAGCTAAAGGGTTTTCTTTTAGCTTTTGAGGGGTGATGTTTTTAGTAGTTTGGTTTGGTTTTATGTCTTTTTCATAACCTGGAATACTTCATGTCTGTGAAGAGGCTGATTTATAAAGCAAACTGAAACACCTTTATTTTGTGTCTGTTTTTTTACGACTGCTGTTATTTATAAATGTTGGAAGACTGGCACAATTATTTTTTTGGAATTACGCTGATTTTTATAAGGACAGATGAACAAATCTGAACCACATGTGTGGGTATGTGGCAAAGGGTGGGTGGGGAAAGTATGCAAATAACTTGTCCATCTTCATAGCACTAACACACACTCAGTAGGGTATTTCATGAATGCTGTTGTTTTTCTTCTAGTAAGAGTTTGTGCTAAACTAATTGTTGCGCTGTTTTGACTGGTGTTTCTGTGTTGCAGTTGTACATGTATCAGCTGTTCCGGAGTTTAGCCTATATCCATTCCTTTGGGATCTGCCACCGGGATATAAAACCACAGAACCTCTTGCTGGACCCTGATACAGCTGTACTAAAACTCTGCGACTTCGGAAGGTAAGCACATCCGTGGCCTGAAACCTGGTGTAGAGATCTTCCTTCAAAGTGAACCTGGAAATCCTCTGTGCCTCTCAGAAGGACTTGATTTGTAGCTTTGAAAGAGGAATTACTAACACTGTATTTTCCTCTTAAAATGAGTTCATACGGGCAGGGAAAAAAGCTGGAAAAGGGTATCAAGAGGGAGGGAATTAATATTCAAGCCTGTTATTTTTGCAGGTATTAGAAAAATAAAATAAACATGCTGTCATGTAGGGAAAATACTGCATCATGGAAAAATACAACCAAATACTGCAAATGTGTTTGGGGAAGAGAGGACAAGTGCAGTGGCATAGTAACTTAAAAAGGCTAATGTTACCCTTTATTAGTCTACTTGTATATGTACCAGTTCACTTCATGTTGCCAGCCAATACCACAGAGGCTCAAGATCAGAAACAGCTCTTCCAGTTGAAACTTTTAGAGAGTGGACATTTATATTCTAGTTTCCAATAGCACATTTATTCCCAATATCCATTCAAGTGAATCACCCTTAGAGTCCAACTCCCATCTTAGAACTGATACAGAAATTCTGGGAACCCACGCTTAGGCCAGGAGACAGATTTCTTTCCAGGAAAGTTCAGTCTTTAGGTTGTGTTACAACTTTGCAGAGTCAAATAGGTAGGGCATGTGTGCAAGAGGAAGCTGCTGTTGCTGAATTCACTTGCCCCTAGTGAGTGGGAATGTCAGATGGTGGTTATCCAAGCAGTGCATCATCGTGCCTGTTGGCTTGGGAATCTCCTCCTCAGCTACCTCACCAGTGCTGGAGCAAAATAGGAATCACACCGAAACTCAAAAATAACAGTGCATGAAAGGACAGTATTTACTATCTGTTATTGGTGGGAATTTGTTAACTGTAGTTTTTATATAGAAAACAGAACACTGAGACTTCTTGAAATGAGTGGTAGGAGTCCTTCTTCCCTGAAGGCTGAGAGGAGTGTCTGGAAAGCTGAACACTGGATTTGGCTGGCTTGCTTCTCTGCAGTGTTTGGTGCTACATAGTTTGAATGTCATATTTCTGCACTTGTTAATTAAGAAAGAAGTGTAATATGTCCATACTCACATTCCAAAAGTAATATGCTCTTGTGTTGCATTCTTTTCTTGGATACTTTCAAGGCTAGTAGTTGAGGCAGTACTGTAGGTTAGATCCTTTGTGCCTGACCTCTTGCAGTATAAATGAAGTCTTCATGTTAATCGTAGACCATTAACATGTGAACACAATGGCAAAGGTTTTTTTCTTTGTCTCCTCATACCTCTACTACCTCATACCATGCTCCCTTAAGTAGCAAAGAGGCAGAATATTGCAGTAGAACTTAAAAAAAAAAAAGCAACCCCAAAATAAAACCCCCAAACAAACCAAAACCCTCCACACATTTCTTTCCGATATCAGAGATTTTGAATCTTAAAAGTTAACTGTATTTGGCTTAACTGTTTTCTGTCCTCTTTTCCTTTGTAAACAAACATTTGTATATGGCAAAAGACAACTGCCAGCCAAAAATCTGACCCTATTTATCAGCCAGATTGTAGTCTTTAGATACTTTGCTGTATCCAGTATAAGGTAGATGTTTGAGGAATTGGACTTATTTCATAGTGAATCAGGGGTTTGCATCAGGTTAGAAGAACATGGTACTTCAGCATTTAGGACTTGGGAGTGGGTGAAGCATGCCAAAGCTTAATGTTGGTCTGCACAGCAATACTGTAAAAACATTAATCCCTGCAACATTACTGTTTCCTTTTCAGTGCAAAACAGCTGGTTCGTGGAGAACCCAATGTCTCGTACATCTGCTCTCGGTACTACAGGGCACCAGAGTTGATCTTTGGAGCCACCGATTATACCTCCAGTATAGGTACGTACCTGTGTCTGTTAAAATCTGTAACAACTGCCTGAGTTCTTAGCCTGTAGTTAAGATACAATCCCCAGGGACCAAATTTTGTTGTAAATGGTTAAGTGCCCCTTCTTAGAGAAATACAAATGTTATGTAGATGGCTGCTGTGATTTCTGCACCTTTCAAGATCTGTGCTGATTACACTAGAAAAGGGAGTTTTTCAATGTAGAGGAGGGAAATCCGATTACAAAAGAGAAAAAAAAATTCCATGTAATTTTGCCATTTGCTTTAAAAGTAGGTATGAGGTCTCAAGCCAGAAAAGCATTTTGTTGAATAACTGTAAAGAATTACTGTAGAAAATGAACTACTGCTTCTGATATCCTGTGATTTAGACACAATTCTGTAATTAACTCAAAAGGGTTTATAGGGGAAGGGAAAATGTGGCCTAATGGTTGACTTAACTCTCTTTACAGTTTTAATATACTGTATACAGCAGTCCTAATTCGACTTGCTCTGATAACTTTTGTGGTCCTTTAGTCATTAATTTTGAACACAAAGTAGACTTCTTTCTAATACTTGACACAGAGCTGTGTCATGGAAATATGAAGGAGGCTGGAGGTTTAGACAGAGGACAGGGTTTCTTAGTTCGAGTCCTAAAAATAAATAGGATAATGAAAAATCTTAAAATGAACAGCAGTGTATTGGCTGGTTGTGAGTGACTACTTGGTTTTTAGTCAAGATACTTCCTGTACTCCTTCTGAGTTCTAGTGCTAAAGAGACTAGATTTGGCTTTCAGCACAGTATTGAGGAAATTTTTACTTTGCTTATGGGACTTGATTCACTTAGGCAAGGTTTGGTGTTTTCTAAAGGATTTGTAGCTCATGATCAAGCCTTAGCAAAATGTGTTTATAACCACTTGAAGTGTATTTAAAGTTATTATGTTCTAACTAGTGTGAAAGTGGGTGGCTGGTTGGCTTGTTATTTGAGGGGGAAAAAACCCCCACCAAAACGTGTTCCTGAAGTCTTAACCTGCTCTCACTAATTTTTTTTCCCGTTAGTTATTATTCAATATGTATTGTAGCAACCCTTGCATATCTCCCTGGCAGGAAAAAGGCAGAACCAAGAGAAGTCTGGGGAAAGTAATGGCGTAATAAAGATAAAAAGGGCAGAACTTAGAGTTGGCTGCTGCCAAAAGTGGCAGCCCCAGCCCTGCTCTTGCCCCTGGATACCCTGGATCTCACAGTTTACTGTCGATTACACCAGTTCAGGTTCAACTGACAAGAGACTTTGGCGGGTTAACTTTCTGCTGCACAAGTAAGTGCAATCAGCTGAAACAGCAGCAGAGCCCAGGTAAAGGCAAAGTGCCAGGGGCTGGTGAGGGAGAGGAAGGTGGCTGATCCCTTTAGACATCTTTTGCCAGCTGAGAGCTAATAGATTGGCTCAGCTGCATTATCAGAGTGCACTGGGACAACTTGTTTCAAAGGATAACTGCATAGAACAAGTATTTTATGTGTCACCAGAAGAAACTGCTTCATAGATAAGTCTGTTAGGTCTCTCTTGCTTCAACTGTGTAATGACTTTAAACTTGGACTGTTTGTCAGACCCTTCTTCGAGGTGCTTTTTCTGTTTTTGTTGTTTTACTTGCTAGTCTCTAAAATAGTTGTAATAAAAAGTTCATTCTGGAGCAAGGAGTCCATTTTTCATTTGAAAAAAAAAAGAGGTATCAGTCCTTTTGTCCACTCTTTGTCATGCCAACCCTCCCTCCCCCACCATGTCACTCCAAGCCCTTTCTCTGAAATTTGCACAGAATAGCTTAAAAATTAAGTTCAGCCAGTACTCTTTCCTTCATGTCCTTTCCAGCTTTTTCTCAGCAGAATATTTGCATTTGGGAACTGAGAAGAAATAAAATCCTTTTACAAACTTTTCAAGCGTTTTACAAAAAAACTTTTACAAAAGTTTGTAAGCGTTCTGCAGTAAGGTGGAAATTCTAAGGTGTATCATGCTGCTGTTTCCAGTGGTGTGGTAAATATTCCTTAGTTCTTGGTGGATAGGCAGCAGCAGTTCTTAGTGAGAACTCTGCCTTATTTCACGTAGGATTGTTCATCAAAACACAACCAGCTTGCTGGAAAACCAATCACCAAGCACAGACAGGTTTATTAAAAGAGAGGAAGGAGCACTTAATTATTAGTGCTTTATTCATAGCTCAAAGGGTAGGGTACTGTGAAATGCTTCAGTATGGTAATAGTGCGTTTTAAACTTTTCTGGTTCTTGTTTTCTTGTGAATTGTTGGCATAGCAAGCTTTTCCTGCTATAGTCTTTATCACTGTAAGAATGCACTTGTGTGTGTGTGTGGTAACAAAAAGTCAACTTCATAAAGTGGGGATCTTCACTCTTCTGTTTAAATATCCTCTCCTAGAACTAGGTTGGAAGTAAAATCAGTGAAGAATGTGAAGCCAAAGAGCGTTCTACGTAGAAATTTTTTGTTTGTGATCTTCAAGGCTTCCAGCTTTTTTCTGAAGGCTTTTGTTGTTTGCAGGTCTTACGTTTATAATGCACTGCAATATGGTAACTATTGGAAGCATTTCTGAGCAAGAAGTGCTTTTTAACATTAGGCAGTCACACCGATGGCCCAAGAGTGACAGCACAGCCAGCTGCATCGTTACCGTTTCAGAAGTTAGTCATCTTGTAAGGTGTAACATCACAGTTACAAGTCATCCCTGTAACCAGGAGAGGCATTGGGCTCTCTGGCTTCATACAGCTCTTGTGTTTAAAAACATGAATCTGTCCTTTCAACAATACTTGCTCTTCAGTGTGGCAGAAACTGAAGTTCATTCCAGGATGTGTCTTTTCATCATGGATGCCACAACAAAACTGTACACTGGCGTTTAAACTTTTGGATCTTGTTTATTTCATCAGTGTATGACTTAAATTCTAACCCAAAAGGTCCCTTTAAAAAATTACTCACAGTCAGAGGTTTTTTGCACTTTTGTAAAGCACTGCATTAGTGCTGTATTTAAATACACACCATAGTAAGAGTAATATCAAATCACATTTACTGCAGTTAATGCCTTTCTGTCTGCCTTCAGCAGACTTGGGCCTCTATTTTTAAAATAATGACCCAGGAAATGACCTATTCACGTTTTTAAATAGCCACTGTTGCCAAATAGCTACAAACCCAGGCCTGTAATAGCTCTGTCATCTGCATTACAATTTTACAGGATTTTTCAGTGGTCAGGCACAAGCATTCATGTCTACTCTGTGCCTTCATAGCTTGTACAGTTTGGGCCCTTGTGCACCTTTTGACTATGAATTCTGCAAATGTGTGCATGTCCCTAAAGCTTGTTGGGGGATGGTACATCATTTATTTCCTGCAGCTGATTTGCAGGAGGAGTTTTTTTTTGTTGTTTGGTTTTGGTTTGTTGGTTGTGGTTTCTTTTCAAACCAAGCTCTTTCAGCTATCCCTTGACAGGTTTTTGCTGAAACTTCTCCCTTGCCAGGCTGTGTGTTCCAGCATCCCAGAGTATATTGATGGCAGTTCTGGTCATAAGGGAGATGATGCTTGCTGAAAAATCCTGGGATGGCTGCCCACATTCCCCTACATTGTCCTGGGACAAATATAGGTGCTGGGGCAGGGGTGGGTGCAGGTATTTCTGTTGCCATGTGATCCTTTTGTATAAAAGGAAGCCATGCAGCTGAGCTTTGCCTCCATGACATGCAGTTTTTTCACTAGGTTTTGGTGGCAGGGCAGTGGAGGGCTCACCAAAACATGGCATAACAAGGGTCTGCCTGTCTCACTGTGTTTTCCCTATTGCTGCACTGGCAGGAGTTGGGAGCGTTCCAGCAGGAACATTTATAGCCACTGGCAGGGAAAGATTGATCTGCATGGCTGTACTGCTGGCTTCTCCGGGGGTGGCCAAAAATAAGTATCATGAAGTGGTTCATTCACTTTCCTAGTGAGTGCTAAGACGGAGGGGGAGAGAGTGTTTCACCTCAGAAGTTCCTCTGCAGGCATGTGTAGTCAGCCTATCTCAGAGTTTCTTGTAGAAGAACCATCACAAGATGTGTCCCAAAATTGTTGCCATACAGAGAAAAGTATTTGCCTCTGTCTCAGATGGCAGTTTCCAATGCTGAAAATAAGCATGTGTTAATTTACAGAACTGCTCTATCAGCTGTCATTGTAGTTTCATCTCTTCATTGCAAAAGAGTAGAGATACCTGTGTTTAGCTTTTGTTCCTGGTGCTGGAGCAGACATGTCTTTTCAAGCATTCTCCTGTTTCAACCTAATTCTGTCTCTGCAAACTATGGATCTGTGGCAAAACTTGCACCAACATAGCATGTGTACCTGTAATCCCAAGTTTTGCTCTTGTTCTGACATCCCAAAAATTGTTTCAAACAAGCAGCAATGAAAAGCACTCTGAGGACTGGCATTTGGCAACTAGAAGCTGCTGATTTTACAACTTCCCAGAGCTGGGTTTCTGACTCTTGGTTTATTTTCTGCTAGTTCGTTTCCACTGTTTCCAGAGCAGCAACTATGAGTTGCCTCCAAGATGGAGGAAGTCCATCTAGATCAAGGGATAGTGAGGCAGAGATGAATAGATGAGGGTAATAAAAGAAGTAGAAAGGTAAATATGTCCCCTAAAACATCAGATAAATGAAAGTTCTTAATTTGTACTAAATGGATGAGAAAACCCATATTTTCCCCCCCTTTCTCCTTCACGTCCTCCAAATAACAAGTTGGAGGAACTAGAGTGTAGTACAGTGAAAGGTGTTCATGTTGGCAAGCAAAGGGTCAACTTTTCAGCTTGGAAAGTCAGAGTTTGAGGTTACAAAGAGAGAAATTCATGGGCAGGGTGTTCTGTCACAGGCAACTGAAAATGACCATTGCACACTAACAGAATTAAAGCTAAGGAGTGTATTTTGCAGATGGTCCTCCCAGATGCCTCTTCTGAATTAAAGAGAAATATTCCTTTCCCTAACTTCTCTACTGCTGGCATGAATTCAAAAGAAGGGGTATTATACAGAGTTAGACAATGTCCATTTAACAGCTGTGAAGATCAGTAAAGTACTAGAAATGTAAGAAAAAAACTGTAGTATAAGAAGCTATATGAATTTGTGTGTCCTTA
Source organism: Scytalopus superciliaris (assembly GCA_013400415.1). Classification (NCBI taxonomy): domain Eukaryota; kingdom Metazoa; phylum Chordata; class Aves; order Passeriformes; family Rhinocryptidae; genus Scytalopus; species Scytalopus superciliaris. The sequence continues at coordinate 38,393 of VXBX01001056.1, forward strand.
AATTAATGGAGGTAGTTCCAGTGTGTCTGAGTATTCTTCAGTGCAGGAAATACGTGGTAGTAGCTACCATGATAATGTGTGAAAGCGCTGAAATAAGCTCATTTGAAGGTTGCTTTTGGCTGGCAGTTGTATTTATTGTCCATATTGTTTAGACTACATTTCACTGAAGGTGTGAAGAAAGTACCCTTGCCTGCTTTCTTGTAATGAATAGCTTTCAGCACTTTCTCTTAAAATTTCACGTTGTCCCATGGAGTTTGACATAAGGATGATTTGTTGACTTGTTTTCCATTAAGATTCTCTCTTACCTTGTTTCTTAGCTAGTTTAAAGCATGTGAATGAGAGTCCTTAGTTTGCTTTGGTTAAATTGCACATACTAAAAAGAAATAGTTCAGAAAATGCTTCTTCTCTCATGGGAGCAGGTAGTTACACCATAAGCTTGCTCCAAAATCTTAGTAACCTGTAACAGTTAGCTCTGACTGTCCTAACACAGAAAAGTGTCTAGGAAAGAGCTGTCGAAAACTGATACCTTATCCCTTCCCTTAAATAACTGTCCCTTAAATTCTGTCTTTAAATACAGAATTTAGTACTTTGTTTACTTAAGGCTTGAGGAAAATGTTACCCATCCTAATGAGGTGTATAAATTTTAAACTGCTAGTTTTAAAGGATGGGGATACAATAAAAAGGCAAACTCTCCTGGATCCAAATTTTAGTCCTGCTAAATACAATGGCATAAATTCCATCAAGTTTCAGCAGATGAAATTTCTTGGTTTGTTCTTTACTGTATATTGCTCACCGGCCTTGTATAAACATGTGTGTAAGTTGTGTTTTGTTTCTGTTCCTGCATGTAGCTGCTCAAGTTAGTCTCCACTCTGGCTTTTGTTGAGGATGCTTCAAGGATTTGTTCACTTCCTTGCTCAGGGAACATTGCCCAAGTCCTAATTTGGAAGTTGGTGAAATTACAGGCCTGGAAAAAAGCTGGGGATTTTGGAATGCCTGTGTTTTACTTCATTGTGTGGTTAAAGTGTTAGCAAGGAAAATCAAGAAAAAGTAAATAGACTTTTAACAAGGCATTAAAACACCCCACTGCACAGATTGCTGATAGATTTGTGTATTTGATGGATTAAACCTACCATGAATGCAGCAAGTATTCTTCAGACATTACCAGCTACCTTATGACATCCCTTTTCTTTTTCCCCCTCTCTTCCCATACGAGGCCCTCAGCTTTCTCATGTACCCTTTGCTCTGTGTGCTTGGCCCTCTTGCTTGAGCAAGAACCTGCACATTATTTGACTTGTTTGCAGTTGCAGTTTGGCAGGGCTGGGGCAATCCAGGTGCTTCCCACAGGAGCTGAGCCCTCCTCACCAGCAGCACTGATGCATTCTCTCGCTGCTGTTTGTACAGTTCGAGGCTGCTGTCCTTCAGGCTTATCTGAAATTGGCTGCTGGAGTGCAAAGGCATTTAGGGAAGCTGAGAAAGGATAAAGCAGCACAAACCCAACTTCTGGAGCAGCCAGACCAAAAGGTTATTTAAAACAGTTTAAAAAAGCCACAGTCTAATTTGAAAAAAAGTCATGCTATTATAGTTTCAAAGTTTTAAAAGGAAGCGAGTTGTAAATGATGACTTACTCTCATGTCAGCATTGGGTTTGTGTATGTTCTGTCAAATATTTTTTCCTTCCTATATATGTCATTTCTTTTTCAGTGCAAAATAAGGATTGAAGTTGTAAATAATGTTTATAGATTTGGGATAACCGCTTGTTTTGTAAAGAAGAATGCAAAGGACTCAGCTTTTTCAAAACCCTATAAGGTGCCTTTAAATAGTCTTGAAAGTTACAGTCCTCTGACTTAGTACATTTAATTTGTTTCTTCAATACTTCTGAAGAACTCTGTGCTATCTGTTCAACTGTTGTATAATCTCCTCTAAACCCAGTAAGCACAGGGATGACACAAAAAGGTTGTATATGTTTGTCCAACAGCAGGAGCTATCAGAGGGACACATTTTTTTAGCAGTTGGATGCAATTAAATGTTCTTTACGTGATTCCTCCTGTCATTTGTTGTCCAAAAGAGGTCTTAGCACCTTGATGGTCTTATCAGCTTTTAATAAATGTGACTACAAGGTGAAAAAGCATGATTTGTTTACTTCCTGAAATTCAAGACTCAGACTTCAAATTATTTCTGTTTGCTGTTTGCATTGTAAGTAGTTAGTTCTTAGGATAAACCCTGATGTGATTTTTGCAGTAAGACATTAGGTAAAAGAGCATCCATTTGACTTGAAGGTGAATGACTTCAAAAGCTGCAGTAATGAGCAAGGCTGTTTGTCTGCTGTGTGCTCCAGCTGAACTGTATCTTTCTTATGAAGAAAGGAAAGTATTTTTGCATAGCCCCTCTCTCTTTCCTTTAGAAATCAGGGGAGGAAACCTCTGTTCTAACTTGTAGATTATTTTGTTACAAATCTTGAATTCTTGAAAACTTTTTAAATTATTTTTTGCATCAGTCTGTAGTGGTTGTGACAAATTGATAATAGACTGTTTAAGACATTTTCTTTGCTCAGACCTTTAGCCATAACTGACAGTGTTGTGTGTATCCTGCTTCATAGAACCAGGGAGTCATAGAATGGCTTGGCTTGGCTTGGCTTGGACCTTAAAGATCATCGTGTTCCAGCCCTCTTGACATGGGCAGGGACATCTCTCACTACACCATTCAGCCTGGCCTTGAACCCTTCCAGGGATGGCACATAGTTTAAATACTTCAGGAAGTAAGGATTTCTGTTGTAGCATGGATTATCTCAGGTGGAACAGGCCTCAGGAGGTAAATTCTCTGGGGTTTGGCTTGTGGTGACATTGCTGTTATCTCCTAGGGGAAGGTTAGCTCATAAAAGTAGGCGAGAGTGCAAGGAATTATAGGTGGAAGGGAACTGGTTTTCCCCTTTGGAGCGTTACAGTATTATGGGCTTTACAAACCTTCTGTTGCTGATTGCTTGTTTGAGAGAAGATTTCATCGTAAAGTTTCAGATACACATTGAACAATTGATGACTTTCTAGAAAACCTTAATAGTCAATTTAATTTATTTTTGGAGTACCAGTTACCTCTGCATTCAGGTGCAATATTTCTACTGTGTTGAGCAGCTTAAAATTCCATTTATTTGGTGTGCAGTTACACCAGATTATCACAAACATCTGCGAAAGAGTGTTTACTGAATTTGCTTTGTTAGATTTTTTTTTTTGATGTTTCAAAAATAAAATGCTATTTTCCACAGTACGCTTAGGTGCATCCTTAAGTTATTGTTGTAGTATTCAATTGGCAGATTATTTAAGATGTATCTGTAATAGATTATGAAAATAGTTCTTCATGTAGGAGGACTAGCTGCCAGGGACTCCTCATGGCTTTTGTATACATATATACATTAGTTGATAGTTTCTTCTGTGTGTGCTGTTGACGTGATCCATGACTTACAGTTCTGTTGTCCATCCAAGTTTGCAAATGGAATTGGGATAAAGATTAAGATCTTGAGGTGACAGAGTTAGAGATGCTGTCTCCGAGATCCCTTAATCATCATGTACTGCAGGATACCAGTAATACTTGCAGTACTGGTTCGTCTACTAGTGTATGTATGCTCCCAATATAATGTATGAAAAATTGAGTCTATTCAGCACTTGCAAACAGGAAAAACATCAGCGGTTGTGGCAGATGATACCTATGCATAGTTCATGATCAGTGTGATTGAAAAACAACACAGGGTTTGGGGAAATTCTTGATTTACAGGTGGCAGGCATTCTCTGGTCTTTTCCCTACATGTGTAAGTTTTAATGTCAATATATTACGGCATTTACCATTATTTTACAATTCTTGTTGTCTCACAGTTTGACGTCTAAGACTGTCTGCCCACCCTTGCTTTGTGCCAGGTATCTGTGTTTTCTAGACTAACATTTAGGATAGGAATGTTTTTATTTTTAGCTCTGTTACATACACTATCCAACATGACAAAGAATAAAGTAAGTAGCTTAAAATTGCTGGGTTTTATATAAATAGCCTAAGATGTATCTTTTACTGAAACCTTTCTCTGTCTTCCACTTTTCCCTTTTCAGATGTGTGGTCAGCAGGCTGTGTATTGGCTGAACTGTTACTAGGACAACCGATCTTTCCAGGTGACAGTGGTGTGGATCAGTTGGTGGAAATAATCAAGGTATGGAATTTTAAGTGTTGTTTTGACTGCATTATTCCTTAGGAATCAGCATGAAAACATGGATTGTTATAAACTTGTGAACGTATATATTCTGTCCCCATTGTACAGGGGTTTGCATGTAGATGGTGTTTGAAAATGCTTCTCATGCTTTTTTGAGAACCTGATGATCTTTGCTTGTTCTTCTTGCAGTCATGCAAAATGATACATCATCTTTTAATTATGTAGGGGTTTTTTCCCTCATAGAGGATTGCACTTTCAGTGTGCTTGGAAAAAGTGCTTACATACTGAGCCAATATTTATTAATGTCTGAATTTCAGTTTTTAAGAATCTGGCTCTTTTTCCTTTATTGCATGCAATTAGTACTTAGCTTTGAAAACAGTGTTATTAAATTCCTTTTGCCAGACTCTTCACGTACGTAGTTGCCTTCTCTTCTTCCTTCTAGCTCTTTGAGATGAAAGGTGAGAAAGGGCACTTGTTTTTGCAGATAGAGAATTCAGGACATGTAGGGCAAAGGTACCTTTCACCTGAAGACTCTTCCTCTTGAAGGTAAAAGACCTAATGTTACAGAATACATAACACTTATATTAATCACTTATGCCCAAGCACATCTTGATTGATTTCATTTGGAAAGCTGTGAATATTCTGTGGCTCTCAAATTAGAGGCATGTAAGAATAGTTCATGCTCTAGAAGATTGGTGTCTTGACTTCTCAGTATCCTTATCTACCCTCTCTGTTTCAACTGTTGCAGTGAAGGAAACAAGATTTCTAGAGTAAGCAGTATATTTTTCCTCTGAATCTATGCTATGCATACAATAAGATGACATTGTTACAGAGGATGTGTGCACATGCTGTTCACATTGATTTCATCACCATAAGGAGACTGTATTAAATTTCCTCCTTGTTTTTGTCACTCAGCTACTACTTTGATGTATACTATATTTGTGTGGTATGCATGTGGAAAGCCCCCCAAAACCAAAGTGTATGGGTGAAAGAGTAGAACTCCCTCCTTGTGTCTGTGTTACTCACTAGAAGAGCTGTGGTGTCTGTCGCTGTCCTAACAGAGTTTAGGATATGGACCAACACTGAGTGGTCATTCTCCTGTGTGGAGGGCATGGGCTGGTGAGGCTCAGTGAGTGTGCTGTGACCTTCCTAGGCTCTCACCATGTCTCTTTCAGCTTCTGACCACACAAACCTGGCTTCTGTTACAGCAGGTTTCTGTCTCTCCTAGTGGCAATCCTCCAGTCAGTAACTTTCCTCCGGAGGCTGCATGTCTTGCACCTACTTCTCCCTATGACTATTTTTTCTTAGTGCCTTTCTGCCCAGTGTATTTCAAACTCAATTTACCAATTGGGGTCAGTTCATGTAGGAAACACTAGTGGAAAACTAGAGTTGCTATCAGAGGTAGGGTTAACGATGGCACAAGTGACAATGTTTTTTCCTTTTGAGAAGTGTCTTGGAGCTGTGTACTGCTTTTTGCTACACTGCTTTTGTGAGATGTGAAGTGGTCCCTGTGAACTCTTCAGATAACCGGAGTTCCTCAGAATTTGATGTGATAATGAGTGGTGTTTGCCTTTGGAGTTTTTGCAAAGTCCTGGTTTGTTTCTTGATTAATTTGCAGTCTGAGAAGCTACATCTAGTCACAGAATCAATTAGGTTGGAAAAGACATCTGAAATCATCAAGTCCTGTCTATGACCAAACACCCCACCACCACATCAACTAGACCATGGCACTGAGAGCCATGCCCAGTCTTTCCTTAAACACCACCGGGGATGGTGATTTCATCACCTCCCTGGGCAGCCCATCCCAAAGGGTAATCATCTTTTCTGTGAAGAAATTCCTCCTAATGTCCAGCCTAAATTTGCCCTGGGACAGCTTAAGACTGTCCTCATCCTAGTCACTAGTTGCCTGGGAGAAGAGGCTGACCCTCACCTGAATTTTTGTCAATAAAACTGTTTATATCACCGTGACTATCCATGGCTTGATCAGAAATCTGAGAGCAGAGAGGCCTTTTTAGCAAAACCACAGTGCTCTGCCCTACCATTGTTTTGATTTTCACAATGTGGAAGTAAAATAACCAGGAGATAGATATTCCCTTTTTATGGATGTAGTTGTCAAGAGGAGATTTGTGGTTGGGTTGAAAGTTTGCTATAAGCTGTTAACATCAGATGGACATTTTCAGTTCTGCAGTATTGAAGAGAACATCTGTGAACTGGTAATTTCATAGCACATATGTGTTCCAGTTGTGGTGATTCTTTGTTTGTGCCAGTTGTACTGAAGCAGAGGAGTACTCTAATAAAATTGCTGATAGCCTATGTACCATCTGCGGTGGTAACCTTTCCTGACTAACTCATAGTAGTGACAATATATAGTACCAGCAAACTAATGTTATTTCTCAAGACAGCTGAAGGAGTATCCAGTGTAAAGAACACTTCAGTAAGTTATAGGTTGAGATTATGGTTTCTAGCCCTGCAGAAACAAAATTCTGAACAATTTCATTAAATGCAGAAAGGGAGGTACTTAATGATCATTCACACCTGTTTTGTGGTGGGATTTTCTCATCCTCTGTTACCTGTGTAGCCTGTTACACATAAAAGTTACGTGAAACAAATGTGGGGATAGCTCCATTTTGCAAGAAGCCTTCAATAAAAAAGTTATAGTACTGAGACAGTATGTTTTAGAAAAGTCTGAGAAAACAAATGCTGTAGATCTTACGGCAGTAATCACAAAAAAGGATGTTTGCTGAATTTTAAAGCAAGTATCATGTAAAATGTGAGCCCAAAATAGGTGGGTGCCATGAATGTTTTTCTGCCATTGCAGTTGTTGCTGAAGCAGCATATATTCTGAAAGCAACAGTGAAAGAGAAGCTGAGTGCAAACTGCAGAAGTGGGCTGTTTGTCAGGGCCATTGTCTACCAACTCTTCTGCTGTGAAGCTTTTATAAACTATTGAGAAAAGTCCTAGCAGAAGGTGAAGGTGAGAATACAGAGAGCGTTATATTGAGAATATTGCATTTAAAATCAACGGCCATGAGAAATTGTCTAGGGAAGTGCATGAGCTGGGTAACCAGGTACTTTCCTTTTCATGTTGTACTCACTGACAAGTACTCCTCATAGTGGGAGTAGAGGGGGAAAGCATGTTTACCTCAAATTTCAAGTAATCTTTCCTCACCTGTTGAAAATGAGGAAAAAGTAAAAAGCAAGATCCTCAATTTTCCATTCTGCCAGCTGTTGGCAGGGATCCATCCCATCTACTGTGTATCCCTTCAAAATGACCAATAACCAAATTGAGCAGATTTGGTTTTGAAATCTGCAAAGAAGACATGAAACATTCTGCTCTTCTGCACTTCCACTGTGATGCTTAAATTTTACTTAGATTTGAAAGGTGCACGTAAAAAAAAACAACCCATGTGAGTGAGTTTGGGCTTTGCAGCCTCAATAAAGTTGAAGACATATGCAATTCTGCAGCATAAAAATTTCCAGAAATGTTAAATCTTGGGTGCAACATGTCAAACGTTACGTTGTGTAAGATTTCCTTTAGAGTAAGATTCATTAAAAGAAAGTATGACAGATGGTGTCCACCTCTTCCATTTGCTGCCACAGAATACTAGTGTTTAAAGCTTTCATTGTAACAGCCTTATTTTAATGCTAGCTGACTGAGGGGAGGCAGAGCCATGGGGTCTGCCACTTGGAGAACAGCAGTGAACTTGGTAGAAGATTGCAGGCTGGGACCTGCAGGCTGCTGTTTGAATATCTTGGAGTCATGCTTTCCAAGTAGCTTCATTGGAACCATGTTTTTGAAACTTAAAGGCAGGGCAAATGGAGTATTTTGAACTCTCAGAAAGGGTTATAGCAAGGAAATATTTATCCACATGTTTGGAAGTGCATCTAACTTTCATCCCCTAAATTTACTTGCTTCCACTGCAAGAGAGGTCAGCTTAGAAACTTTACTGCTGATTCTTATCAATTCAAGATGACTGAGTCACAGTCACACTTGTGCATTTTTGAGCCAAGATAAATTTTTCAGTTGTCTCTTCAGTTGCTTACTCAGCTTTGATTATTCAGAGTTCATTTCACAACACAGCCAGTGGATGCTACACCTGGCTATGAAGTTTTTTGCATTAGACTGGATAATGACTTCAAAGTGTCATCACATTAAACTAATCCTCCTCTCTCATGCAGTTCTTGATGACATCCCCTCGGTAGCTGTGTTAATGAACACAGAATTGCTGTTATCTGTCAGTTGGCACAGATTGTCCTTCCTGCAGCCGTATGCCCAATATCCTCAGTCCCTTGCTGCATCACAAGCATTCCTGGCTCTTGACAGATTTTGATCCACTTTCAGCCGCCTTCACATAGTTTAATTTCAAGTAGTCTTGCAAGATCTTCTCTGTCCGGTTGCACCTGGAGTTTCTCAGACCTATTGCATATTTGCAAATGTCTCTTAAAAACTGCCTCTAGAACTACAGCTTCACATTGGTGTGACTCAAAAGACAGTCCCCTTGTTTTAAGCTACTTTCTCTTGTTTCTATTTCTTCAAATATGGTCTTTCCAGATGTTCTCAATCTGGTTGGGAAAGAGAGAACTTCGACCACTTACTCTGACAAAATTATATTTGATATGGGGAAATACTGTTTTGGAGCTCCATCTGAAGAAATAATTTAACCCGAGTACATTCTTGTTGAATACTTATGCTGTTACAGGAGAGAAATCGTGTGCTGTGCTTTTTCCAAATTTTGATCTTAAATGGTGACTCTTCCTCCTTATTTTTAGCTCTTGCTTGCTATTCCAAATGTTAGATTGTCCCATCGCTGGAATATCTCAAGTGGGTAACCCAATATACTCATTAAAATTCATGCCCCTACTGGCTTTCAAGTGACATCTCCTTCAGAAATGCGCTCAGTTTCTGAAGCAGGCACAGTGGCAGTGTGGATTTCATCAGTGGTCGCATAAGGAAATCATGTGCGAGTAAACACTGCGCCTCAGAGCAGTCATGCAGTCCTCTATCTGATGGATTCTTCCAGCAGCCTGGGAGGGTTGCAGTTGCCACTTCCTTATTTAAAATCCACTGTGCAAGCGGGATCCTGCTGAATGCAGCTTGAGAGAAGGAGCTCTTAGACCTCAGGAGTGAATTTTATTTTTATTTTTCCTTCTGAGATGCAGTCAGGACAGGCTCCTTCATAAATGTCCAGTCTTGTGTGCAGTGCAGCAGTGGTGTCTGCAGTTCTGCCATGCTCCCTGTGAAAGCTTGGGAGTGTGGGGACGTTCCTGGCCCCCCAAGGTTTAACAGCTTTCCAGAACCATCATGGTAAAACTGACTGGGATATGCCCCCAAACTAAAACATCTTCAAGCACAATTCCTGCAGACAGTTGTTACTCTTTATCCCCCCTGCAAAAAGCGAATCTCAGAAGTATAATTGTTTTGTTTCTGAGATAATTGTCTCCTGAAGGTTTCTGGTTAGTATGTTCCCCCTACTCCTCTCAAAAAATCCTCTTTTCAGAAGAATGAAGCAGCAGCAATTGTCTGAGCAGCCCTGGGACATGGGGAGGACAGCATCTGCCAATCTGCCTTGCCTTTTCTTAACCGGAAATATTTTTTCCATATGCTGCTATTTAGAGTATGAGATGAATCAACTAACTTGTGAAAACTGCAGGAAAGGAACGGAGGATGGGGGGTGGGAGTGGTGTTTAGTTTGAGTTTTTTGGTTCCTACTGCACTGTGTGATTATTCCTTGCACCAAAACTGGCATTTCATGGTAATTTAAGAGGAATAATAAAATCTTCCTCCCATAGTTCTCTGGGTAAGCGGGAGCAAGGAGAAAAAATATATGAAAAAACAAGCTCAATAGTATCAGGAATCCTATTCATGTGTAACTTTTTGGGCTCATGACAGTTTTACTGAGCCTAATGCTAAGTATAGACTGCAATTATAATATATGGCTCATGCTCAAATGTCAAGGTACTATTTTGGGTTCAGTTTCTGAAATACAATAAATCCCGTTGCAGTAGTTAATGGGGAGAGAGGAGCCATCTCTTCCGGGAGAATAAACTGTAGGAGAGGGTGTTTCATTTTATTGGATGTGGTCCTTGCTGACAACCTACCTGCATCTGACATGGATGTTCTGTCCTCAGCCCTAAGGGAAGTCTCATGGCGTTTTTCATTCCCGATGTCCCCCCACATCACAACTTGGCTGTTGCTGTGCCTCACATAATTCATCACTTCCAGTGCTTGCAGGCAGGCAGTGTAAAAAAAACGTTGATGAGCAATTATATTCATGTCAGTGGTGACAATGGGTTTCTTCCTATTCCCGATGTATAGCTCCTCTCGTGCTTGAGAATAGAAGAAATCTCTATATTTAGTTAGCTTTCATTGTTTGACAAGAGAGTGTTTTTGAAAGGAAGTGTATATAAAGTGGGTAAGTTTATTTTGCTTTCTACCACAGACCTCTTGAAGTATTACTTCAAGCTGACCCATGTTTACCGCTTGAGATGCCTACACCATGAATTTTTTAAATAACTATTTGGCACACCTCTCACAACTTTCTGAAGAGGTGCAATCATGTTTGCAGAAGTACTAATTATGCCATCTGGTAAGCCATAAACATCAGATTTTAGGAACATATTTTCCTCATAAACTTGCACAGTTTTCCCAGGGAAGATCACTATATACCACTGCAACCATGGCTTTGTAGAGCTTTCTGATTTAAATAATCACCTTCTCCCCTCTCTACTTCAGACATTACCAGCTGGAGCTCCTGAAGCCTTGGTGTCCATGTGCTTCCAAATCATTTCTACATTTTGGCAAGGGTTCAGCAGTAATGATGGTTGTTCTAAAGGGCTTTTATTCCGCTGGGATTTGTTGAAACCATTGCAGTTTCCTTTTCCTCTGGTGTTGCAATAGTGTGGGTTTGGTCATAAATGACTCAGTGCAGATTTGCATAGTGAAGCCAGGTGTGGACAGCAGCTGTCTTGGTACTGGGGTGTAACTGAGGTGTCTTTTGGAGCTGAATATTATCCATCTTTTTCTCCTAAGAAAATTTGATTGCAAGAACATGAAATGAAGATATTTTTGCTATTTTTAATCAGGCACAGGGCTTATTTCAGGTTCATAAATCTCTTGATTCTTACTTGATAAGGGTGACATTATTGTGAGCCTGTAGCTTTTGTTTCATTGCAGGAGGGTACATACCCCTACCCTACCTTCATGAACCCTGTCCATAGAATAAAAATTCTTTATTTACTACAGATTAATGTCAAAGGGGAAAACTTGACAGGAAACACTGTGTTTTATTTTTGTCATAGGAGAATCAGAGCAGTGTCTGCCTTTTCAGCAAGTATATTCTTTAGTTAATCTGAGTAGGTAATGTTTCTTTATTTTTATGTAGGAGATGATGACAATCAGGAATGAAGAGCAGGACTAGTTGACCTGTTACTTTCACTTTCAGGAAGATGCCTTGTAGTCTCACATAGACCCTGCTTCATTCATTTGGAAGTTTAGTCTTCATTTAGTTACAGTTGATTCCATCAGACAACTACATTTTTATTATTGCAGTACTTACTTTTGGGGTTTTTTTTAAGTGCCAAAACCCCCCCCCGACCTTTTCCTTGACAATAACACTTTTCATAAGACTCCCAAGAAGAAGAATAGCATGTCCTAATCTGCAATGATCTGAATAATTCAGTATTGGACCCTGTATTTTTTTTAAAATCTCCAATTTTTGCAAAATCAGTGGGACTCTTACCTGTGTACAGAATATGTGAAGGGAAGGTGCAAAACCTCTTTTTTTTGGCATCTCATAACAGGACAAGAGGAATGAGCACAAATTAAAACACATGAAATTCAATCTGAACACAGTTCTGCTGTGAAGGTGGTAAACACTGGAACGTGTTGCCCAAAGAGGTTGTGGAGTCTCCAACCCTGGAGTTACTCAGAGTCCATCTGGACGTGGTCTTGGGCAATCGACTCTTGACAGTGCTGCTTGTGCAGTGGGGGATGTTGGATCAGGTGACCCCCTGAGGACCCTTCCAACCTTAACCACTCCGTGACTCTCTGAACACTCTCTACGAGGAACATCTGCTCCATAGTATTTTCAGAGTTGGTATAGCAAGAGCAGATGTTTCATGGAGTAATTCTGCCAAAAATAGGCAAAGTAATTTATGCTGCTCCTTTGCATTTCAAACAGAAAGAGCAGTCACATATATGACTTTTTTTTTAAAACACGATGGTTTGACCAATTTTTGAAACAGCTTAAATGATTGCTGTTACCAAGGTTACTTGAAGGTATGCTTAATATCCTGAAAACTCAGTGTGAATCAGTGAGGTACAGTTTCAAAATCACGTAGCAAACAGTGTTGGTGTGTTCGAGGCTAAGGAGAGATCCACTACACGACCTCTTCAAGATATGTCAAGTCCTGGTACAATTTTATAGTTTCTCACTTTATTCATCCCACTCTTCTGGATTGTACTTTGAATTTGGCACGGTATTTAAAACTTCTGTTCTTCGTCCGTTCTACTTCCCTTTTGGGTTGGTTTTGGGGTGTGTTCTTTTGTGGCTGGGTTTTTTTTTTCTCCCTTTAATCTACTTTCAGTACAAATTGGAAGTGCAGTCTGGTGGTTTTACAATCTAGAGAGAACAAAGTAAATACACTGAGTAACTAGAATAAGTCACTTTTCCTGTTGTGTAATTATTTCATGTGTCAAAGGCTGCTGTGTAGCTGAAAGGTCAGACAGTCCCTTCTTTCAGATACCATGATCCTTCTTCAGTACCTTCTTTTCTAATCCTTCATGAGACCTGAAATGCTCTTGCTTAGATGCCTGTGCATTTCCTTAGGAGTTGCTCCCTCCCATCATCTGGATTTACAGCTGTGTTTTTAGTGAAATGTGTGAATAGATACTGTCCGTGGGCTCTTCCATGAAATTGCCCTTGCCTATCTAATCTGAATTCTCTCTGATGCTATAGGCATTCTTTAAATATACTTGCACTGTGTGGGCTCCTGTTATGAGCAGCCTTGGCAACTGAGCCAGTTTGATGAATTTTGGCTATATTAAAAATAAATCTACTCTTTGCCTCTTCTCAGAAAAGCTATTAAAGGAATTTTCTGAGGAGGAAAGGGGTAAAGAAGGTAAACATGCTTTTTAAAAAATCCTGTTTATACTAGGGAGGCCTGAAAACTTAGCTTTTAGAAATGGTGAGAGAGCCAATAGAAGTTGTCCATTGGTTTTTTCAGGAAGTTAATTTAAGTAATCAAAAAACTTCGACGGTTTTGAAAATTACTTTTATCCTGAATCAGGATGAAAATAAGGGTGTGAAATGCCCATATCTTTTAGAACTGGAAAGCTTTGAGAGTGATGGTCATCAAAGCTTTTAGAGCAGCACCATCCTGGGAGGGCTGGCAAGCTGGGTGGCTGATGCTCTGGAGGGTGCCAGACAGAAGAGCAGCAGAGAAAGGGCACATTTTCCTGTCAACTCTTTTTTCCTTTGAAAGTTGAGCGAAATGTATGGAATCCTGCAAACACCTTCTTTTTTACCACTTGAGCGAACCAGCATTTTCAGACACACCTAGAAAAACCTACCTATGGGTAGGATTTTAGTTTCTGTTGTGCAACTCATATTTTAAATAGCAAAGAGATACCAGGTTTCTTTCATAATACTTGATGATAGTTTCTCTGTTGCACAAATTACTCCAACAGAAATTACCCCGCTCTTTTGCCCCTTTACCTGGCTTTTTAGAGTACATTTTTGTAATTCCACTCTTCTAACAGAGTGATAATGTACGCAGATATCAGAATTTGTAACTAGATATTTCTTTATCGTCCGGTAAGGTAGAGTGCTTAACATCGTGTTGTGGATCATTTGTTGCCTGATGATGACAGTGCAGTCAGATGAGGTGATAACATTATGCTAATCTGTATGGCAAGAGATTTATCACGGGGTCAGATTAGCATGGCTACTGGTTTCCTATAGGAAGATGAGCCTGAGCTCAGCATAGAGGAGCAACTTCTGCCATCTCCTGTTCTCTCTGCAGAGCAAAAAGATGCCCAGCAACTGGGTGCAAACAGAAAACAACAGGTTTTCTTGAACATACTTTGCAACGTTTATATATAGCTAGAAGACAGCGGCTCTCTCACACTTAGTGCTAACTGAAGAGAAAGCACTAATGCCATATTGTCTGGCTTATTCTCTCAAGGGATTTCTGAAACCCTTTCAAAATCTCCTACAAAGAGATGTGCGGTTGTGTTATTTCTCATACACCTACTAATTTGCATCTATAAATAACATTGTGCATTTTCTGGGAATGAGAAATACAACTTGGTGAAAGTAAACCAGGATGGTATGCCTTTTAGAATGCTACCAGGTTAGATTCCAACTAAGTCTATCCTCCATAGGAACGCTGAGGTGGAGAAGCACCACCCAAACGCACACAGTTTGGTTTGCAGGGTGAGGGGGAGAACCTCTCTGGCTCAGCTCAGCAGTAACTGGCTGATCTTTTAAGTTTGCATTTTAGAACGCATGAACAATCTGTGGTGTGGTACTGGTCTGATTTTTAATCAGCCATATGCAGTGAACTGCAACCCCTGAATGTGTTTGGTGGTAGTGTTTTCTAACAATCTAATTAAAGTGAACTCTCTTCCCTACTGAAATACCACTAAGTTTGAGGAAAACACTTGAATTCTGTGAAAACCAGTAGAAGATAAAATTTTGATACTGAGCTTGGAGCATGAACTCATTTGCTAGCAACTGAAGTTGGAGTATCTGAGGAGAGGTTGCAAGAGCTGGCACTGTTCAGCCTGAAACAGAGTAGGCTCAAGGGGGTCCCATCAATGTGTATAAATGCCTTGGGGTGGGAGGGAAGAAGAAACAGGCAGACTCTTCTCAGTGTTGCCCACTGACTGGGCAAGTGGCATCAGCACAGAGTAAAACACATTTTGTACTGTGAAAGGTGGTCAAAACGTAGAGCAGGTTGCCCAGAGATGGGACCTCCTTCTCCTGGGAGAAAAATGTTGTTGTTTAGCTCTCAACACTACAGTGACCTACTAGTTACACAGCTTGAGTTTCCTTTATGTGTGATAGAATGCATTTCATTCTTCATTACTGTATTAATATGTGGCTTATCTAAACAATTTACCTTTTTTTCTCTCTCCTGTCTAGGTTCTGGGGACGCCTACAAGGGAGCAAATTAGAGAAATGAATCCAAACTATACTGAATTCAAATTTCCTCAGATTAAGGCACATCCATGGACTAAGGTGAGTTTATATGATCTGAATAATAAAGACATGGGCTGAAAGTAAAAATTCAAGGAGTTCAGTTTGTTCAGTGATTTGGTGGTTTTCAGTCCAAACTGGGTGCCTGTAACTAAGCTGGGGACCTGGAAACTTTTGCTGTAGCTAGGGAGAAGAAGGTATTGAAGCAGTGCACTGTAATAATGTGTTGATCTGGGGGTTTTGCCGTTGCCTATAGGTGCGTTGTTTTTTGTTTGTTTTTTTTTTTTGTAAACAGTAATGTGTGTGTTTATAGCAGATTGCAATGTATCTGCATCCTGTCATGCTATAAATTGATATGCACAAAAATCACATACAAATGAGAAAGTATACCAGTGATAACTGTGACACGTGTAATGCTGTTACATACTGTGATGAGGGCTGGCAGTCACTTTAACTGCTTCTCTCATAGATAATATTCTGTTTGTACTCCTGTAGGTGTGCAGTTGAGGGGGGCTGTTTTTTCTTGGAATTACTTTTCAGGATTTCTTGTTATCTAGCTTTCACAGGGAGACACCAATGCAGTACATGCAGATACTATTATACCCTCCATGATCAAAGAGGAAGCTGCTAGCACTGAAACAAATAAATTACTACACAATTAATCAGTCTTCCACATATCAAGGAATTATGAATATTTGACTTGGGACAGAGTAACAATCATTTAGTTAGCCTCTTGGGTGTGGAATAAATTAAATATTGAGTCTTAAACAATTGACGCCTTGGTAGTTAATGTTTTATTTACGCTGCTTGAGAAACGTCTGATATAGCCAGGTGTATTTTCATCATATCTCAGCGCTCAGGTTTCCTTCTGCTAAGAAAGTAATACCTGTGCATGGAAGGGTTTCATTCCTACCTCAGCATACGGTCAGGTCAAACTCTTTTGGACCAAATGCTCTGTCATGGTAGAAACTGAATAAACTAATTAGAACAAATTGATAGCAGGCCATATACATGTTAGGTACATGCCAGGGCAAGTATGACACGTTGCTGTTTTTGTGACAGATTCTCCAGTCAATCATGTACAACTTGAATTCTGCCCTTCCCCACTAGTTCCTGGCTTGCATTTCCATATCAGTTACTTTCTGTGTGTTGTTAAGTGATGTATAATAGTATGTGAGGTCAGTAAATCCAACAAGACTTTCCAATAACTTATGTTAACAAGGGAAAAAATTAAGGCAGAAGTCTCTGGGAGTCATCTCTTAAGTTTTGATTTGCATCATGATAAAAGTCACAAGAACAAGTCAAAAAGCCTTGTAGCACTGAATATTAGGGTCTGAATTCCTGCATTGAAGTTGTTTGGATTGGAGGGCTTAAATGAATATTCAGGGGAGTAGAAATGCAGAGTTGTACTGTAGGGCAAAGAGTTAAGCATCTGAACTAGCTATGCAACTCATCTTATGCCGAGTCTTAAGAAACATCTGTATGCACTTGATGTCTGTTAGACGACAACAGAAGTCTTTTGGCAAATGGAAGCTTCAAGAAAAGACTGACACTTCCTTCTATTTTTAGTGAATGGGTTTTTTTTGGTTGTTGTAAAGGATTACAAGTGAAATTAAGTCAGTTACAAAGAATTGAGAGGAATTTGCCAGAAGATCAAATCTGTGTTCTCCATTAGGGCACACTTAGTTTTGAGGAGCTGTGCTTAGAGCAGAGCTTCTCATTCTCAAGTCACTCTGCACACAGTTCTTCCCGATGTCAGCTTGGTGTAGAATAGCATTTAAACCAGTTTATTGCAATTGGGTTACATGATACTTTGTTTATGAGAGAGATCTGTACTTACTATGCAAGTGCTAAATTAACAAAATAGATTATCCAGCATGGTGTTGGTAATGATGCTTCTCAGTGTATTACTTCTCAAAATCCTTTCCTTTCAACATTTTGAGCATGCTGAAGTGTGAAAGATTTAAGTAGTAGTAATATGTAGATTTGGTGTTCCTTACCCAGTTTTATTGGGATAACTTGATGACATGTCAAGTGGGCATATGCAATCCTCTTGGAACCTCTGAATCTTAGAACTGAAAAGCATTTGAGAAAAACCTTTCAGAGCTCTGGCTTTGAAAGAAAAGGAACAACTGAAGAAGTGAAAGTGTAGATGTTGTTATTGTCTGGCTGGGATTTTTTTGTTACAACTGTGTATGTAACTGGAGTGCTACAGGTAGTTCCCAACAGGACTTGAACTTTAAGTTGCAGCTGCAAAAACATAAATCCTTGCCATCTAAAGAATTACTGAAGATTACAATAGATAGAAGGTTCAAGACTTTTTGTGTGTGTGAAAAGACTTCCAGGCAGCTAGTTCTCAGCATGTTTGTGAGAAAATTACTGAGAGTATAGTCACTCCCAGCTATAAGCTCTTGGCCACAAGAGCGTTCTCCTTGTTTTGTGGTATTAGTGTAATATGGGTGTTTGTCAACATTGAGGGATTTGTAGGTCCTTCGAGTTAATTCCATGCAGTGGAGATGCCCAGTATGCAGTCTGAAACTGCTTGCTTCCCGGTCAGTAATCAATACAAAAGTAAGTTCTTTGGTTTGCTCTTATTTTCAGGGAACTTTCTTGCAAAAGTGTGTGTAGAAGGCAATTACAAATTTTCTTTGGAAAGCTGTAGTATCTATAGGTTGCATCTGAAAATCTGTGGTAGTGATTTCTGTTGGATGTATCTGATCCTGATCTGCTCTCTTAGATATTTCTGACAAGCATGGATATGTCACTTTTTCCCACTGGGTATTGCTGTGGTGTGCAATCTACTACATTTGCTGTTACATACCAGGTGAAGGAGAATGGTGGCTGGTGCTGTAGTACAGCAAAATATTTTCTGGATTGTTTAAAGAGCCAGAGAAAGACTGAATACAGGCAAGTCCATGTTGTTTCTCAGGTTCAGTATGTTTCAGGCTGAAATTGGAATTTTGAGCACAAGCTTTGTGGAAATTTGAAGTCTACCTTCATAGATCTATCTTAGACTTTTCAGCAGAAATGGATTGGGATCACCCTAATACAGTATTGATATGCAGTGGGATGTAGTGGTATGAAAAAAGAGATCTCAAATTAACAAGGTCCTTTCTTCATAGATACTGAGAGAAGTCAAGCTAACGCTCTAAAAAATATTTTTCTGTACTACAGCAATGATGAGTTTACAGTGCAGACTGTTCTCAGACTAGGTTTTCAATCTGTTGACCCTTTGATATTGGAGTACTTTTGTAACTTAAGAACTGGAATCACTTGTTATAAAACATACAGAGAGGCCTCTCTTGTTTCCAAGATGGTTCTGTGTTGCCCAAGCCCATGTGTGTTTTTATACCAGTTCATGTGCATGAGGCATGTGATCATGGGAGTTCAGCATGTCCCTGGCTAGCAAAAGAAAAGAGAGTCCAAACTTTCTGGAAATCTTTCAAGTTGTTCCTCCAAAACAAGACTTCTCTATTCTTCTTCTCTGACACCCCACCCCTACAACCCTTGACTCAAAAGTAGGAATCCAGCACATTGTGGATCTTTGGCCAAGGGATCCTCTTCAGAATACTAGTGTGTTGAATTTAGTAATGTAGCTGTTCTTTTCATCCAAAGCTCCCTTTGTTCTCATTTAATATAGAACATTTTGTATTAAAGGAGGTGCATCCTTGTCTGCCTTGGCTTGTGAAATAAGTAGTATCGTGTTACAAGAGAAGCAGTGTTTTGCAAGGGTGTGAATATCTTTTGATTGATGGTCAAAAAAAGTAAATAGGCTTTTAGGCATGCAGTCTTGTCTTCAGGTGTATCTTGTGTTGGGAAACCTGTCAATTTTTTCCAATTGTATCAACTCATCAAATGAAATTTACTACCCTCCCTGGAGATTTTGTCGCTGTCATTTTTACTGGTCAGAGTTTTAGTTCTGTGTCTTGCAGCCACCTCAACTCCTTGAGCCTTCTCTGTGCCTGGAAGTGCAGTCTGATCTGTGCTACTAATCTTTATACTTGTTTCTCTTCTTCTGACTAAGCTTCATCTATAGCATATAACTGTGTGACTGGAAAGCCAAGGAGAACATCTTGGGATCGGGTGCAAAACTGTAAATCACAGGATGTTGAAGTTCAACTTTGGCGATGAGCTTTCTGTGAAGCTTTTCAGCCCTTTTGGAGGGAGGCAGGGACAGTGGGATGCTTCATGCTTCATGCATGCTTCATAAGCTCACTGGTAGATGGGTGCTGTTTACTGTGGCCCCTTACAGCTGGCCTTTATCTTAGCATTACTCAGAAGATACCTGCAGGTCTCAAATCCTTGGGGTGATGAAAAACAAAGAATGCACTGTGATTACTTCCAGAAATACATAAAATATTTGTCTGTGACAGCCCACCTTTCTTCTTGCATCCAGCTAGTAAAGGATCTCATTTGAGTTAGATTGTAGTAAATGTAATTGTAAGTATGTAGTTTAAGTCCCTTCTGCATGGGGGAAATTGCTCATTTGGATTTGCCCCCCCCAAGGGATACTGACAAGTTTGCCAGTATAATGGCAGTATAATGAAAGATATATAAGCTATAAACATGCCCATGGTTTGTGATGGTGGAACAATACAACAGGTTGTAACTGCAAAGAAAGTTCTCTTTACTCAAATCTTAACCTCTGCCTTGTCACCACTGTATAGACATGGAGGCAGTTTCCACTGCAGGCAGCTCTTAAAAATAGACAGTGAGTTTCTTCAGTGTGCTGTGGTTTGGTAGCCTTTGTTTCTGATCTTCTGAAGATACTTGCTTGCAAGATGCTTCAAACATGTAGGCATTTTTTAAATACACTTCTGGTGAGATAAATTTGAGTGTACTCAAGAGAATGGCTTGATTCACCAAATCTATAGTTAGCTGAATGGGTGTTTGAATAATAATTTCCAAGTCACTGTTGAGATGGAAAAAGACGAGTCATTTGTCTAACAGTGGAAGAGAGAGGAAGAAAAACTGTCATGTCTAGATTAGTTTTGAGCTTCTCTGCCCTTCTGCTGTGCACTCTTGTGGATAAATTCATGAGGACTTTTCTCTGCCACACTTTGCCTTCATAATAAAGCTATGGGAGACTAGGGCAGGGCCCCTCCCAACTTTGTAAGAACTTCCTATTTTTATTTTTTTTTCATTACTTATACTGTTCAGAGTGCTCTTCTATCTGTCTTCAAGCCAAAATATTATAGCAGAGGAAAATAGTGTCTAAGATGAAACTTCAGATTGTAGTCATCCCCTTCTAGCACTTTACCAAAGCAATTAGCCACTTCTGGCTGCAGCTGAAGTTGTGCAGAATCAAAGTTGGTTGTATTATAGAGTAGCTTTGGATATGGACTTTAGGATCCATATTTCCGCCTGTATTGTGATATAATTTCTGCTAATACTATAAAATACTTGCCAAATATTTTAGTCTCTGTATCCTTGTGTGTGTATGTGTATTCTTTGTATGTGTTTTAGAATACTAATCACTCTACTTGGAATGTTCAGTATTTCTGTGCTTGTAGCAGACAGTCCTGTTGTCTTCCCTGCACTCTGGGATCGGGATGTAGAGGCTGGTTTCACTCATGAGCATGTTTTTCCACCTTCCAGAATCAGTTTCATGTCTTCATCCTGTTCTACTCCTGCTCTCCTTGTTCTTGTCTAGTTCTTATGCAGATTGTTTTCCTTGTAATGCTTCCAAAGTGACTGCTCATACTGTAGATTCAAGGAAGAATACCAAACAGTGAAATGGATAAACAGGCAGCACATTTTGTCACTTCTAATTATGACTGATGACAAAGGAAAGCAAAAGCACTTTTGTCAGAAATCTTGTCAGTGGACTTGCATTTAATTCAAGCTGAAAATGCAAACTCTTCTTTCTGAGATTGGAGTCTGATCTTTTGTAGGGATACAAAGGTATAGTGGAGATGTGATATTTCTTTGGGTGCAGTTTCATAATGGAGTAGGGTGAGTTCTCCACCTCCCACCTGCATATTCCTGATAGGCGTTATGGTTTGCATAGTAGCAAAAACCTCTTGAATAACACATATGTTCAGGATTTGCATCACCTTTCTTTTCCTGACTGACCTTTCAGGCCAGACTGCAAGGGCTGGGACAAGGCAACAGGACAGATGTGCATGGCCAGAAAGGTAGAACTGTCTTCCAGTATGAACTGGAAGTGATTTGTGCCTGTTGTGAAACCGTGCCCTGACCTTTTTCTAAAGAGTGCAGTTCTGGTTTTCACTCGGTGTGTAATGACTTTCCAAGCAAAGAGTGGAAACAGCTCTGCTGGAGATTAACTTAGCAGAAAAACCTGGCCTTTTTTCTTCTGTGTTCATGTTTGCCAGCTCCTTTTGTAGTACCCATGATTTTTGACAGTGTGAATCTCTTATCTCCATCTAAAACATGAGAAAAGAAGGTAGGTTTGCCAGGTGGTACATTACCCCACCTCTGCCCAATTTGTGTGCAGTGGAGAAAGTACTGCTTAACAATAAACGAGTGAGCGCTAATGTAACATTAAGAAATGATTTCCACCAGTGCAGCTTGGAAATCAAATGTTAAGTTTAAGTCTTCTGCAATGTGCCATCTGTTTAGCCATTGTATGCAGCACATCTGTCCAGACTGTTCATAGTGGCTGTCCCAGTGAGGCTGAGAGCACTTCCAGAAGGACGTTTTTTGGGGTTCTCTCTGAGAAGAAGGGGAGCTGTTTGTTCTGCTTAGCTTTGTTGCTTTCCTTTAGAGCTCAGTAAAAGCAGAGCACATGCACTGGATAATAAACGCTAGCTCGTTCAGTCTCCACTGGCTCCTCAATGGAAGGAGCCCAGTAACAAGTGTGTGGTCTCAACAAGAAGTAGCTTTGGAGACAGGTTCCTGGTCCTGTTCCCAGTTCTGTGTTGGCTCATTTGTAAGCCACTTAACCCTTCTCTCTTTATTTCATTCTCCCCTGTTTAAGTGCCATCTCACACGGATTCTTGATTAATAAGGCATTTACTGTTTCTGAGCTGCTTTTTAGAAAAAAACATAGGGGGATTTAATCAGAGAAGGAAGTTGGGGGTCTTACATATATTTTAAAACAACTCTCAACACAAGTACCTCTTTTGCAAACTTTTTTTAACCTAAATTTTTATCATGTAAGTTTTATGCACGTCAAAATAGCCAAATGTCAGATTTGAGAAATCCCAATCTCAACTCAGGCCTTTGGAACAAGACCAGTCCCAAGGGCAGAACTTCTGATGCAGCTTTGGGGGTTTTTGTGTCAGGTAGAGCTCAGTGCATAAATTGCTGTTTTGTGACTCTTCTCGTCCCTTTTGTGTTCATGAATGTGTTGTGTTTATCATAAGCCTTATTGTGTTAAACTTGATCAGAATACCACTTTGTGTCCCAAGGTCATAGTAACCATACTGTGGGATTGCATTTTTAAAAAGTTGATTTGAGGGTTGTGTTCTAAATCTGATTACTTTGCTTGTAAACAGTAGAAGTGTTTGGTTGAAGGGAGGAGTTTTCTTTCTTACCTGATGTTCATGTGCCATAAAAAATGTGCCTACAAACCGAAAGGAGATGTGCACAGACTGTCAGCCTTGAATCGGTGGTGTAGGTGGTTCTTGGCAAAGCATATGAGTCTGAAGCTGGTGAGGAAATTTTTAACCGTGGTGTCACAAACTTGATGTGTTAGCAACAGATGTCATTTTCATAAGCCTCTGCTCTCTCAGGGAGCACAGCATGCGGGCAGTATTCACAGTCTGCATGCGAAACGCACTGTGGTTGATGGCATGAAATCATGTCTTTTAATACACGCTGGCTAGAAGAGCACCTTGGTGTCACATTGTGAAGCTTTGGCTTTGGGGCTTAATTAGACCAAGACGATGGAGCTCCGTGTTGCGCATGGAAAGTTTGTTTGAAGAATGTCAATGAATTGAAAGTCAGAGCAACCATTCTGGTAAAACAATACTTAGCTCTTGCCCCATGTGGTTTTATTTGAGAGCTGAATGCTGATGTGAGTGAAGTGAAACAGGAGAATTCTGTGCTTTCCATCCTTTTTCTTTTGTCTCTCCATGCGTACAAAAAAATAAAATTCAGAAGGGGTGTGAACTCCACTATACTGGTAGGAACTGTTTCAAATTAGTAAGGTAAAATGTGACCACTCTGCTAGTGCACAAAGGCTTCATCTAAATGGAAGTCACTAGGGGATGAGTGCACCAGGGGCATTTAAGCCTGGCAGTCGTTTTTGAAATGTTGAATGTGGTAGTTCCAGAAAAATGAAGGGGGAGTAACGTTAGAAAAATTTGCACTGATAGCAGTGCAACTTGAAAAGGAGAGAGGAGTGTGTCTGGCCTTGCTGACTAGCTGTTACAGTCTGTCGGTGTTTGAGCATCACCAGCATGCCTGAACAAAGAAAGAACTTGCACTGGTCCCTCAGCTTTTTGGTGAGGTATAGATTTATTGGGATCTGAAAGGGGGAGGGAAAAAACCAACAAAAGCACCAAGAGCTGTGGCTTTGGATGAGTCAGCATTTCCATTCGACATGATCATTCAGAGATTTTTTGTAACTCATCCAAAAAAAAACCCCAAACAAACAAAACCCAGCAACCCGGGTCTCAGCCTGAAATTCATTTGCTTTGCAGAAACAAGAGGTTTTGAGTTATTCAAGTGCAAATTTTCCTTCAAGAATATTGTATGTAAAGCCTTTTTTTTGCATTTGTTTATCTCCAAAACAGGTTCATTTTTTAAAATGAAAACTTGAGCCTTCGGTCCCTCCTGTGGACAAATAGCCTTACACAAGGTCTTGTTTCATTTTAGAAAAATGAATTGCTGCGCCGGTGGGGTAGTATTTGATTGCTTTAAAAGTTCCTGTCAGTGTTTTATTTTTGGTTTGGTTTCTTTTTGTTTTCGTTTTTTGTTTGTGGACTTGCTGTGCCTTTTGCCCGGCCGTATTTAGTCTGCATACTAAATGTTAGTCCGCCCAAACACTTTGTGCACTTAGCTTTTTCCTTTTTTTTTTTTATTTTCCTTTCTCCTTTTTCTTTCTTTTTTTTTTTTTTTTTTTTTTTTTTTTTCCCCTTTTTTTTTTTTTTTTTTTTTTTTTCCCTCCTTATTTTTTTCTTTTGCTTTCGCCCAGATGTATTTTAGACCGAGACAGACTTTGCTCCGATGGGCCGGATTTTAGTCCGTGCACTAAATTTTAGTCCGCAGACTAAAAATAATCCGCGGATTATTTACTAAATTGATTCCCTCACTGAGAACTACAGAGACTTGAAGCTCCTGCTGAGATGTATGTGCGAGGGCTGCATGGCTCACAAGTCCCACTGTCTATCCATCCTCCCACCCCTTCCCACCACGGAGCATCAGCCCAGCATTGCCTTGGCGGCGGTGCCCCGTGGCATGGAAGTGCTGGCGTATCCATGGCTGTGGGCGGCAGCCGCTCGTGTAGTTCTCGGTGGGGGAATTGGGCAGCTTTCCCGGTTGGAACTGTGTTGAATGGGAAGAACTAAAAGAAGGCAGAGGGTTTTGCTTTTATTTCTTAGGGCGTTATTCAAAAGGGAGGCGGGAGGGGACAAATTGAGGGGAAAAAAAAAATAATTTCTTAAGTAACGGGTGCGACGGGTATGAAGGGGAATAAACCCGCAATAGGGAGAAATTCAGTCCATACCCGCACTCCTGAGGTGGTACGTCCAGTTCCTGAAGAATCCTAAAGAGATAACGCCAGCAAACCAAATCCAGTGGCGGGGGAAGTCAATCCAAAATGGAGAATAATCCGCGGCGGCCTGAGGTACTCGTAGCACACACAAATTAAAAGTATCCAAATTTAAAGTACAGATCTTGGATTTTTACTTTGTCTTCAGCACAAATTATAAATTGCTAGGGGTTTGGGTTTTTTGAAAAAAAATAAAAAAAACAGCCAAAAAAACCAAAACCACCCAAAAGTTTACATTGTGTGTCTGGGACAGATTTATTTACAAGTGGGATGCACCTTTGGAGACAAACTAATCTGGCCACATGGTTCTGTGGATGTTTATATCCAGGACCAAGGACTGAAAATTCTTTTATGATGGGAATTTCAATTACCCTTTTAGTTCAAGTTAGAGTTTTGATTTCAATTTTTTTTATTTTTTTAGTAAATGCACTGGCATTGGAACATAAATTTAATATAGAAATGTTTCTATACTATGCCTCACCATTGCACAATCGATTTTTTGGCATACACTGTGGTGAAGTTGGACTTGCTGCTATGGAGACTGATGTTTAAAGTTTCTAATTGTATAAACATTTACTATGTCCCCCACACCATGGATTTCTTATAATATTGGCTATATTTTTCCTTGCTGGACTATTCTCTTTTGGATTGACTCCCCCTGTTTGGATTATTTCACTGCATTATCATCTTTAGGACTCGTCAGGAACAGGACATTTCACCTCAGGAGTACGGGTATGTACTTAAATATTTTTTCAAATTACTAGGCCTAGCCTTGGTAAAAAAAAAAAAAAAAGAGAGAAATGCTAGAAGTGGAATATTGGAGTTCAAACTGCATTTCTGAGGTAGCAGCCAGGCAAATGTTGTAACACAAGGTGGTGGAGATGAGATGGGCACAGACCTGTAACTTTTGCTTCATGTGTTAGTCACCACTGGTTGCGGGGGAAGGCCTTCTAATACATACTTTCTATTTCCCCACCACCCCCCTTTCCTGGTTTGAAGCAGTTAGGGCAGAATTCAGGAACTGTCTACCCCAAGCGACTAATTCCAGATCCAAAGGCAGGCTGAGGAGTTCATGACAGGGTTTAGAAAACATGTTAGGGTTTCAGGGACTTGAAAATGAGAAGTTTGAGTGGACAAACAAGTACTCCTATTACAGATGTCAGATTTGTTACTGTCTGCCTACTAATTTGCTCAATGTAAGGGCTTGTTGTCTTGCCTTAAGGGAAAAAAAATTGTTTTCTTTTTAAAATCTGTATAGTGACTGATATGTGAGCCGTTCTGAGGGGAAAAACACAGCTAAGAGTGAAGTGCTTAAGTTTCGAGCTGGGGTAAATCCAGCCTGTTAAAATATCACTACTACGATGCATGAGGGAGATTTACCTCGTGTTAAAAACAAAACAACTTCACTTCTGTGGATTTACCTCAAGACGTACTCATTTGCGCTACTCACTGTGGGGTGGGGAGCCACAAGGTTGTCTGGGGGGTTTTTTGGTCTTTTGTTTTTTTTATTGGAGGCAGTGTTAGATTTTGTTCAGGTCAGGCCGTGACTTGGGAGCAGTAACTGTGTCCAGTGTGTGCTGTGGCCAGCAATCCGAGCTCAGCGGGCACAAAGCAGCTTCTGCTGCCCCTTCGCATGACCCTGCGCTGATTGCACGGTGGTCAGCAGAGGTTCTCTGCCAGCAGTGTTAAGCTAAAGCCTTTTTTTTTGTCTTTATAGGCCTCATGCAAAAATTTTTTCAGTTTGTTTTGCAATAACCGGATAGTAGGAATAAAGTCATCTCTCCCCATACCCGGCTCCTTAACTCCCTGAGTCAGGATTCCTTGCCATGCGAGTTAGTGCAGCACACACTCCAGCAAGCCCAGCTCCTGACCCAGCTGTGCACCCAGGGGATAAGATTTCAGTCCCTGCAGAACTTGGCATTTGTGTTTGATTCTCACTCAAGAGATCATATATGTCTGGTTTAAAACCTACCAAAGGAGTGCCTGTGCAAGTTCATCATCTGCAATTAACCACCATGTTCTTATAATTTTTCTTTTTCTTTTTTTTTTTATTTTTTTGCTCCTTGATGCTGCTGCGTGGCTTGAGTTTACCTGCACTGGCGCAAAGGCATTTTGGATTAACTCAATTTTGACCAAAAATGCTGGCATCAGAACTTAACACTCACACCCACCCTACTCCCTTTCCCCCAGATTGCATATCACCTGCAGCATAGCAAGAGACAGATGCTTGAGGAGGCCATCCAGGGCACGTACATGGTTGACTCCTATTTCGCTTATGATGTAATGAGAAAGGAGGATGGGAGTGCGATTAGGAGTGGGTAGAACCATTCTTAGAGGTTTAAAACAAAGCTGCAGTGAGGAATTCCTTTTTGTAATCACTCAAGATAAAAATGTGTTAGAGTAAAATAGTTGGTTTCCTTGACGCAATTTTCAGCTGTCCTTACAAATACCAAATGTGCAGGAATTATCCCAATAAACTTACATGAGTAACTTGCCAGAATAAGGTCGCAGAAGGAGTAACTTGCAAATTGGAGCTAGCCATTTCCTGCAACCCCACCCATGCTTTCCTTGTTGTTCTCCAAAGTTGAACAGCAGCCTCCATAGCAACAATCTGACCTCCCTGCCTGCAGAAGTCTGTGTTAGTAAGACTTCATTCACTAGCCAGAAAAAACCCAACCCAAAACCCTAGCAGGGCTTTATTATATTTTTGCATTCAGTGAATCCTGCTCATTTGAACCCTCCTCCCCACCTTCACTCCATCCCATATGCATGGCTGGTAGCACCTGTGTGTGTTCATCATGATTTTTGAATGAGTTCCCCCTTCATTCTCAAGTTGTTTTTCTGAGTGCGCTCTCATGAAGTCTCTTGCTGGCATTGCACCTTCACTCTAGTGCAAGATGTTGCAATTAACCCTTTCTCAACCCCAGGAACTGGATTTTCCCACACTTACTGCAGGACTTTGATTAGCACAAAGCACAAGTTTGTTCCAGCTTGCTGGGCAGTGAGAGGTTTAATTGCTCTGACTTGCTTCTGGTCAATAAATGAAAGAAACATACCCAGGCAACCTGTTTCTCCTTGCTTGTTTCCTTGTTGTTCTTTCAGGTCTTCCGGCCCCGCACTCCCCCAGAAGCGATCGCGCTATGTAGCCGTCTGTTGGAGTACACCCCCACTGCCCGCCTGACTCCCCTGGAGGCCTGTGCACACTCTTTCTTCGATGAACTACGGGACCCAAATGTCAAGTTACCAAATGGGCGAGATAAACCTGCACTCTTCAATTTCACCACTCAAGGTAGCCTGAGAGCGTTGAAGGATCCCTTCTGTAGAAAGAAGCACTGGCATAAATGTTTGTTCTAATGCAGGCGTTACTCCCTTGAAAGTAAAAATCTCTGAGCAGGACTAAGGTTATTAGGCAGCCACGTGACCAACTGTCTGTTGGAGTTACAGGATTTTCAGATGCCTCGTACCTTCAGTTCAGATTTTGTGTTGAAGTACCAAGGGTGGTTATTATTACTGGATTGCATCAAGAAGGCTTGCATTTGCAGTTCACTGCAACCTAGCTGATGGCTGTGTGTGACATAGCACAGTCAGTGGAACACAGAGCTTAGATTATCATTTGGAGATGATCCTGCTGCTTCATACCTGAAACACCATAGCAAAGTAGTAATCTTCATTAGGGTTGGCAGGGAGGTTTGTAGTCTTGCTGCCCATTTTAGTTCTGGATGCAAGATAAATACAGAGACTTTAGTGTCTGGATTTTGTGCTGTACAGTTCATCTGGCATTTGATGGACTCAGTCATTTAGAAACTGTAAAAATGATGGACAACTACCTTTTCTATTTGAAGCCAGGCTGGTATCAAATTTTAAAACCATTCATGTATTTTTTTCCACAGAAGTCAGAAATGTAAAACTGATATCCCCCCAGAATAGTTTTGCCTGCCAAGACAGAGAATGTGAGAAGTATGGCATAAAAAGATGCTAGTAATAATTTTGGAGCACTTTTCCTGTTGTTTTTTTTTTTTTTAAGTGATTAGCTGCCAGTTCTAGCCCTTGGGGCAAGAATAGTTCTGTGTGTGTTTTCTATTGAAAGTCTAAAACACCTTTTGGCTCAGTTAGCATCAGTATTTTTCAAACTCTTTAGTGCATGCTATGCCCCTCTGCCAAAACATGAAACAGAACTCTCCTTCAACATGTGGAGCCCTTTTATTTAAAGAAAAAAATAAAAAATAGGGTTTTCTAGTTGTACAAAGTAGTATTTTAAGCTGCCTGGAAATACATTTTTAACTAGTTTTAAGTTTCTGCCTTGCAGAAGGTAAATATATTGAATATACTAAAACATTTACAAAGCATAAATACATTAAAGTGTTCAAATAATTAGCTTGTGCTTCCAGGTCACTGTCCTTTGTGCTGATTTCTGCATATGTTGTTGGAGATTTAGCAGTTATGCTACAGGTTCTTCCATGTATTCCTGAATTGTCCTTTTTTTTTTTTTTCACTTCAAAAGCCATCTTCAGTAGCTAAAGTAGTTTTGATCCCAGTACCTTCAATACTGCTCCATCCCTGTTCTTTTTGAAATTGTTAATTGTTTCATAATGGCATTAAGAGTGGGCCTATCTACTACATGAATATAAGGTTTCTTAGAATGTTTGGAAAGCTCTATAGTGAGTCTATTTAAAAATTCCTGGGGGAAAAACAGATGTATGTGTTGGGAATGTGTTCCTGATTCCCCTCAGGCAGTGGTAGAAGTTTCTGGGTAAGCTACCCTAATGCTCGAGCAAATTCAGAGCTCTGTTTCCATCCTAAGGAACTGGTGTTCTCTCCCCTTGCACAGTGACTTCTGTGAATAGCAAGTGAAAACAGTTCCTAGGGAGAAACTTCCATAAGATAAAAAAAGCAAGTTGCAGTCATCAACAGATCTACCATCTGTGAAGGAAAGGCAGGACACAGGCTGGTCATTAATGCATTTCCAAATAAGCTGTGTTGCAGGTGACCAGCCAAACTCAAAGGAATAAGCAGAGTTTTTAAATGCATAAATACATTGCTTAGCACAGTGATTTGAAGAACTTTGTAGTTAATAAA
Organism: Scytalopus superciliaris; assembly: GCA_013400415.1. Classification (NCBI taxonomy): domain Eukaryota; kingdom Metazoa; phylum Chordata; class Aves; order Passeriformes; family Rhinocryptidae; genus Scytalopus; species Scytalopus superciliaris. The sequence continues at coordinate 68,530 of VXBX01001056.1, forward strand.
TGCACAGCAATGAGTCTCATGACGTAGCAGTCCTGATTGTGAACTCAAGATACACAAGAAGCTTTTGCTCCTTCTGTGACTACTGCATAGTCCTTGTTCTTTACACTTTACCACGCAAGGTCTCATCAAATTGGCTGGTCCAGAGCAGAAGTCCCAATTGGGTAACTGATCAGATCATTGGAAATTGGATAGAGAATTGTGCTAAGTCATCCGTAGTAATTTAAAAAGTGGTGAAAGACATCCTTTTGTTTTAAATGGCATTTGTTTTCAACAGGCCATATTAAGTTTTAGAATGTGTTTTATTTGGCTTTATCCAGTTGTCTGAAACCGATGAAGTAAGAGGCAGGTGCAGGAGGCTTAAAGGCAAAACTGTTACAAATAATAACATAAATCTGACCATTAGGCATCACATCAAATCTGCTGATCTGGGCACTGATACTGGTCAGATAGAGTCTAGAAGAGCAGTGAGAATATATGGAAGATAAACATCATGGTCTTTGGCTGCCAGCTGTAGTTGTGGAGCATTGCGGGTGCTTACTTTATCATAGAGATGAGATCTGTGAAAGAGAGTATTATCTAATCATTCCTCATGTCTCGCCTGTAAGTTTCCCTTAATTTAAACAAATGTGATATGCCAGTTGGGTTTTGAAAAAAATTGTTTTGGCCAAGGAAGTATCTGCACTAGTCACAGAGCTGCAGTTTGGTGGCTGTTAGACCTGCAAGACAGAAAACAGTTTTTCTCTTAGAAGCTGAATTTTCAAACAATCTGTGAAATTACTGCTATTTCATAGCCTACTTGTAGTATTTCACTGATCATGCTGGGTCACAAAAGTTAATGTCACTCCATGTTGGCTGTTAAAGACTGTAAAATACTTTATGTGACTCTGCACTGAGGAATGGGTATCATTCTTGGTGACAAACTACATTTTTGCTAAAAGGGAGGGGGGTGGTTTTTATTGGTTTGGTTTTATGTTTTTTTTTAAATTACCTTAGCTTGTGACCTTTAAATACATATAGTGCAAAGTTTGTTATTGTGACAAAGAAAACATGATACAAGAATATTTTTTCCAGGGGAATCTTGGAATTGATATATCACATGTATTGATACTGAAAAAGAGCACTGCACCGTCTGCTAACACGATGCATTTTGTGTTTGGGGAATGAAGATGATCTGGTCTTCTAGGAAAACTGGACATTTTCATTCCTGCTCCTTATTGGAGATGTTAATTGGCTGCAAATGGTATGATTTGATCAGGACAAAGCCAGAGGGGTTCTCCCAGCTGATGTGAATGGGAGTAGGGTCTCATAAATTAATTGTCATAGCTGCTCTGTTCACATCATGAAATCAGAAACTTTGTCTGGATTGCCTTGACCGTAATACCTTCTTGCAGCAGTATTGGTTGTAATTAACCCAACCTTGAGTTGCATGTTTGATTTGGATAACTAGGCTACAGTTCAACAGCTTGTCCAAATACTGTGTGGGAAATCACTGAGAATTCTCAGAGATTCTCAATACTCCGTAGACTGCAGCTTTCTCTTCAGTATTGCCTTGTCTCATCCTTACAGATGGGATAGGTGCAAAAATACACTGCAACAAAAGTTCAAACAACTTCTTAAGAAAAGCTGCTATTAAATTACAAGTTAAAAAGTTCAATTTACTTTGGTTATTTCTTGTCTGAATCGACCTGCTCCTCTTAAGTGAAGCATCAAGACATTCAGAGCATACTGAATTTAAGAAACTTCATCCCAAGAAAGGTAACATGGGGTTTAAGAAGATGGGAACAAGATCAGTCTTTTAGTCTGTGAAAGTTCTTTTAAGGTAGCTTCAGAGAAATGGCTGCACTTGCATTAAACATAACAGAAAACCAGTATTATTGCTGCAACTGGTGCTGCAAGAGGAGGTGTTCTGGCAACATTAGATGAGGGAGGAATGAGAATGGGGTCCAAGTGCCCTTGCAAGGGTGTTGTTCTGTCTGATCAACTGGTTCTTTGGCTATGGCAATGTTTGCAGTCTGTAGCTGCATCCTCAAGGCACAGCGTAACACCAGAAGGTAGCAAATGTCATTTGGTTCCCTTGTCAATTTAGCTCTGTTTTTGTTTGGGTCACAGCCCCCTGTTATTTCCAGAAAATAAAGTAGGGAGGATAGAAACTTTCAAAAGAGCAAGGTAAAGAGTAGATTCTCAGTCACAGCAGATTTGAGAAATAGATTTGTAAGAAATACTAAAGGAGCAGTATTTTGTAGCACAGAGCAGCTAATACCCAAGATAGTATGGAAGTATATGTTTAGGACTGGTGTTCCACTTTGACACTCAGGATTCATGTTTCTTCAGTTTATTTTTCCACTTAAAATAGAGATTTGCAAATTCTGCATAACATTATGAATATATGAATTCTGAATTTTTCCCACATGAATTGAGGATTTTGTATTTGTACAAGTACTGTAAGTCTTGAGCCTTTCTAGGAGGACTATCTGGGTCTGTTTAGACCTGAACAGAGTATTACAGGATAGATTGGATGGGTTGCAGGTAATGTAGCAACCTGCTTACATTCATAGATGCTGAAGCACAGTCTCAAAATGTGTAATAATAAGAGGTTTGTAAGCAGGTGAGTCTTCTGCATCTTGCCCTCCCAGCAGTAAAGAAAGTTAATGTAGCAGCTAACTGAGAAAAAAGAATCACTAAGTAGACTACTGCGCCCTTTAGGCCCTGAGTTTAGAACTAGCATTAAAGAAAAGCAATAGACTCTTAAAAATGAGCCTAAATAATTTGAGACTGTGTCTAAAACCCCCTTACTGAACCTATGGTGTGATTTGGATAGGTTTCTGTACAGCCTGTGCTATCTGGAGGTCTTATGTAAAAAGCTGTCTGTTCTCATTTCTCCTCCAGATGACCTCCTGGAGCTCCAAAAGTCATCAGTCTCCTTCCATGAGGTGACTGTTCACATCCTTTATACCGGATGTTGCTTCCTCAAGAGACAGCCAGTCATTCCTGTTTCTGAAACAAACAGGACCTGTCTTGTCTCAGCTTGGTCCCACCTTCTGTGAGGCACTAGGTTTTCTTGAAAGGGTGCCAGAAGATTGTCATTTGTTGGCAATGTGTTGCCCTTAATCCTCCCACAGCTGTGGCTGTAAGATGCCTATTTCTCATTCTGATACACATTGAAGCTATATTAGATTTGGAGCCTAAAAGACATGACTACTTTTTCCTTGGTTAATGTCTCAGAAGGAATGGTTGCATCATTTTATTGTCCATTTAGAATGCCCAGCTGACCAATTTGCTTTGCCTTTCCATTTCCCTGTCCTTTTAAAGGGTATGTCGCCTCTCCTTGGCCTTGCTCAAGGAGGATGCTGTGAGAGATTGGTCTTGGGTACCTGGGTCCCTGAGAAAAAAATGATGCTTGAGTGAGCCAAAGAACTAATTCCTAAAGCTCTTGGAGCAACTGTTGCAGCTGCTTGCTTGCTGAACCAGTGCCCAAAGCAGCACCACTGTTATCAGCCTTCTTCCTGAGACTGATTGCAGGTGGGCTTGTGAAGAAGGGAGTCCTTCCTGTGCTCAGAAGGAAACAGCATTATCAGGCCATTGACAAAGGAACAGGCTTGGCTTGTTCTTTGCTGACTCCCAAGCCACTGTGTTTCTCTAGGAAATAATTCCCTTGCACCACTACTTGTAGTTCTGACAGTCTTGCTCTGGAGAATGCCTTGCCAAACATCGCTGTGGTTTCCTCTCGCTGGTTGGCAAAGAAGAAAATGTAACGTGACCTTGGGCTGTAAGGGCATGTGTTTTGCCTCAGGTTGCTGTTACAGGGGGAAACCCCAGGAGCTGAACCTGCATGTGGGGCACTTTGTGGATGATGAGCTAACTGTCTTTGTTCCACCTCCCCTCCAGAACTGTCAAGTAACCCATCTCTGGCTTCGATCCTCATCCCTGCTCATGCCCGGAACCAAGCAGCTGCTTCAACCCCTACAAATGCTACGGCGGCCTCAGGTGAGAACGTGCAACTGCCTGCCTCCCTCCCCACCCTCGCTGCCCCTGCCCAGGCACCTTCCCCCTGCTGAGGCCCACAAGCCGTCTCAGCCCTCAGAGTGAACAGGGAGGAAGGGTTTGTTTCAGTATCACCTGAACCTCTGTCTTGGTAGGTGGTTATTTGGGTGCTGGCTGTGGTCACCAACCCAAATCCTTACTCGGGGCACTCAAACGCTGTTTGACTGCTTAGTTTGTTGGTCCTTCTCACTCAGTCTTCCACTATTAAAAAAGTCATTATCTCACCTGTTTTTTAGCAGTCTTTGTGGATTGGTTTGCACCTAACTTCTGAGCTAGCCTGAAATTAATACTGACTTGGAGCATGAATTTGTGATGCCTAGGAAGAGAAGAAACAGCTAGCTAGCTCAGTACATGAAGCCTCCCATGTAGTGTAGATGGAGAGGATGTTTTTCCCTAAAGGCATTAGCATTAGTCTAGTTAGGACATTGAGTCAGTGTGTTCACTGCCTCATCTAAGTAGTTGCAATTGCTTCTTACTGAGTTACTTCATGTCATCTTGAGCCACAAGGCAGATTTCTTTTGGGTTTTGGCCAGCCCTGAGTGATTTTTTTTCTTTGTTTGCCTCTTGCTCTCTCTCAAGTTTCTGTCAGAAACCTTTTAAAAGCTCACTGTTGGCCTTTAGCCACCCCATATTGTATTCTCTTACCAGTGAAAGCTTAAAAGCCTGGTAATACCAGTTGGGAGACTCCCAAAGAAAATCCCAGGTGCTGCAGGATGTAGCAGAGGTGATTCAGTACATGGCACTTTTCCTTTGAGTCAGCCCTGAGTCAGCACACCAGCCGGCTGTCCAAAGGCAGGCTGCAAAATGAGTGTGCTTCCACATTGTCCTGCGTGCACCTCAGCCCCATTTAACAAGGGCTGTGACCCCTTTTGAGGTGCAGGGCACTTAGTGTAGGATAGCTGATAAGGAGAAGGCCTGATAAAAAGCTGTTCTTGAAACATGCAGGAAAACATTTGCTGGTTTATGTGCCAGACAGTGACGTGATATCTGATGCACTTGGTTCAGCCAGTGCTGTATAGACAGCATTTTCATACTTTGGGACAGACAGATGCACACAGGTTTGAAAGATGAGGCTTTTCTCTAAAACTGTAGTAGCAGTAGATAAAAGCTACAGCTTATACAATTTATATGCTCTGACTTTAGGAGAAAGCAAATCGCTGTTTTCAAATTTAGTATGTTTGTTTTACACACTTCTTGGTATTTTGCAAATAGTCACGTTCTCTCTCTTTCCCTCTTACATGCATCTGTTGCCCAACAACTAGTGAGGGGGAAAAAAAGCAGATCAAGTAGTAAAAGTGATTAAAAAACTACAAAATGCAAACATGGAAAATTATTTTAAGCCTTTCTGAAAAACATTGTTTCACTTAGTGTCCCTTTCATGGAGTTCTCTTTGCCAAGATGCAAGTCTTGAGGAATTAATGGGGTCAAGAAATGTGTTTTTACTCAGCACTTTTCAAGGGTTCATGTTGAGGGGGAAATGCATTAGGTCAAGTCCTATATGTGAAGTATTAAAAAAACCCCAAAACAAAGCCCACCCCACCCAAAAACCCCTCATGTTATTATGTCAATGTTTTTAAAGCTTCCGTTCACAAGCACTGCACTGGGTTGGGATAAGACCTTTTATTTGTAGTTCAAAACAAAAAAATAATATCCTTGCAGCTTGGAAATAGTTAGAATTGGAAGGAAATTGTGACATTAAGTTCAGTATTGGGCAGCTTGCAGCTTTGGTTATCTGCAGCACAACCAGTTGGTGTTTCTTACTCACATGGGATTCTCACAGCAGATGGTGGCAGTATCATCAAGAGTTACAGTTTTTAGGATTAGGTCCTGTTGAGGTCATCTTGATCTGTTTTGCTGTATTTAGCAAGAAATTTTCATAGAAGGGGTTCCTTCTTTCTCTATACCCCTGCACCCCCTAGAGCAGTGAATGTCAAGTTCTTCAGTAACTTCAGCAATTCTCCCCCCTAACCCAGGGCATCCTGACAGGCAGGAGTCTTTCCTGCAAAATGTTTGCTTATGTGACTAAGCAGTATAAGTTCAGAAACTAGTTTTTTGAGTAGTGATGATGCAGCAAAATGTGGCTCTCAAAGCAATAAAGGGAAAAGCAAATCCTATGTAGCTGTAATTCACTTTATTAGTGTATAACTTGTGCCTCTATCTGGTGAGCAGGACTGATACTCAGATTCAAGTGCTGCTGTTACGTGCAGCACAGTCGCCTGCTCCATAAGCTGGAGGTGCAGGTGCACGTACATTGCAATACAGTGCCAGTCCACCACTGTAGCCAGGTGGGTGGTTGTTACCTGCTTGCATAATAAATAACTCCTGTTGTTTGTGTAGCTGTCCTGCGGGTGTGCAGCCAGGTCAGAATCTCAGCTTTCTGATAAGATGTAAAGCACTGCTTTTGATCATGAAGTAAGGCAGGGTCCTAGTTAGAGAATAACTAGAAAAAACAGGGCTATTTGTCCAAAGTCTATCAAAGTAGTGTTTCCTGGGAGACTTAGCAGTGGAGTGGTGTGCTAAGAGATGGAAAGATTGGCTTTGCAATGTGCCATGTTAACAGTGCAGGTTTCATCAAGCCAGCAATACTAGCCCTCATGCTAACCAGTATGACACATATCTGCATATTTAAAAGTTATCCAAAGCAAGTAATTTTTGTTAACTGCTAGATTTACAGAGATGATTTCCATCACCCAGTGCAGCAGTAATCCTGGGATCATGATCTTAAATTCAGGGGAATTATTTTTAAGTGATTTTTCAGTGTTAAAAAAAGTATTTGTTGTAAATTTCCTCTTCTCTTGAGGCATAAAGCTGGACTCACTGTACTAATGGAACCTGGCTTTGCAGAGAGAGTATGAAGCCTTGCTGCACTGGCATTAGTAAATTCACCTAAATGTTTCTGAGAAATCCTCTGTCCTTAGTGACATGTCTAAAGCAAAGCAGAGGAGAAGGAAGAAGAGATTTATTGGCCCCTGCATGAAATGGTGTGGTAGCTTTCTGTGAATTACACTGGGCATTGATTAAAAATGCCAGTGCAACCGTATTTCTGAGGATTCTGCCTTGATGTAGCTGGAGGAGGAAGAGGATGGTTTCATAGCTGTGCAGCCAACCACAGCATCCAAGAGGGGAGCATGCACACCAAGCTGAATGCATATCTGCTTGTGTGACTGCATATTTTTCTTTCTGAATGAGCCAGCAGCAGTAGTTACCTCTGTTAGTCAGCATTAAGATGGGAAGAGCATAATTGCCATCTGCAGGGAAGTTGTGCCAGCAGGGATTCTGGGGTCATCATCTTAGGCATCCCGCTGTGTTGATCCCATGTAATCCCAAATGCAGTGGTGTGCCTGAACTTTCAGCAACAAAACAGGATTAGAGCTGGTGTTACCTGCCAGTGTGGTAGTTGAAAAAGACCACAATGGTCCATAAAATAAGATTTAATGCATTTGTGGTATTCCCATTGAAGGAATTTTGAAAAACTCTAGTTTCTTAACCAGGAGAATATAGGCAAGCAATTCACTCAGACTTCTACAAGCTCAGCGCGGAGATGAATCCATGACAAGAGAAGTAAAACTTGCACATTTTGGGCTTGCCAGTTTTCCTCTGAGCATGGATTTCTGCATCTGTAGGCAGGCACAATAGGAAAACCAGGCTTTCCTTCTCCTTCCATTTGTCTCCTCAGCTGTCCTGTGAGGATTCCCTGGCTGCTGGTAGCTTTGTTTCTGTCTCTTTGCAGATGAACATCACTGTCAGCATTACAAATCCAACCAGCTAATGCTGTCATTAGTGCTAATGGGCTTTCTTAGACTGAGCTGGTGTCTCTGTCATTCTCTGAACTGTAGCCCTGTCTTTGCTTTCTGGAAGGTTTCTAAGGAGTGTCACATACCCTCCAAGAAAGCTGAAGCATTCCTCAGAGGCAAAAGCTGAATTGCAGGAAGCTTCTGCAATGACGAGAAATGCTTTTGCCCTCTCTTGGAAAGAACTTTTGGGAGCAACTGACACTTAAGCCCTGATGACTCTTCTTTACCTGCACAGGCAGAGGGGTCAGGTGGGTGGTTTAGGACAAAGAGGCTGCCCTGACCTGGAGCTGCAGTCTGACAGGCAGTTGTCTGTCCTGTGCCAGAGAGCTGCATCCAGCCCCTGGCTGTGCTCCCCACCAGGGCTTCAGCAGTGGCACAGCCCACTTTGCGTAGCAGATGTCTTTTATCAGCATTGCTGAAGGCCTGTATTGCCTTCTCTTGTGCCCAAATACTGATTTCTCAAGATGAGAAGGGGTAAGTGAATGTCCAGAGATACTCATACTGCAGTTGTGCTTTTTTTCCAGTGCTTTAGCAGAGATGCTGGAACGAGTCCCTCTCTGTTCCTCAAATGTCCTGTCAAGGCAGAGTCAACAAATGAGCTGAAATGTCAAAACACTGCATTTTCTTGCAGTTTGGAACCAAGTGCAGCCTTGAACTTGCTCTGCGCTCTGTCCCAGCTTGGGGGAACTTGTATATACTGCTGTGAAAAGCCCTATGAAAATGGTCTTGGCCTGCATCACAAGACTTATTTTCTTTTAACATGTGGCATATATATTTCTCAGGAACTCCCCCATTAGAGCGATGATGGAAAAGGAGCATATATTACATGAAGTATCTCCATCTCCCCCTTTTTCTTGCTTTTATCTCCATGCAGTGGCAATGTAATGATAACAGTTTCAGCCTCTGCTGTCTTCAGGAAGTGGAGATCAAAAGGCACGTCACATATCAGCAAATGAAATACAAGCACTTTCTGTACACATACAGAGAAATCCTCTGCCAGCAATACAGACTCCAGCTGGACTGCTCACATCAGGCACTGCCAGCAGATGTTGTGTTAACTGGAGTTTATCCATACTTGAAAATTAATCTAGAACAGGCACAGTGAGAGTTTAACGTGTGGAAACTGTTATCTGTCTGGCTGGGTCACTTTTGATTTCTGTAGTCATCGTTGGTCTGCATGCATGTGGGATTTGGGAATTGTTTCTTCAGAGAAATTCTCCACGTAGGAGAGTGTCTCTTGCCTGCAAGGCTAGCTTCCCAAATAACAGTGGTACTGTCGTCATGCTGCCTTGGGGCTTTTTAATTGTATGAGGGTTTTTTTATCATGGTGGTCATTCCTTCATGAGGGAGGGGATGCAGTTAATTTAGGGTGAGAAGAAAAGGAATGGGAAAATCCCAGAGCAGTCGTCTGGCATCCTCTGCCCACAGGACAATTTGCCTTTCTTCCCACACACTCCTTGCAGCATATCCTTTTCAAACAGACATCACCCTCTCTTCCCACTTGTCCATTGTGTTTCTGGATGCTGCTGTTTGTTTGATTTCCTATTTTTGTCGCAGTTGTCTGCGTTACTTAATTTGTGACTCAGCAAGTGCTGCCCATCTCTGACCACGTGTGTGGTGCAGTCATCACGCTGGAGGGAAAGGATGCCACCCCCAGGCACCTTGGCAGGCTTGAGAGATGGGCCTGTACAAACCTTGTGAAGTTCAGCAGGGCCAAGAGCAACATCCTGAATGGCTTGAGAGCGGCCCTGAGGAGAAGGACTTGGGGCTGTTAGCTGATGAGAGGCTGGGCATGAGCTGCTAATGTGCGTTTCCAGCCCAGAAAGCCAAATGTGTCCTGTTGCTGCATCAAAAGCAGCATGGCCAGCAGGTGGGGAGAGTTGATTCTGCCCTTCTACTCTTTTGAGACCCCACTTGGAGTACTGCATCCAGCTCTGTGACCCCCAACATAAGGATGTGAACCTGCTGGAGTGAGTCCAGAGGAGGGTGATGATCAGAGGGGCTGGAGCATGACTCCTCTGACGACAGACTGAGAGAGTTGTGGCTGTTCAGCCTGGAGAAGAAAAGGCTCTGGGGACACGTTAGAGCACCTTCCAGGACCTAAAATGTGCTACAGGATAGCTGGAGAGGGACTGCTTACCAAGGGTATGTTGTGACAGGACATGGTGAAATGGCTTTAAACTGAAAGAGGGCAGGTTTAGATTAGATATTAGGATGAAATTCTTGAGTGTGAGGGTGGTGAGGCACTGGAACAGGTTGTTCAGATTATTTGTGGGTGCCCCATCCCTGGAAGTGTTCAAGGTCAGGTTGACTGGGGTTTTGAGCAACCTCGTCTAGTGGGAGGTGCCCCTGCCCATAATGGAGGGTGGAACTAGATGATCTTTAAGAACTCTTCCAACCCTAGCCATTCTATGATTCATTCTATTGCTTTTGTTCGTGGCTGCACTTCAGCTGTGGTCAGGTCAGTGTAGCAGAAGGGTTTCATTACCAGGTGACTGTTAAGCATTGCCTGGCTGCATTGCCCCACAAGCTCTTCTGTGCTGGAGAAATGTTACTGCACCCACCAGTATTATTTTGTCATGTCTGCTATCTATGCAAGTCATACAGTCCTGCAGTCTGAGGTCAGTAAATCTATTCTTTTTATAAGCCCTTTCCACATGTCTTTTCTAATACTCTTATTTGCCCAGTCTGCCCTCTTCTGTACCTAGATAAGTCTTTCTGATGTTTTTTTCCTGTTGCAGTATTGATAGCTTTGCAGTTAACCCTCCTTAAATTAAGTAGGTGAAATGCATGACAGTCTCTGGTCACAAACCTCATTTAATATCTTTTTCCCATTCCATGTTTTATGCATTTTAACCTTCGCCCACTTCTTTGTGACTTGGCTAAGTAGACACTACATAGAATGGTTCCAGGTGAAATTGGTGCAATTTTCTCTCCCTACCAATTCTTCTAACACAAAGAACGTTTTGTTTTAGAGAAAATACTTGATGCATGTGGCCTAAGAAAACACAGTTGCAGTGAATATCCCTTTGGTATTTCCTTGCAAACTCTCTGTTTTCTTGGAATGTACTTTGACACATGCTCTTCATCTTGTGACTTGTCTCTATGAAGCACTATCCTTCCCTGAGAAGAGGTGTTGGAGACCTTTTACTGCAGAGACCTCATCCTCTAACAATGCCATGTGCTTGTGTAAACCTTGTTGCTGGCTTCAGGCCTTGATGTTAATCTGCTTCAGTTCAGAGGGTGGCAGATCCAGCTTGTGTTGAGCAACACAGAATAAAGCAGTAGACTTGAAAGGCATTTTCTGAGGCAACAAGTGCAAGAATTACACACTGGCACACAAACTGTTTCTGCCAGGAGAGCAGGCTTGTCATGTTCGTTGTCTGTGCTCATTCGCACAATTAACAGGCAACTTTGTTACAAGAAAGACTAACCGTATGAAACTTCAGCACCAGTGTGAGACCTTGTAGTGACCAGACACTTGATGCGTTGGCTTTGGCCATGCCAGAGTGCCTTGTTGTGCAGCTGGAGTTACAGGAATATAACACAGGCAACTTGCCACTGCTCAGGTACTGCAGAACCTTTCCAGGGTCCAGCTGAGTGTTTGCATGCCAGCCCTCAGCACTCCAGGTTGCCTTTGCCCTGCTTAAAGACCATCTTTCCCCTCTCCCCAGATCGAACTGTTCCATCTACACCCCCTGACAGCAGGAGAGCATCGTAACCAAACAGCGTCGTGGTGGGAGTTGTGGGTTTCCCTGTGTAGAGAATGTTGTTGTTGTTTCAAATGTGTCTCGCTTTGGAGGTAATGCTGGTTGTTTTTTCTCTCTTCCCTTCTCGTCTGTTGTTTGCAGATGTTAACGCAGGAGATCGAGTTCAGACCAATAGTGTAGCTACAGCGTCAGCCTCCAACTCCACCTGAACCAGTACCAAGCAGCCAGCTGCACAGGAAAAATCACCAGTAATTTGAGTCTTTCTCAGCAACACTGGTCACATTTGGAAAGAAAATTAAAAAGAGGAAAAAAAAAAAAACCAACAAAACAACAAACCAACCAACCTGTTCATTTTAGTGTTCAATTTTTTATTATTATTATTGTTGTTCTTATTTAACCTTGTAAAATATCTATAAATACAAACCAGTTTCATTGTATTCTCACTCTGCAGGGTGTCCGGGGCAGGGGACTAGGTGGGGGGAGGAGGGAAAGCGGAGCAATACAACACACCAATGTCTCTCCCCTCGACAATCTCTTCATGTTGGAAGTTTGCTGTTGTGTACTTCAGAACCAGGACTCTTGCCTCATACCCCCTCCCACAACAGAAAGAAGGAAAAAAACAAAACAAAAATACCCCAAAACCTCATTCTCTGCTGAAGTTTTTTTTTTTTTTTAACCCTCTTTTTTTATTTTCTTTTTAAGTGAAGTTTCGGACTTTGATGTAGTGCACAGCTTGAATTTGGTCGGGAGCTTAGCAGGGGTCATTCAACAGAGCTCAGCGTTTCTTGTCAGCAAATCCATATCCCAGGTTATCTGAAGAACTGCCCTGGCTTGGCATGGGGAGCAGGCGACGTGGTAGGAAAATAGGTTGCCACGGGGTGAGGTAGGGGGAGGGGAGGGTTTGCCGTGTGTCTAAGGCTTGAACCGCTAGTGGAAGCCTTTTACTTTAACAGTCAGTGCTAGTGATGAAGAAATCTCCAGCTTCCCATGGGAAAAGCCTTTCCCGGGCGGGCGCTATATAATATAATACACACACATGCACCAACAGCAGCGGCTGGCTTTGCCGAGGCAGCCCCCTGCCCCGCCGGCGCAGGGCGAGGCGCACAGTCAGCTCCAGCTTCAGCAGAGAAGAGCGGACGAACAAAATCCTCAGCAGGGGCAGGGGCCCAGCTGGTGGATGTTAAGGGACTTTTTGCAAAGTGGCCACTGTGAAAGCTTGTTTGGTTGGGTTTTTTTCTCTCCCCGCCCCTCCCTGGCTCTTGATTTGAACAGGCTTCCCTTTCCCAAGGTGTGCAGAGGAAAAGACACCAGGGGTTATAATGTGAACTGTAACAGGCTACTGGTTTATTTTGTAATATTTTTTTTTAACTGCAGTTTTAACTTGCAGGATGCCACATTCTCCGATAGTTCTGATTTTAAATCCTCAGCTAGAATCTGTATTTAATTTCATCTTTTTTAACCTCTTGCTTTTTTTTT
>VXBX01001056.1:87035-180994 GCA_013400415.1 Scytalopus superciliaris
TATATATATAAAATATATTTATATATATATAATTTGCTTGCCTGTAAAATTTGCGTTCATTAATGTGTTGCTGATGGATCACTTGGGCCTGTACACACCAATTAGCGTGACCACTTCCATCTTAAAAACAGAAATCTAAATATATATATATTAAGGACTGTGGGTTGTATACAAACTATTGCATACACTTGTGCAAATCTGTCTTGATTTAAAGGAAAAGCAAAACCTGTATAACATTATTACTACTTGAATGCCTCTGTGACTGATTTTTTTTTTTTTTCATTTTAAATATAAACTTTTTTTGTGGAAAGTATGCTTAATGTTTTATTATTTCCCCCGCCCCATTCCCCTTGTAAATATGTTTTGTTCTGTGTGACTCGGTTCGGAAATAGTTAACTGGTACTGTAATTTGCATTAAATAAAAAGTAGGTTAGCCTGGAAATGAAATTTAAAAAATATCAAGTGTGTGGTCTTTATTTCAAAAAATTGCCCCTTTCCTCCTCCTCTCTCCCTTCTCCAGCCCTTATTCCTCCCCCTCACGCCTCTTTCCACTCTGCAAGAATAGGTGGACGTGAATCTTTGTAATAATAAAGAAAAACCACAAGAAATGAGCATGTTTTCTTAAACGAGCTGTGTTATTCCATGCTATTTTTCAAGAGATGCCAGCTTGTCTATGATACCGTTTGATTTGATGGAGAGAGGAACCCTGGGACATAAATATTTCAAATTGAAACCAACCAATCTTCCTTTACCGTCCACCTATAGATACAAACTTAAGAACCTGTGTAAACTGCTGGCTTTGAATCCTGCACTCATGGTTGTTTGGGTTGTTTTTTTTTTTAAAAATCATTGGATCCCATTAGTAATGTTATTTGGTGGTGATCTGTAAAGTTTGTCGAGACCACGTCCAGTGGACCGTTCCTCCAGCAAATCAGCACGTAGCTATCTCTGAGTTGGGTTTCCGGTACTGGATAATGTATGTATTAAACATGACATGTCTATTAGCGCAAAAAGAAAAAAATAAATAAAAAATCCTTTTTTGGGCTGGCTGACCTGGCCGAATCCATTCTGTCGCTATCCTAAAGGCTAGATGCGAGGTCATGTGACTGCTGCTTCAATAAAAACAAATTTATATTGCAAAGAGGCTCCTCTTGCTTTGTTCGTGTGCCACAAGCCGTGGTTGTGGTCGTCCCTGTGAAACCTCAGCTGTGCTGAGCCCCTCCAGGAGCAGGGAGGGCGGGGTGGGAAGGGGCACTGTGCCAAGGCACAGGGACAAATGCCCCCCAGATGCTCAGAGAGAGACACTTTGGTTTAGCAAATTCAGCTGGGACCAGGGAAGTGGCTGCTGGTCCTAAACGGGTTGGTGCCTTAAAGGAGTGAGTGGGTGAATTTGGGTGTTTCCTGCAGAGCAAGGCCTCCCCTGCCCTGGGTAGCTGGCAGTGAGAGGACAGTCACTGCCCTTGATGAAGCCACACCTGATGAGTTCACACCCTAAGTGTTCCCTTAGGATCCCTCCAGCCCTCTTCTGATTGCCAAGATGTGCTGTCTTGGGGCTGTTCCTGCCCTTCCTGTGTGCTGAAACTGCCCTTGAAGCAGGTGCCAGCCCACCCTGGCTCCCTGACATGGGCTTGGGGCTTGGTTTGCTCAGCCCCTGCTCCTCTGGGGCACCAGGGGGAGGGGGCCAGGCAGCCCCTACAGCCCGGCCACCCCAGAAGCACCCAGAAGGTGAGTGGTGGCTGCTGTCCCTCCACTTGTGCTGGCCCCACAAGGTCAGCAGGGTTCGGGCTGTGTCCAGCTGGTTTGCTGAGACTGGGACATCCCTGCTCGGCCAGTCTGGCCCTGGCACTCAGGGTGGCCAGTCAACACCTGCAAAGGAGACACTGCCTGAACTACAGCACCTCGCTAGGTGAGTTTATTGATTTAAAGCTCACCTCTGATGGGGAGTTCACTGCAATCCTCGGTGATTTGGGGTGGTGGTTAGTCATCCTTGGGCACTTTTCTAGATGCACATGCACTGGGGCTGCCTGTCTCTTTTGAACTTCTCTCACCATGCATGTGAGCTGTGGGCTCTCTTTGTGTGCTGTCTTTGCACAGGAACCCTCAGCTTCAGTCTCAGGTCTCTCTTCTGAATGTCAGACCCCCTTGAGCAGCACTCAAACACCTCATAACTTCTTGCTGAGCTGACTGGATCTTCAGGTCTTTTGCATCTTTGTAGTATTTCTAACCGTATCTCCTCTGCTGTTGTTTTTAACATCCTCCTTAAGCAGTGGGCACCAAAGCTAGGCAGAGGTTTCCTCAGCAGTGTCCCCTGTGCCAAGTAAAGGCACTAGAGATCATCTTGCAGCTGGTGCCTGTCTCCTTACCTGAGGATTGCATTTGCCCTTCTGCATGGAGGCTGTGGTTGTCCAGTTTATCTATCACTCCCTCCTATTGTAACTCCTGCAAGCATTGCCAATGGGACCTTTAGTTTTATATTCCAATCACCCCTTTAAAAGATGTAATAAAACATCAAGAGACAGTCCCTGCAAAACCTTTCAGGAACGGTCGTTCCCTGAGAGAAAATACTATTTGAGACCCGTCTGTAAAACAGGTTCAAACCCACTTAGTTGTCAGTCACCACGGCCTTCGAATGATTTAAAATGCTAATCCAAGGGCAAAGCAGGACCAAGCTGAACGTGGTACAGAAGTCTGCTCTGCTGATGTGCTTTGTCTTTATCGAGTGAACTGCCAGCCATCTGCGTTGGAATTGGAAGTCAGTGTCAGGGCTACTGGCACCATTTGTTCTCTGGAAGGTGGCGGCTTCCAGGCTGCTGGTGGTGAGGTCCAAGTTGCTTTCTGTGGGAGAAGAACAAGAACCACAAAGGAGGAGGAGGGACACGAGCCACAGACTGTGGAGGGGAGAGAGAGCAGGAGCGCTGCAGTTTGTGTGTGAAGCACCAAGTCCAGTTGCTTGGAGACGGCGAGCCCAGCAGATGGTGCACAACCTCATTAGCCAGCCTCGAACCTCGCTTCCCTCCCCTGGCTCTGGGAAGGGCTTGGCTGGGTCTTTGTCCTGTCTTCCCTCGCTAGTCTGGGAGGATGGTGCTCCTGCCAAGGGCAGGGCTGCTCCATCTCTGCTGGCTTTGCTAAAGCAATTGTGCAAAAAGGCTGCAGGGTCAGACCTGACCTGCTGCCAGATCTGAGCACTGGTGGGAAAGGAAGGTGTGTAGATACCAGTGCCTCACAGAGCACAGCAGGAAATCCAGACTCCTGTCTGGGTGTGAGTGCCATACAATGCCACGGCTTTGGAGCAGAGACTTGTCCCCCAGATGAACTCCTGCTGCTGCTCATGGCAGGACACAGCACAGTGAGTGGTCAGGGCTGGGAGGGAGAGCTGGACTTGGTGAACACCTGCCTGTGGGCAATGCATGAATGCAGCCCTGGATCTTGCTGCGCCTGCTGCTGACAGAGGAATGTGTGGCAGGTCTGTCAGAGGGAGGCTGGAGCTGCAGGGAGCAAGGTGGGGTCAGATGTGTGGTGGGAACAGCTCGTGGGCTTGAAAACAAGCAAGAGGTATTCACCCCACTCTCACCAGCACATCAGCTCCCTCACTATTGATCTGCAACTACCAGAAAGGAGGTTGTGGTGAGGTGGGGGTCGGTCTCTTCTCCCAGGTAAAAAGCAACAGGACAAGAGGAAATGGCTTCAAGCTGCACCAGGGGAGGTTTAGGTATCAGGAAAAAAATTCATCATGGAAGAGGTTGCCAAGGCCTGGAACAGGCTACCCAGGGAAGTGGTGGAGTCACCCCCCATCCCTGGCAGTATGTAAAAGACATGTAGATGTGGCACTGGGGGACACAGTTTAGTGATGGGCCTGGGCAGTGCTGCGTTAATGGTTGGACTTGGTGACCTTGGAGGTTTTCTCCAATCTAAACAATTCTATGATGGCATAACAGCAGCCATGCCCTCCTCTTCCTCCTTCCTTTTGCAGCTCATTCCTGTAAAGGGATCTTTTGCCAGGCCAGAGTGGTCAGGAGGAAGATGGTGCTTACTGGCAAAAGTCTGGTTGTTTGAGAGCACTTTTACTCAAGATCACTGATGTTGTTTGGGAAGCTGGCATTTGTTAGCAGCCTTTGGAAAAGGGATACCCAGCTGGGGAGACTTTGGACCATCTCAGTTACATCTCCTTTCTCTTTTAAGATTTTTGTTTCATGACACCAGGCTTAGGAAGAGGTTGGTCAATGGAAGCTGTTTCTGCTGGAGACAACAGATTTGGGGCCCACACAGCAATGGAAAATGGTTGCATTTTGCTGAAGGCAGAACAATTACACTGACAGGAGGAGAAATGCTGCAAGAGGTAAGGAACCAACATGGTTGTTTTCAGGGAAGGGCTGACTATATAAACCAAAGGGAGATTCTTAGGATCAATCCTGCAGCAATTAAAGGAGAAAGGGGCAAAAGCAGCTTTTCAGTCTCTGTAACGCTCTTGGGAGCAGCTGCTTTCCAAATGCTTGTGTTGTAAAAGGGTGAGTGAGAAAGCTCTGGCTGGGAAGGGCATTTAGGGGAAGCTGTAGAGCATTCTCAGTTCAGGGGCTACATAAGAGCACTGGTTAAATGTTTCACACTGCTTTCTGCATCTGTATTCAGGGCACTGGTGCTGCTCACGCTCAGCGCTGACGTTGTCACCACGAGCAGTAGCATCAGGTCCTGCCTGCGCAGCTGCCACTCGCTCACTGCCATTCCCATTGGATTGTTTTTCCCCGTGGAAAAGCACCAACAGCCCCACGCTCAGCACTATCTAAGGAGCTCCAGGATGGGCAAGGAGTGCAGGTTACCATGAAAGCTCCTGGGTGTGATAAATCTCAGCCATCCGGGCTGTGCAAAGGGTCCAACCAGCTACAGGCTGAAACGGTGAGTGTTTGCGGGACCAGCCCCAGCTCTCAGGTCTGTTGGGGATGGTGTGCTGAGCCAGGCTGCACATGTGGATGATACAGGTAAGCAGCCCAGGAAGGAAACGGGTACAGGACATCCTTTCTGAGTGCTACATGAAGGATTGGGGTGTGGCCACAAGAGCTGGAGGAAAAGGTGTGTAGGGTTGACACAGCATGTGGGGAAAAAGGAAGAATGAGAGGGAACAAATTATATGATCCGAGCAGAGAGCCAGAGCTGCCTCTACTCCACAGGTTTCAGCGCACACCCTTCCCATCTGCCCACTGGGATT
This sequence comes from Scytalopus superciliaris, assembly GCA_013400415.1. NCBI lineage: Eukaryota > Metazoa > Chordata > Aves > Passeriformes > Rhinocryptidae > Scytalopus > Scytalopus superciliaris. The sequence goes on from VXBX01001056.1 coordinate 92,236, forward strand.
TTCTTTCTCATGCAGTATTTGTTGAGATGCATTTCTTGCTAGTTCTACTAATCCAGGGTGGTCCCAGGAAGATTGAATTTCCTAGTCCAGGTTTACACATTATGTCTCAGGGAACTGGCAGTTTGGGCAGATGTTCAAATCATTTCCTGGTGGGGCAGAGGGCAGGCATAGGAAACAACAGCTCCTCTTCCAAGCTCAGGCCCAACTCAGGAGGGCATTGTGGTGAGGAGGCTGGTGAATGCCAGGAGGATACTGATTCACCAATCATAAAAACACGGGCAAAGCTGCAAGAATGGGATTTTGTTGGAAGCAGGGAGACAGGACTGGGAGGAGGTAGTTAGTAATAGTGCCATTGGACCTTGTGCATGTGAGGACAGTATTTGTAGGATTAATCCATCGTAACACCCCCAACAACAAAAACATTGTGTGAGGGCTGAACTGAGCCCAATAAAGCACCAGACAGATCCTGTGTGCTTTTGAGAGCCCAGGAGCAGAGGGAACTGCAGTGCTCAGAAAGTGGCAGGACCTCTTTGAACAGCACCACGTCCAGGTCTGTGGCAGAAACTTTTGTGACTGTCATGTTGCTTTTAAGGGAGGCAGGAGAGATGGGAGAGTGTGGGTTTGGTGTGGGTTTATGTTGACAGAAATGCAGATACTGTACACATCCAGTGAAAAAGGTGCATCAGCTCCCAGCTGTCCTACTGACAGCCCTTTTTGCTGAACTGTAGTTAGCATGATAGGATTTTCTCTTTCCACACCACAAGAGCCATGTCAGCAGGCAAGCCGTGAGACAATTTGCATTCATTCATTTACTGCAGAGAGGCTGATTTTTCACCATTCTCACAGCACAGTGACCCCAGAAGGCCGTTTGGTTCAGCCTGTCTCCCCCACCTGCCAGGAGGCAGAAGCCAGCAGAGTGGCACAGCCAGGCTCCCTCCCCATGGGCAGCTGGTGAAAGAAAAGCGGGACAAGCTGAATTTTCCCTGTGTTCCCACTGTATTGGTGCAGCCCTGGAGGCATCTGCTGTGTTTGTGTCGGGTACCGGCTCCTCCTCGGGGTTGTTCTGTCTCCTGCTAGGAGAGGGAATGGTGCATTCTTATGCTGTTGATTTATGATCCCAATTCCCTCTCACTGTGCTCATTTTCTTTCTCAAAGTACATTCTGCAAAGCTGGGAAAAATCCCCCACACATGACAATTGAAAGCAGTTTCTACAGCAGAGTTTTCCTGCAGGAATCCTGCTGTGGTCTTCAGTTTACATGTTGGGCAATGTCATGTGGAAAAGATGGCTTTACCCTGATGGTGTCCCTTCATCATAACAGAAGCCAAGACATTTATAGCTCAGCCTGTGCACAGCATCTGGAGTCCCCTGCCCCCTTGTTGTCATGCAGAGAGCTGTATCCCTATAGAAGACCAGAGTGCTGCAACCTCCGTCCACTCCCACACCTGTTGGAATACTTACCTTTTTAAAACCACCTCGAATTGTACAAACTACATGGAGAATGTTTATCTCAACAGACCATCTCCAGAAATACAGCAAATGCCTCAATGGATCGGTCTTCCTGCTCTGCTGTTCTGCTGCATCAAGTTTTCCATGTCTCTCCTATTACACTGGATCCTGTGATTCATGTTATCCGCCCCCCCGCCCCTTTCAACTAGGCTAAATTTGTCCAAGGTGGCCTGAGGCAACAGAGCCGATGCCTGCACAGCTTCTCCTCCCACACTGTGGAGTGTTTCGTTCTCTATTTTTGCATTTGCAACTTTCCCTTTTACTGACTGGCTACATACGCTGCGAGAGTTGTCCCAAATCCCTAATGGGATCATCCTCACAGGGTCCCAGCCAAAACTGATCACCCATCTCTGGCTCCTGCCAGAAGCTGCAGGACTTACAGAGGCTGCCTGACCTCACCAGGGCCTTGGTGCCCCTGGTTCAGGGACTGGAAGACCAGCAATGGTGTGGGCCAGCTCCCAGTTTCCCCTCTCCAGCTGTTATTTACAGCCCAGTGGAATACAGCGGTATTCAGACTTTTCCCTCCTCTTTCTCTCCCTCCCTGTCATTCCTTTCCCTGTACGCTCCCCCAGCCCAATCCACAAAACGAAAAACCTGATGCAATTTTTTCCCAGAAATTCACTAATAATAAGCTTGAATTTTTGACCAGCTGCTTGCTGGTTTGTGTTTTGTAGGAGAAGCGCTATGGTCGGGGTTAGCTGGACCACACCCGAGCCTTACAGACCCAGCAGGAGGATCCATCGCTGAGAAATGATGGGAGCGGGGAGAGATGAGCCGGTTATCCCATTAGCACCGAGGGCTAATAGCGCTGCTTATTGTGTAAGCTGGAGCCATCGGTGAGTAAGCATTTGGGGTGTGGCAGTGCATCTGACACTGGTATTGGTGTCAAGGTACCTTTCAGGTGCTAAAGCCACAGGGCTGGGGAATTCTGACAGTGAGTGCTGAAGGGCTGAGCAAGCCCTGAGAGCTCTGTGAGCAGATGCACCGCGCCTGTCTGCAGCCTGCTGCTGCTTCCTGACATCCTGAGCTGGAGCACCCCCGTGCTTGCAAACACGGCAAAGCCAGCATCCTTTCGGTATGGCCCCCTGGAGCTGGAAAGCCAGAGTGACTAACGCTGTTTCTAAGGAAAATAAGGTTCTTTCCAGAATTGTTCTCCTTTGGGATGATAAAAAGCAAGAGGAGGTCAGTCCAAGGAGTAATATTTCTGGAAAATATATCAGCCCCCCCCTATGCCCCTGTCATTTAGCTATCACCCGGCCTCAGCTGTTAGTGCCAGACACTGCCTGCTTGGCAGGAATCACTCTGCTGAGGTCAAGGGCACCTTTTCTTTATTCTGGGATTAATTATGTGAAAAGATGATGCAAAATCTGACCATTTTCACACAGCTCCAATGCTTTATTAATAGCAGTGCTAACACAGGGAGCCACTTGGCCTTACCCCACTAAGGAAATCAGCGGGACATGCTTGACTGTGTACGGTCTCAACTCAAACTTTCCCACCGATGGAGTACTTTTTCATTTAATGTTATTGATGTAAGGAAATACCATCAAAAGCCCAGGTGCAGATTTTTATTGGTTTGTGCCAGGAAAACAAACAAGGAGCGCTGACACTATTTTCTCACTCAAGCTTCTCTAAATAATCAGAAGAGGAAAATTAGCTAATGAAGTCCAAAGCAAGCTGGGAAGAGAGTGGAGGGAGCTGTCACACCAAAGTGCATAGAGAGTGACTCCAGGACAACATTGCTGGCAGACATCAGGAGGGACGGCCCAAGGGGGAGAGAGGATTTTCCATTCTGGGTGCCCTGAAAAAGTAGATATAATGTGCTTCCTTTCCTTCACCATGCTCCAAGCTCAAATCACAGAGGGGAAAGGAAACTCACCTCACTTATCTTCTGTCTCTAGGAGGCTGTGGGATCCTTGTCTGATCCATCAGAAGGTTTCCCTTCTGTGTCTCCTGAGCTTTCTTTGCACAAAGGTTCATCTAGTCCCTGTGCACCTGTGGCAGCTGCCCTGGCAGCTGATCCTCCTGTCCCAGCAGGAGGATCTCCCTCCATCCGATGGAGTGCCGGATCAGCCAGAACCCTCTCTGTGCCCCCGTGGATGATCTGGTGAGCAGCATAGATGTGTTTTCTTTGGGATTGCCTCACTGTGCACAAAAAGAGGTAAGACTTTTACTTGGAAATGTACAGCAACGTGTTCTCTGTAGGGGAGAAGGGAGGGATAGCTTTTAACAATCCTGCAGCTGTGGAAAACTCTATCTCAGGAAATAAAAAAATCACACCCTTCTAACTTTGGCTGAAAGCATTCTACTGCCACCTAATAGCAGCAACCAACTCTGCACTTCACTTTGAAGATCAGCCCCCACAGTGGCCAAAGGGTTTTCCTTTCCACCTTCCGGCACAACTGCCCAGGATATATTGCCTGGCTTTAAAATAACTTCTCCTTCTGTGTCTGTTAATTGCAGCAGGCCTCTGGAAGACCCCAGCTGAAATCTGCCTTCTCCTTGTGCTGTGATTCAGCCTGAACTGAGAAACTGTTACCGAGTTCAGGGTCAGAGTCAGATTCCCTACATTAAGTCACCTACTTTATCATCTCCCCCTCAGCTACTGCAGGATTGCTCCTTACTGCATTTTACTCTTTTCATCCAAAGTCATTTGGATGTATTTCCAACCCACCTCTTGAGAAGTAATTATCCAAGCCTAAGCATTCACCCTACAGTTCTCTTCCTTGCTCCTCATTATTCTTTGCTCCCTCTTTCTGTCTGTATTTCAGTTGTGGGGATTGAAATAGTGCCTGCCTTTAGGGAGGGTGTTGTTGCAGAAAGAAGCTCTGCCTCTCACCATGTCACTTCCCTGCAAAAGTCCAAGACTTGCTTTGGTCTGTTGTAAGGCTGAGCTGCACTTTGTGACTCTGAAGCCCTGGTGTCCTGCCTGCTGTCACACAGTCCTGCATGCTGTCCCTGTCTCAGGCACTACACCTTACTAACCCATCCTGTTTATGTTTATCCATCTCCCAGGTCCATTTTGTCAACAATTAATGCAACCAGATCGGATCTCACTTGCATTTGAAAAGCTGACCTTCACCAGCTGGCTCTCAATTCCCAGCAGAGGTTTCTCTACCCAAGGCATTTTGACTTGAACTGTGGTGTCACGAACCACATCAGCTATACTGGGGATACTCTCCTGGTATTGCTGCACTCCCTCCTCCATCCACAGTGAATTCCATCTAAAAGAAAATGAGCTCAAACTGGTGAGGAATTGGCCCTTTCAAAGCAAGTTTTTTCGTATCAGCACAGCAACTTCTTCTTCCAGTGATGTTGGGCTCAGAAGTGAAGTGTAGAGGCGTATCAGGATCAGCCAGTATTGGATAATCCCTGCTTTTATGCATCAAAATGCAACAAAAAAGAAGAGAAAAAAAGAATGCCAAACAAGTAGATAATGGCAAAATAGAGATGTCTAAGGGAAAGCTAAAGTGCAGGCAAAGACTGAACTTGCACGCCTTCAAATCTTTGCTCTGTGAGTGGATTTGTTTCTTTGACAGCCCAGACAACTGTGCTCTCAGGTCACTTCCAGAGAATTTCAAGGAAGGTGAATGCTCAAGCACAGGCCAGGTTGCTAAAACACAGTTTCCTAATGAATAATTTGGCTCACTACAGGGAAAACTTTAAAAGCCACCACAGAAATGCAATATACTAATGTGCTTACAAGAGCTAATAACATTCTTTATACTATTTCCTTTTGATTTACATGGAATAGTTAATGATTCTGCTTCCCTGAAAGTATCACTGTGGAGGAGGTTTACAGCAGGCTGTGTACTTCAGAGTGTACATCTGGTAGAATTCAGCTGTCTCTTAAGTGTATGGAGTCCCCTCCACCCCATGTAGCAATAGCAGGAGAGAGTATGAGCCAGGTCTTTTCCTGATATTTGATTTCTGCTGTCACAAGAATATCGTGACAAATTTCACCTCACCGTGTTTGAAGGAGCTCTTGTACTTTATCACCTACTGCTCTATTCCACCAACATCCACTTTAATTTTTGTCTAGGTCTAGCTCTGCTTTCCAGGCAAACCCACTGCAGCTATCACAGATTTTGAAGATCTTTTTCCCCCCTGTTGCTTAGGAGTGCTTTTGAGGTGCTTTGTTCATTAGCTGCTGTTGCATTTAAGCCCAGTATGTATTTTGCTCCTTGATATATGTCCTCTGTGTGTCCAGAATCCTAAGCCATCTCCAGGTCTTCTTTCTGTTCTCCTTTCTAAGACAGGCTAACCTGTGTATGTCAGTGCCTCAGCTGCAGGCTTCACTGACTAAAATTACATCACCTGCTTTGGAAGGCTGGCAGAAGCAGCGCTGAAGAGAAGGGAGATGATGTAAGCTTATGCAGAATTGCTGGGCAGGTACTGTTGCTGTGGCAAATACACAAACCAGGAAGAAGAAAGTTTGCACAATCCATTTGTTTTTTCATTCACAAAGCAGTAAGAAAGGCAATGAAGTCAGTGCCTTTGTTCTCAAGTCGGAGAAGTGCACTGCGGCAGGGACCACGCCAGCCTCTATTGTGATACAATCGCTTTCCTCAGGTCACAGCCACTTTCTGCGGGCAAACTGGTTTAGTCACGGTCTTCTGAGTGCGCTGCTCAGTGCAAGCATCCCGGTTAAGAACAGCCATTTATTCATGATACTTAATGTAGCACACGGGTCCAGGGTCTTCCCCTCTGTATTTTGATGCTATTCCATTTTTGTTAAATAGAAGCATCCTTTACAACTGCAGGATTATCTGCTTACAACATCATGCCACTACAGCTATCCTGAAAACTTCATCTTTGCTTCTAGCTCTCAACCAGCTGGGGAGGGGGGAAAGCATAGGAAAGTGTATAACCTTGCTTCCATGTATGGTACACATATTTGAGTAATCTGCCTGTTTAAGATTCCTATGTTTTTCAGAAATTGCCATATAATAGACAATTCACAGTCAAGCTATTTAAAGACTTTTTCCAGTGTGTTTTTGAGGGTGCAATGGGCTGCTTCTTTTCATGCAGTTTTATTGTTGCAGAAACACCAAATTTATCATAGACTAACTAACAGGTGGGAAGTGACCTCAAGGATCATTTGGCCCAACCTTTCTTGGCAAAAGCACTGTCCAGGTCTTACAGCAGGTCTGAATTCTGTTTGCCATTTAAAAGGACTAAATCTGATGAGAAATTGGTGGAAAAGGGTATAAGGCCTTAACATTCTACCTGCAGAGTGCAAAAAAAGGAATCTCAGAGATGTGAGACAACTCTTGGCACTGCATCTTTCCTTTCATGGAGCTAGAATGAGAAGAGTGAACCAGTTCACAAAGAGTTACTAGACTCCTTACCTCTTTCTCTCATAGAGCTTTTCCCAGCTTCTGGAATCAGGAAATCATAAACCAGCTCTGCTACAATCTCTTCGGACTGTAGGCGAGTTCGACTACAGAACAGATGCACAGTGGTATTAGGGTTTTAATTTTCTCTCCAGGTCACCTCTGCAAACACAAGCCTCCTTTGAAAACATTATCACTATTTCCAAGGGAGTGCACTGTCCTGGGCAGGAATTGTCAGCTGAGTCTCTCTTTGTCCTACAAATAGGTGACAGTGTGACTATTTCCCTTTAGGCTGCCAATGTGGTCAGTACTGCATTGGAAAGCAGGAAGAGGATCGCCCCAGACTCCTTATCCTCGAAGGTATCTAGAAGCGCAGTTCTCACTGGTGACAAAGTCAGACACGCAGATACCTCTGAGCATTTGTGTCTTTGTCAGTTTAATCTTTGGCCCATTGCTGAGTTTGCTAAATTCTTCCCTTTTGTGACTCTGCACTTGGCTGGTCCCCCTTCTCTTTTCCATGCCAGTGTTTGGTGGGTTCCCAGTTGGCCCAGGGGCTGCATGGATTATCTATGCCTCATTCTCCCCAAGGATTCCAGCATTCTGGTTGCATTCATCTAGACACAAAATACACAGCTGCTGTACCATAGGAGAATCACTGTGTCACTGGGATTTTTATGGCCCAATTCCAAAAATGAACATAGAAACTAAACTGGAGGTTTGGCAGGTCCTAAAAAAGGATTCAGTGCTGGTGCCCCAGCCAAACACAAGACTGCGGTGTTCTCAACAACTTACTTTACTCAAAGTGCCTTGTCAGGCAGCCATCAATATGACTGACCTCCATGGAAATTGGCAGTTTCTTAAAGAACAGCCACCCCAGAATGAAAGGCTGCTGCATAGCTGTATCTTTGAGCATCTCTTTCAAATGGATTTTCTGTAGCAGTGTAAATAAATGAAAAGATCGGTATGAATGGGTATTGCTTTAGGCAGTTCCCAGATTCACTCAAAGTTCAGTCACAGCCTCGCATTGGTGTGGAGAAATCTAAAAAGGGTGATTCACAGAGAGAATCTGGCACATGCTGTATGGAAATAAGGCTTTGATGGGTTTATATGTGTGCACTAGGTAGTAACAGTGTGGTTCCCAAACAACAGTCACCCTAAAGAAGTGACTGTGAATGGTGTTGCTCTGCTCTTCCCATGTCTTGGATGACACACATAGCCACAGATACAGATGGTCAGGCAGTTTCTAAACTGCTGTGAACAGCCTCTAATGTGCTGTTTAATAACATACCGACTTTCCATCTCATAAGCAATGTCATTGATTTCTACAGCCTTTCTCTGAACCTCTTCCCTGGCTTGCTCTTCAGCTGTCCTCTCCATGCTGCTCAGGATAACGTCTTCCAGGTAGGCGTCAATGGTTCTGTGCTGCACTTTCACCACCTGGGACAAAACACCAAGATACTGTTCCAGTGCCTATTGCCGTGTCAGGAGCAAAGTGGAAAATTTCCGGAGAAGCACAAAACAAGGGGTTTTCACAAGACTTAATTTCAGGCAGGCTAGCCTGGGATTTGTTTTCAGAGACACTTTCTCTGAAAGTTTATTTTCTAATAATGCTTTCTGAGAACTAATTGAACAGAAACAAGTGCAGGAAAGACCCAGAGCTGGGAGAAAAACTTATCCACAGATCCAGTTCTGGTGCAGTAGGTTAGTTCTGTGAATGCAAAGGCAGCTGCTTCCTCAGTTCTCACCGTCCCCTGAGAAACAACTGCCAAATAATAATCATTGGTATTGACTTCAGTAAATTAATCAGCTTTCAGTCAAGCAAACCGTGAAGGAAAAGGTTCCATCAAGCCAGTAAAAAACCAGGATAGAATTACTGGTTTCCTTATAAGAGTCGTAGAGCAGAGATTCTAGAAATGGGTGTTTTCCTTCTGCTAGTCAGGACATAAGCTTATGTCAGTTTGACCCTACCTCCTTCTCACTCAGAAATACAGAAAAGATAAGAGGAGAAGCTAAAATTCAAAGAAAAATAAACATAATGCCAGACTCTCTGGGTACTAACCACCTCCCACAAAGTTTGAAAATTATTGGTTTAGTCAATTAGACTCCCACTCATGCCTTTCAACCAGGAGAAATATGCTCCATGCATCAAGAGCTAGGGACTACAGAAGAGTTATGGAATATTGTAATTCAGTATTTTTTCTGGATTTCAAGGTTATGTTATCCATTATCATTACTTCAAAATAATTTTTTTACCTCTCATTATTTGCAGTCCACTTGGCAGGAGGTGGGGGGGTGGGGCAAAATCTTTCCAAACCCTTGCCTAAAGGAATCCTTCCTGGGAAAGCACCTCACAGTTCTGCTGTAAAGATGACCTAGGCAAATCTGTTCTCCATACGTGTTTGTTGTAGAAATTTAGAAACTACATCCATTCACAACATGTCTAACAGGACTGTCTGTAAGGGTATTCAGGTCATCATTTAATGGGCATGACTCTTTCAGGAAGGAGCCACCCTCTCTTCACCAAGCCTTGCATCCCAGCTTTAAAACTAGCCATCACCAAAGTCATAGCTGAAGCAGCTCCCGTCCACCTGGACCTTCCCACAATGAGGCAGCTCCTACAAACTGCCCACAGTCCCAGCAGTGTCCCTGTCTTGCCTGTCTGAAGATCTCATCTTCCTCCTGACGCCGCCTCTCTTCGACCTGACGGCGTCCGCTCTCCTCCGCTTCCCGCATCCGCCTCTGCCTCTCAGCCAGCATGACTAGAGCATGGATTTTCCGCTCTTGTTGCAGCCTCAGCAGCTCTTTGGACAGAAAATCAAGTATGTTCGCCAGTGTCCTTCCTTCTATTGTGGCCAAGTCCTTCTCCATTGATGACAGCTTTTAAAAGACAGATGCAAAGAACCATGTTACCAACCCCAGGAGCATTGCATAAAGTCTTGGCACTACCACAGGCAGTGGCAGTCCACTCAGACCAGTCTTGGGGCAACGCTAGGAATTTGGCATTCTTCATGTGCTGGCTGGTTTCTGCACAATGCAGTGCTCGTCTGTATAGGCTCTGATGGCATAAAGAGGCTAAAAGATGGCAAAATGAGCCAGAGAAGGAAATAGTCCTGATCCTGTCACACTAGAACTAGCAGCTCCTATGCATGGGTGGGTGAGAGGAGATAAAGCACTAGATATGCTGTATTCCAAATACTATGAACCATTTTTGTGGCTGTGAGTGACCAGAATAGCTGCTGAGGCCACCTGCTTGTTACTACCCAGACCAAGAGAGGGGAAGGAAACAAGTGACAGTGAAATCACTTCAGCTGCACACCCTCCATGTTTCTGTGCTGAGCTTAGCTAGGCCAGAACAGAAAAACTGAGTCAAAAGTTGCAAATGAAGCTTCTTTCTACCATGTGGAAAGTAAACCTCAATCTCTGTGAGCAGAAGCTTAAGAAGAGCTTTAGAAAACTGGAATTGTGAGTATTACCACATTTCTGTCCTCTCTTAAGGAGATAAAATGTTACAGTTCAAAGGCTCCCCAGTGAAATGATACACTTTTGGCTGGACATTATGATTACTAAAGGGATTCAACTGGCTGAGATAACATTGCAACCAGGAGTCCCTGTAGATTTAGGTATCACATTATTACCTAAAACTGTACAAGTTTCTAACCACTGAGAAATTAAAGTAACAGTAATTATATTAAGCTTGCAGAAGTGCAAATAAGAACTCAAAATTCCACGGAAATGGAAAATCAGAAGGTGTGTGATAGAGCTGAGACAAGATTCCAGGTGTGCAGCACTGCTGTGCCATTCACTCCTTGTACCAAGCACACCTTGGTTTATGGGTTGGGTATGTGTGATTGCACTTCAGAAAGGGACAAGCTCTATGGTACATTTATTATCTCCATGGACTATGAAGCCACAGTCCTTGGCAAGAGGGAATGTGGAACTGGCTGGGATGTTGTGTTCCTGTTGGAATAAATAGGCAATAACAGAAGAGACCTAAACAGAAAACTCAAAATGGAGATGAAATACCCTGAACAAATAATAATAAATCAGCTTTCTTACACTGCTGTGCCATTTGCTCAAGCAGTGCTTCAAAGAAAGTGGGATTGTCAGTGTTGTACACATCTGGAAGTGACAGCACTTAGCCCATGGGTGTTTCAGATGGAGAATGGTGATGCAGTAACTGCACCACCCCACAGGGGTGCTCCTTCCTCCTGATTGCTCCAAGGTGCTGTGTCTAAAACTGGTGTGAAATGGAGGAAAATAATTAAGGAACACTCCTGTCTTAGACTTTTGTTATATACAAGTCAGAAAATTTTAACTCCTCATCTTTGACCATTTTATTTGGAGTTTCTGTCCTCTTTCTGCAGAAAGGATTTCTTTTTATACTGGAAAGGTCAAAAACCTGTAAAAAACTGTGACCACCAAGACCTACAGAACTTTGACTCATCAGTGACTTTCTAAAATAGCCACACACATAGAAAACTCCTGCACTTGCATTCCAGAGAGTTTTAAAGTTCTGAAAGTTTGAAGAAGTGAGCCTCGGTCTGTGTGCCTTCAGAGAAATAGGAAAAGAAAAAAAGCAAGAGTAGAGGAGGTCGATACCAGCAGAGGGGGATAGTGGCTCTCCCGAAAGGAAATTCTGAATTTCGAGGTCAACATCTTTACCATTTGCTCTCTACCCGTCTCTGTGAATGTCATTATGGTGTCTGAACTGCACTCTCCTTCACTCTAACCTGGGTTTCTAGTAGAAAAGGAGCATTCCAAGTTTCTAATGCCTAAGGCTTTTATTTTTCTCTTAATTCCTCAGTAGAAAAATTCAGCATTCCTGCATTCCACATCTGGGATCCCTGTACATGAGGGGGCATCTGGAAATGCTAAACAGTAAAAAACTGTCACCTGGCTCAATTTTTACTGAGATCTAAGGGGAAAATTTGTTGTTTCCCACCCAGCAGGAACCAGTGGTCTGGCTTCATCTCCACCAGGTCAACTGGCAGTGGATGCAGTTACCAAAATAAGGAAGCTGCAGAATTGCCTCACAGCTGGTCATTGAAAAAACAGGAGAGTAGTAAAAAATTTCAGGAATGTGAGAGATACTGTATATCTGAGATACAGTGAACTCTGGACAAAATCTCTTTATGATCCATTCCAGACCAGCACCTGCCTTTTTATTCACTTTGCTCTGGAAGGTTGTGGCCCTGCAAGGAAATAGGATGGGAATTCACATCCCTGGCTCTCACTAGACCCTTGGTAGAGGATGGAGCCCAAAATTTCTCTGCTCTGCATAACATTGGCAGATACAACTATGTGACACCATTGCTAAGGTTCTAGAAGTCTCAAGCCAGCAGGATTTATAAAGTAAGTTGGCTTTGGCTTCCTTTGTGATGTTTTATGCCTGAGGAGGAGCCTGAGAGGGTGCCAAGCTAGAAAAGGATCAGAGAAATGACAGAGCAGTAACAAACAGTAAAACATCCGACAGATGTGAGTGACAAGCATGTATTGTGATGCCAGGTTGTAGTACCAGTCAAATGGATTGAAATGTGGGAAAACTTAGGTTCCTCTGATACTGCAGTTTGCTCAAAGCCCTGTAAATGTAAACAAGTCTTCTGTCTGCAAACAAAGCAACCACAGCCTGTGTAGCAGCTGTGGTCAAGGTGCCTCAGTCTGTTTCTGAGATTCCCCAGAGCTCCCACAGCAGTGAGTGAGTGATTTTAGGCCCTCAGACATTCAATGCTTGGCCTATGCTAGGAGGGCATTATTGTTGTTGGGGTGCCTTCTGTGCTGTGGATAATAGAAAACATAAAGCAAATAAATGTGAGAGTGTTGGTGGTACTGCAAGCAGGGAGTGCTTGGTCAGGACAGAGTTGTGAATCAACCTTCCCATCCATACAGGCAAACCTTGTGCATTTGTGAGTCGTGCTGTTGCTGGAGAGCCAGGATCCTTTGCTCCTCTGCCTTCAGGAGCAGCTGCCCATCCTCCTGCAGTGCGTGAGTGGTGCGCAGCTCTTGGATCAGATCCAACCGCTTCCTCTTCCCTTCAAACATCTTTAAAATAAAGGTAAACCACTGAGCATATTAAATGGACAATTTAGATCAACATGTTTTGCCAGCAGAACACACCCTTTTTCTCCAAGTTGCAAGGTCAGCTGTTTCCAAGACCGAATTCTCTCTAATACATTTGTGGCTGCATTTAGGCAAACACCACAGCTGTCAGGTAAATCTCACCTAAACCCTCCTGCATAGAAGATGAAAGCTGAGACCTTCTGCTGTGGAATATGGATAATCCCTTGCTACGTTGTTTGTTTGGTTTTTTTTTTTAATTTAAATTTATTGTTTCCTTTGGCCTTACCCAGAAATGAAACCCCTGCAATGTGGAACACCACCACCAATGTCAAGTGAAAAGGGCAATAGCCACCTGGATACCCTGTTATATCAGCTTCAGTGTCAAAGCTTCACAGTGTTTCAACATCTACTGTTCTCTAACCTTCATTTTGAGGGAGTCCAGCAACAGCTCATAGCAATAGATTGGTGGGGAGGTTGCTCAAAGTGCTGCCATCCCTGCTATGGGATTATGTGGCCCAGCCCTCCCTGACAGTGTCTTATTTTCAGTCCCCCTCTCTTCCAACAGCAACAAAAGGTCACTAAACCCTGCTCACATCATTCTCCAGCTGAGTCATATATTTCTAATCCAGCAGTAGCTGGAAGGAGATTCCTAAAACGATGGGACATTTCATGCTGTGAAAGCCAACAGGCCTTCAGTGGCATCAAATATCCTTCTCACAGATCACCACAAAACTGGAGAAGACTTAGGAAGTCTATATTGCACCTCAAGCCACTTACACAGTATTGCATTGTTTGCTAAAGCTCAGGTCAGCATCTCACAAACATTAAATAATTACTGCAAGAGAGAATATCAATTATACTGTCTGCAGTCATGGCGACAAACCTTCTGGACTGGTCTGATCAGAACTTATAGACTTGCTTACTATAAAGCCCACAAGGCATGGCTACTCAATTAATCTTTACTTAGGCCCTGTTCTGTTCCACTGAAAGCAGAATGATGGGTCTGCACTTGCTGAAATGCTTCAGTTGCTCCTCATCTGTGGTTCAGCTCACCACCACAGGAAACTGCAAAGATGGTACGAAATACAAGCTGCCCTGCTGGGATGTGGGAGGCTTCTTGTGCCTGGGATCTTGGCATAATCATGGCATAATGTGCTCATGGTCCAGATCTAGTCTAGGATTTACCATTTGAGTAATTCTGCTATGAAGCATCTAATTAAACAACAGAGTACAGGGAATGACAAGAACAGGGGGACCCTCACAGACATGTGTAGGAACCTAGAAGTTCGTGTAAGAAATTTGAGCTGGAGAGCAAAGACTTCAGCCTTGAAGGACTCCAAATAACACACAGAAGCATATGCTGCAGAAGCCTCATTAGCCCTGATTAGTGCTGCGGAAGAAAGATTGCAGAAACCCTTTCAGTCATTCCCACCATCATTCTAAAGACAGACATAAACAAAGAGACACAGAATACCATGTTCTGAATAGCTCTGCCTCGGAGCAACTTCTGTAGACAGACCACTGCCAGTTCTATTTCCTCTTCCTCCTGCCAAAACACAACAAATATCCACACAATGATTAATTATGTCTTTGGAGACTGACATTTCTGTAGATTATCCGTCTAACTATTAAATAGTCTAACTCATATCCTGTCTTTTCTCAGTTGTTTCTGAACAGCATTCTTCTAATTTCTAGGGAAAGGAAGGTGAGTCAGAATAACAGGTACTTCCATGTTTTACAAGGGATGGGAAAGAAAGGCTATATAATTAGATTCTATTTCAGATTTTAAAGGGTCTTTAGAGAGGAGAACCTGATGATAAGGAGATGTTGATGGAGAAAATTACTGTCTGCATTAGAAATACTATTTGTAGCTTGACTGAATCTGAGTTTGCAAAATGAGCATCAGCTACATTAATTGAACAGGTCAAGACACTAAGGGGACAGAATTATTATTGAAGGAGGTCCAAGAGAGCTGTTACCATAAATAAAGGGATTAAATTAAAAGGGAACATATACAATTTTTCTTTTGATATTTGTTCCAGTGGTGACCTTTATCAGAGTAACACAGTAAATCTTGGACTCAGAAAGAGATAGTCTGGAAGTAATATTAACTACATTCTATTGGGATTTGTCTCTTTGAGAACTTTACTGGCCTAGAATTGTGTGATTGATACCAACTTGGAAGAACGATTGAGCATAGTGGGAAAGAGAACATGACCAGAGGAGATAAAAAAAAAAAAGAGGCCCTTAATTTAAATAGAGGAAGTAGAGGAAACACAGATGCCAGCATTTTTTCTAGAGGAGAGATCTTCTAGTCTGGACTTGACAGTAGCAGCAGGAAAATGTCCACTGGGTGCCTGGGAATGATAAAAAGAAATCTAAAAATTGGAAGTAAGGGTTTTTTTTAATAAAGAACCTATAAGGTCTGCATTGAAATGTGGTATTTAAGAAGTGCTGGAAAAACAAGGAAGAGTGTGGGATGAGAGAAATTGTGTGGGCTTGAGTCTTAGTTATCTGTTTTTTCTTAGGTGTTGGAAACTGAGTTTTACAAATGCAAAAGGAAGCATTCCTGCCTTTCCACACCAGCACCCAGGAGAAGCCAAGCAGAACTAGCCAAAGGACTTATGATTTGGTATGTTCTTTTTCTCTGGAAAGAAGGGATGAATTTCCAGTCTCAGAGAGCTAAACTGTACCCAGGTCACTTGGCTACAGTGTGAAATGTCCTCAGGACAGAGTTTTGGAAATGGTGATAGCACATGTACTGCTTGCTGTGATTTAAACTAAAAATTTGGTTTAAATTTTTGTGAGATGCATTTTTCTGTATTTCTGTTGCTCAGTGCTGCAAATGATGCCTTAGCAAGTGTAATCATCAGCTTGTCCATCTGCCTGTGATACACCAGCAGAAAAGAATGAAGGAGGATAAAAATATTATCATGCCCTGCAGAAAAGAAAAAATAAGGATATGGAAGGATCTAGGAGATAGCTGCAAATTAGAGGGGGCTGGAAGAAAGCCATAAACTAATGAAGGAATTCAGAGGTGCTCTGGGCTTGTTGTGGCTAGTAAGTCCCTGAGAAATGACTGGGGGAGAGAGGCTGAGGAGGCCTGCAGTAGTGCCTCCATTCTCCCCACTTTGTTTATATCCCCTGTGGTCCACATCACTCAGCTCCAGTGGGAAGCACTCAGCAGTTGTTAGTGCTGCTCTTCAGTGGCTCAAGTAACCTGATTTTATAGGTTCAGTTTCACTGGAGAGCTCCAGATTTAATGTGTTCACACATAACAGTGCTTGAAAATAAACTATATTTTGATAGAATTCATGTAGGTGGAATTCTATTGTATTAAAATTCTTAAAAAATCCCCTATAATCTGTAAACTCCCTCAAGAATGACTACAACTGCAAGATCAACTTTTCTGATTTCTTTCTGTGTTACCTCAAAGTACTTAAAATCTGCTAACTTGGTAGACCTAAGTAGTGCAAATCCACCACTGCAATACAATATCTAATACCTATGAGTTGGTATAGCTGTGAAAAGCTCTTCCCAAGGAGGTAAGAAATTCTTGTTTCAGTCATCTTAAAATAGGCTATAAAACTTGGAATATCATACTGCACAAAGGAAGACAGCAGCATGGATGATCTAATAAGACTTTCTCTCTCTTACTTTTGTGGTTGTGTGCATCTCTTAAATTCACAAGTTTCAATGGTAATTGTGTCTGATTCTTAGTACCCCATGAAAATGGTGTTAATAAGAAGACAAAGCAACCCACTGGGGCAACCACCTCTTAAGTATGTTACTTTCAGAAAGGAAAAGAAGTTGCAGCTCCCCTAAAAAGTCTTTTTTTTCCTACAGCATATCACATCCCCCATGACACATCATTACTGCTATTTCAATCTCTGCAGGAGAATCATTATCTGTGAACTGGAGCATGCTCATCAAACACTGCATCCTGCATGATGACAAGAACTTCACTCCAGCAAATTAATGAAGTCCATGCTCAGTGCTAAGCAGCCAAAGTCTCAGTGACTTCAATGAGACTAAACTTAATTGCCTCACTGGATTATGATACTGTTGTCAGAGCACAAGGTTGGAAGCTACTGAAGAAGAAGCAGAAGAAGCAGCAGCCCCAGAAGAAGAAAATAAAAAATATGATGATGATGATCCCTTTTCATTCCCTAAGAACAAGATAATAACATGTCTGTTAATTTATGTCTTTATAAAATAAAGTTTACTTAAGGATTTGGCCAACAGATATTGTAAAATATTTTCAATCTTTGGCTGCTAGTATCTTTATAGAATAAAGAGAGACTAAGAGAGTCTTAAGAAATAATGATGGCTATTTTTAACACGAATGCACACAAAAAAGATAAAACTTCCTTCTTTCTTTCTCTGGGCATTCCTTTAACAATTGTGCAGGAATCAACCAAGGGTCAACAGGGGAAAAAGTGCTGAAATCAGTTGACTTACAATTGATGGTTTTTCCAGAATGAGAGTAGGTGGCTTAGGAACAGGCTCTTCTACCTTTTCAGGGACATGGATGGGCTTCTTTGGCTCCTTGACTTTCTTCTTCTTCTTCTTCAGTAGTGCCTGCAATAGACAGACCATTTAATCAGAACATGGCTAGATAAAACCACATCTAGATGCTGACTGTTGCTGATCACACTGATTACAGGGCTTTTCAGGCTTGTGGTTTCTACTTCTTACTGCACATCAACTGAAAACTGAATAGGGTCAGTACATGAGGCTGTTGGCTGGTCAGAAGATACTGATGGTAACATCAAAATCATAGAAAGAAAGAGTTATTTTACTGTAATTACTAGTAAGTCATCAGCAATTGTTTAGGGGGAGTCACTTAAAATTAATCTAAAATTAGTATGAACTTCATTTCTAACTCTGTAATATTTAATTCTCCAAGAATGCTTATAACTCTTTGCCTTTAACTATAGTTATGATACTTGTTACTACAGGTTAGAAATGTTATGGATTTAGGAGATTTTATGAAGGGGTCACTTGAAGAGTGTATTTTCAGTGTTCTGTGGCCCTTCCTCAGTGAAACACCTTTGCATGACAGGCTATTACAGCACAGGGTTGAATCAAACGACGCTGGGCCCCTGTCTTGCAAAATATGTTTTGAAACTCTTCTCTGCTCATCTGTAACTGCCCAGCAGCCCAGGGGCACCCACAGCAACTCTACAAGCAGACTAGGGGCAAAAGGGAAACTAACTTGCCCAACAATGTCCTTCTATCATGAAAATCCAAAAGCCCATTGAGGGCGGGGTTTCTCTTGCTTGCAGCTGTTGGTGCAGACCCTGCACCTCGTCAGCTAAAGCCGACTAGGAGTGGAAGTGCCAGCTCTTTCAGGATGTTTTCAAACTGTTCAAAGAGCCAAAGTCCTGACAACTTCCCAGCACGAGCCATTTAGAACTAGAAATTCAGATAATCATTTCCAACTGCACAGCAATGCTTGCCTGCTGCAGGACATCACACTCCAGCTCAGAAAGAAAGGGAAAAGAGTGTGTACATTTAAAGCTCTTTCAAAATTATAATCCTGCTTCTCTGTGGGTTGGATCTGTAGTCCTTATTATTGAAAGAACAGACATATTCCAGCAAGGGAAAGTGTGCTTTTTTCCTTTTTTCACTCCCTCTCTCTTTCAAATGTTCAAATATAGTCTTTCACTACTGGGGAAAACGAAAGAAAAACTTCAGAAAAAAAATCAATGTTGAATTTCTCCTGTAGTAGGAAACTGATGGCCCTTGCACAGAATTTAATTGTGAAATTAACCAAGTTTTGAAACTCCTGTGGTCATTGTAGAAAACTCTTCTTGCATATTGGATCTGATCTTTCAGGTCAGGATAATGAATTACTCCAGAAAAGGAGAGAGGTCTCTAGGTGGAGGGGATAAAATGCTTTATTATTGAAAGCTCCTTAAATGGCCCACGTTAATAATGCAAGAATCAAAGCTTATAAACTGCTTTTAAGCCATGTGAAATGGTTATAGCTCAAACGTTGGGAGATTTCCTGAACTGGTTTTTGTATGTGATGACCTTAGAGCTCTCTGGCATGAGAATTGTAACAGTGCTTGCTATGATTAATAAGGTGATTTGCATGACAGGGTGGGAGAAACAGAACGAAAAAAAGCTGCTGTAATTGTGATTCTTTTGAAAACAATGGCTCCTATGTTTGTTAGTACAATCTTGCATTCATGAGAATTTTTCTAATAAAACTGTAGCCTCCAAAAATGCTTCTTGCTAAGCAGAATAACAAAATACAACCAGCATAACAACTTTTAAAGATAGAAAAATCTATGAGCATTTCTGACAAGAGGGAATTCTTATTAATGTAGATTTGAGATATACTGCAGTTCCCAGAAATGGTTCTATGTTTCCATGTGAGCACAGTCTAAGGCCTGCTTGCTGTCTTTACTAAGTCAAAAATGCTGACCATTTGCCTTCTCTAATCTAAGGTTTTAAGATATCTTACAACTTAAGGTGAGAAAAGAAAAATAAAGTATGGGGTTTTTGCACTGACTGTTTCTGCCTAACTTAGCGAGTTTTGATTTTTCAAAAAAGGGAAGTCAGAGCCCAAGAATCACTGGAAAATACTTTGTATAAAAAAGATAAAAGTGCTAAATTTCTGAACAACGTACTCCAAATGTTATTGCTCCCATATCACTCTAATTTTTCTGAGCTAGACTACATTACTTTTTTCAGGCAGTAGGTTCAGAGTCAAGGTATAATGTGGTTGGATTGGGCAGTAAAGAACCACGCAATTCATCTCCTGTTCATTTTCCTGGCAAATGCAGTGAACAGCAAATGGCACTCATGCTTCTGGCCAAACACCTTGGCTTCTTAGCCAGCTCCTGATGGAAACACAATTCTTGACAGGATAGTGGCTGAAGAAACAATTCTCCATTCAAAGAAATCATTCTTTAGATTCCTCCCTTTTCTTCTCTGTGATCCTCTCCTTTCCATCGGACACTAAGTACATTTGATTTTCATGTACAGGACAGAGCATACAGTCACGTTTCTCTTCCTTTTTGCTCGCAAATGCTGAAGGTGGAATCACAGAATCAATTAGGCTGCAACAGACCTCTGAGATCATTGGGTTCAAACTATGACCAAACCCCATCACGTCAACTAGACCATGGCACTGAGTCTTTCTTTAAACACCTCCAGGGATGGTGACTCCACCACCTCCCTGGGCACTCCTTTTCAATGTTTAGTCACCCATCCTGTGAAGCAATTCCTTCTAATGTCCAACCTAAACCTCCCCTGGTGCAGCCTGCCCTCTTGTCCTGTCACTGGCTGCCTGGGAAAAGAGACTGGTAGGATCATCAAGGATGGACTGCCCACCTGCTTTGCAGTGCAGCATGGCTGCTGCATCTTAGCTGATCAAGACTGACACAATAGCTCTTAGAGCTTGTCTGAGCATAAGCCAGCTAACACTGTGCTGGAGATCTGTTCTTGATGAAAAACCAGGTTTTCCTACGCTTCGAGGTTTGCAGAGATTTTCTGCAGAGGCATTCTTGGTCCCCCTACATCTCTACCTCCTTCCAGCAATTGGATAAAGGAAAACAGATGTGGTGAGAGTTGCACTTTATGCTGTGGTGAGAAGGTTTTTTGTTCAGACCTCATCTTCATCCAACGCTCTGAAACTACATGACACTTAACCCTTCTTGAGTCACCACAGCATAGAGGGTCAGCCTAAAGTCATGTATTGTTCTGCACTAGGATGTCTTCTGGTGTCTCCTCCATTCCTTGGTGTATCTACTTACCTAACTGCATTTATTTCTTATAGTAGTTAGCTGTATTGGTGTGCTATCTCCTTAATGCCTTGGATTTTCACACAAGGCTATGCAATGGCTCACTTACATTAAAGCACTGTTATCTGTGCTGGCTAGGAACTAGCTTTGCTTATCCTTGTACAGATCTGGCTCAAGATACAGATTATTGTTTGTACTGTAAATCTTGGGTCACTCCTGTTTCTGCCATGTTCTCTTAGAGAATTATTCAAAGAGTACTGAGTGTACATAATACTCACGTGAAAGGTTTCAGCATGGTCCTCAAAAAGACTGCTTCTAAAATCGCTTGGTTTTTGCCCAGTTTCGTGTCTTGAAGAAGTTGTTCTTATTCTCAGGGGCACTCACATCCTTTCTGTACTTCCTTAGAAAACTGCTTATCCCTTCTTACAAGCTTTAATCTTAGGAATACCATCAACGTGGCAAACAAAAAGGAACATACCAAGGAGGACTAGTTCATCTTTCCACTTGTTTGGCCAGAGAACCAAGCCTTGAGAACTTCCTTTATTAAAACTAAATCCTTCTGAAGTCAAAATCTAGCATTCCTGTGTTTGCACCTCTTCCATGTATTATCCAGGAAAAATGAAAGAAACTCATTCTAGAGCTAGGTTACCATTTACTCTCTGAATTTTCTAGAATTTTACTTTGTTTCTAGGATTATGGGGGAAAAAGGTGAGATTGAGTGTGCTGGGAGAGCACTAAAATAAAGCTGTTGAATAGAAAACTGGTTTGGCTGCTCAGCTACAGAAATAAGGCAAAGCAACACAGTGCCCTTCTAGGATGATCCCTGACTGCCTGCTCTAAGCTTCTTTCACACTGTGTGTGATGGAGGTTTGTTGGCAGCATTGGGACTGCTTATTCCAAGTGGTCAGAGAGCTGTCCTCTTAGGGAGGATCCTCCTAAATTCTGTTGATGCAAGGACTCTGCACCCTTTGCTCCTGTTTTTGACAGCTCCAGTAGCTTATGAGATGGACCTGTCAGGGAGGCCCTGCTAAGCCAGGACATGCTATAGCCACCAAACTTCAGAAGCAAAAGCCTGTGATGGGAGAAGCAACCAGTGACAGCACCACAGAGCTCAAGTGCTAATTAGGGCAGAAATTTCTTGTTGCTCCAAACAGAAAGTTTGTATAAATCTCATAGTTGCTGGAGCAGTCTGGATGTTTCACAGGGTCAGTGTGTCCTGCTTATCTGGACCAACCACCCTGGTGTCTCCTTCTGTATATTTAAAAGCAGCAGTTAAAATTTGCATAAAGGATTTATTTTATCACTTTTGCCTACAAAGGAAATGGTTTGTGGTTTTAAAAGAATACACATTTTGCCATTTTGTGGTGGGGAACAGAATATTAGTTATGTTAGCCTCTCAGTTGCTACAAATCAATGTCGACCAAGTAATCTATATGGATTTAAGAAAGAAAATGGGCAGAATTGTCTGCATTTGTTCTGCATTCCATCTTCCTTTGGCCACCAATTTTTCTTTGAAGAGACATTATTGTGTGAGCAGCCACCATTAGGGCATACTTCTCTGTGACTACAGTTTAGACACTTCACCATAGCCTTTCAAGGCATGAGAACTACTTTGAACAAACAGAATACAATTGCTGTAATTGGAATTAGGCTCTGAAAGCTTGGACTAACATTCTGCTGCCTATGAGAACCATGTTATGACCCAGATTACACAGTCACTTCTTGAATTTTATGCAAAACCCACCCAGACTAAAACCCCTTCAATACTGCCATCTCTAAAACTGTGAATTTTGTCCATAGTTCTTAAAAAATTCCTATAGCAATCAAGATTGTCTTTGAAAATTTTCCTTCTGGATAATAATGAGATGCAACATTTCATCTTTTACAAGATCCAGTGGAATATAAATTTGAGATAATATAATTGATTTTTCAGAACAAGACTTCAATTTAAAATCCATTTGTAACAGGTTGCTGTCTGCTTTGAAATTATTATTAAATTACACTAAAGCAAAAGATATATATATATATGAAATTTGCCCAGCTTTACAAATGAGAGTCACTATTTCTCAGGGATACAGCAGCCAGCCTAGAATATGCCTGATTTTGTAAAAATGTAACCCTCAACAGCATCACAAGAAGTGTACTTAAAAGTACACGTAATTTACAAATATTGTGATTGTAGATGCAAATGAGGCACTTCTTTCCTCGGTGGTTAATTGCATATATGGACACCTCATCTGCATGAACAATTGGGATAAATTAAGATATGCAAAATGCTATTAGCATGTTTGCAAATCAGATGCTGTTCTTAGGCAACAACAGTGATGTGCATCCGCCACTCTGACGTGCTTTTAAGAGCGGGGTCATTTTAATCGTGCTTTGCAGCAGGTGTTTTTACAACAGGTACTTAAAATATGCATTTTAAAAAATATACAGAATTTTTAGAATCTGAATCCAGATTTGCTTGCTTTAATTATTAGTAGTTTGACAGCGTAAGCAATAGATTTACCACTTGTGTCTTATAAAAAGCAGGGAGAAATGAGAATGAGAAAATGGCAGGTGAGAATTTCAAACTGCCATAATACAAATACCTGATCTGCAGGAAAACAGAGGCAGCCGTGCTTGTTTTCTATAGCACTGGAGCAGAAGCCAAATATTAGGGAGTAAGGCTACTGAGTGCCAGAGCAGTACTGGTCATGCCTACAACAGTCCACATGTTTGATCCATTCTGTCCTTGAAGTTGTCTTACAGAAAATAAGAATTTAGCACAGGAAATTGGGAAAAAGCTTACACATGTCTTCCCAATTGCATTTATGAGCAGTTCAAATCTACGAGGAACTCACGTGCTGCTGGAGGCAGCTCCATACCTGGTGAACTTGTGCCAGGTCTGCCTCTAGCCTTGCTGACCTTTTAATGAAGCCAGTCTTAGTGGTAATGCATCTAGGTTTTGGAGCTTTAGTCTTGAGCTGGATCACAGAATCTGGGAGACATGCTTCCAGTTGACACAATCCTAAGATTATAATACAAACAAATTTATAATACATTCAAAGATTGTATTACAAACATTGATTAAGTAAGGAATAGCAGGGAAAGGAATTTGAGTTTTGTTCATATCTCAAGTAAATATCTCTCACAACTAAGTCTTCTAAAATGCCTTACCTGCAAAGGTGTTAAGATAGAAGCTTTTTACCACATACGAGTCAGAATTATTGTCTGGGAAAAACCCAATTCTAGACAAAGGAGCATATATTTGTGATGAAAAGTCACTGTATTCTTTGATG
This sequence comes from Scytalopus superciliaris, assembly GCA_013400415.1. NCBI lineage: Eukaryota > Metazoa > Chordata > Aves > Passeriformes > Rhinocryptidae > Scytalopus > Scytalopus superciliaris. Next base: position 116,175 of record VXBX01001056.1, read on the forward strand.
ATATCTCGTCTCTCCAGCTTTCCCATCATATTTTTCCTGTTAGTTATCAGTTTCCTGAGCACTGAAAAGGAAATACTGATGTGAGAAGGTTCATACAAATAGTTCTAAAAAAGCCATATCTTTGGAAATTCACAAGTGCTTTAGCTAGATAATATAAAGACATGACAGACCAAATGCTAGCCATGCATATCAATATTGTGGATGTCACCTGTTTCATTTTTAATAGACTACAACCTTGTGAAAATAGAAATGTCTTGCCTGAAAAGAAGGTTTCACACCCTTCTCCCTCTCTCTTTCAAACTTACTGAGAGCACAGTCCTGCCGAATCTTTTTGATTTTCTCTTCTCTGGCCTGCTGACGATTTTGCCAGTGGTCACACAAGCACCTGGCATCCAGCTTATTCTGATTCTCCTCTCGCCTCCGCAGCATCTTCTTAAAGACTTCCAGTCGAACCATCTGCAACCTGCAGGGAAAGAAAAGGTCAGGTATTATCTACTGTACTCTGCAGTGCTCTGTGCAATGCAGTCGCCATCAAATCCTACATACCAATGGATTACTTCACAAATGGTTCGTACTGTGTATCTCACATTCCATCTTGCCTTTTAAAAAGTAAGTTAAGCACTAGTGAAATGTATTGTAGTAACAGTCTCTTAGATTAAATTTAACAAAAATATCCCTTCCAAACATCAGGGGATTTTCACAAAAATCAAAAGCTTGTTGTACCCTCCAGCTGATCCCCTAAACCTTCTTACTCCACTATTCAGCCAATAATTAAAAGAAATAAAAGAGTTGCACTCCTACTTTTCTATTTCTTGTTCTCTAAAGGCCCACTCCTTCCTTTCCATTTCCTCCATCATTTTCAGCCTCTTTGCAGTGTTTGAGGGACTGTCCATGGGTGGAAGAGATGCTTCCCATGCACGTTTTTCCCGGGCGCGGTCAATCATCTCCACCTCTTCTAGTCCTGCCGGTAGCCCCCGACCTTACAGGGACAAGAAGCATTAGCTCTGTAAGAGAATGGGGAATCCCACAAATTGCCACGACCAAAAAGTATTAGAGGGCTGACACAAGCCCTTGTGTTCAATACAAGAACTGTCAAAAGCCAGAAGCAAATACTCCTCAGGCCAATAAAACTCTACAGTATGAGGAATGGTAGGGCCCACAGTTGCTATAGTTTAGTTGACATCAACACCAGCACTTCATTCTCTACTGCAGGCTGCAAAGGAAGATAAACTTTTCTAGGAAGACATTTTTTTTGACATGTCCAGTGTCCATCATCACTGCAGGTGAGACACTGGGAGCTGAGGATCACAGGTATTTTCTGGGGCAGCAGTCTTCATACTGTCTTGGTTTTTTTTTTAAACTGATACTTAACTCTGAGCAGCTGAAGAACAGTAGGTAAATGGGAAAACTGCTCCTAACTTGTATTTGTAAAACATGACCTTTTTCTACTGAATGTTCTCAAAACTCTTCATGGAATGCCCCAGAAGAGCATCATTAAGTAGGCAAATATCATACCTATTTTAGAAACACATAAAACAATTGCCTCAAAGGAACACAGTAAAGGACTGCCAAAGCTGGCAATAGACTTGAAACCTGACACTGAAAAGAACCTCCTTACTGAAGAGGTGACATGGTTATCATAATTTATCTGAATTTCACAACTCACCCCAACTGAGTGTAGCAAGTGTCAGAAGCTCAGGAATGGAGCCACCGTGAACTGTGTATTGAGGAGAATAGGGATCTGTCTGGGCTTCACTATCCCTGTAATCTGTCTGTGTACCCAAAGTTCGGAATGTGGGGCCAAAGCCTTGGCTGTCTTCTGTAGCTGAATCCACACATGGTTCTGTCCTAAAAAGAGATGCAAGACGGAATAACATTGGTCACATTCATTAAAACAAAACCAAACCAAAACNCAACCATCGAAGGGAGGATACTCAAATGTGTTTTATCTTGACATGCTCCTATTGATGTTAACTCCATTATCTTTAGTAAAAGTAGACTGAGGCTGCACTGAGTCCTCTGAAATTCCCTCCCTAGATTAATAATCCAGAACTCTTCTGGTTTCAGCTCTCACAATTATTACACACAAATCTGTCTTGTGTATCTATTCTAAAACATTGCCTTTAAAGGACACAGAAAGTAACTAACGGTTGTTTTAAAGAAGGACTGCTTCAATTTAGCTTACATGTTTCTCTTCCAACAATTTCAGAACAAAAAATTCTGATATAAGCCCATGCAACTTCCCTTGACTCTACGAGGAACTGAATTTCCTTGTGTGACCTCAAAATTTGATATCCACTGAAAGATACATTAGACAACTTCATGGATGCTCTACAGCACTGAACAGTATTGTATCTATCACACAGATTGTAATAAAACATCAGAGGGTTTTCCAACAATACTGCTGTACTGAAGAATCTTCTTTGCAAAAATGCCTCTTCTCAGATTCAGTGACACTTAGCTTAGGCCTCATAATCATAACACACTGGAGACACATCCTTTACTCACAAAGCACTATTTATATACTGCAAGCAAATTCTGAAGCAGTCAATCACCTGTTTCCTCAATAATTCTCAGTGGTGAACAGATTCTTACCTCTTGTCAAGTTTTTCGTTTTGGTTCATTACGAAAATACTGGTCACCAGCTAAAGAGCTTCCTGATCCTTTTCTGGTGAGGTGTGACCCATTACAACAGTAATGTTCTAGAAGTCACTACTTACTTTGTCATTTCATAAGCAACATCTACTGGAACATTTGCTGGAAGCAGCTTATAAGAATGGCCAAAAGGACTGAAAAAAGAGATTGAAAGTAAGAATGAGCATAAAAGATCATTACGGTTTAGAAAAACTACAGTCCACTAATTCCGGTGGAGTTACACTGATTTTCCACAACTCAGGTTCTGTAGTTGCATGTTTAAGAATCGTGCATGAATATTAAACAAATCTTTCATAGCTAAGGAGGAACAGAGAAAGTTCCACCAGTAGGATTAAGTGCTACTGTTATGTCAAAGCAGAAAGCAGAAGTGCAAAACAAGACAATAATTAAAGTCAGTTTTGAGTGTGCTCATAACACTCTGTGCATGTTTCACTAATCAGTTTACTTTTTCCACTTGAACTTTTTGAGAGAGTTGTTTTATTTTTTAAAAAAGAACTGCTTGAAATCCTGAAATTAATCCCTACAGTTATTGATAAGGTAAGCTGTTTTGGACTTCTCACATTTGATAGTTTCCTTTTTTGCAATATTTTGTGAGGTATCTTGAAAGTGATGGGGCTCAACAGAAGATCAGTAATTCCTTCATAGGCATTCTTATAGATTGCATATTGTAGTTCTTTATCAATTTCCCTTAGCCTTTTGAAGACTTTAAAGCTTAATTTCAAATTGCAGAAGATAACATCAACTGAAAAAGAACAAAGCTGATGTTAAAGGAGCTATAAAGGACTACAAAGGATTTATTAAATTAGGCAATTTTTAAAATATATTTAAAGTGGACACAGTGGCCTATAGGTGCTGAGTAAAATAGTGAATGTAATTCAAAGTCTATGTGCTAAGAAAGGGATGTTTATACACTAGCTGTTGGTTCAGCTCTTGAGTCCATTGCTGACCTGCAGTGTCATTCTGCAAGGAGCAGAGCAGTCCTGCAGTAGAGGACATTGATGCAATGCTAATCAAGGATTGCTCCCTTTCTGCTCCTGGCAAGAACTGGGAGTTAAAAGCTTCCTTCTTAAGAAGACACCTTTCTAGGGGTCAGGAGAACCACAATGGCTTTGTAATTATCTTCTTCCTTTGCACAGAAGGATCTATAGCCCAAAAGCTTTCTACAAATAATTATTAAGTACAGAATGCCTGCTATGTTTGCCTATATGGTAACTTGTTGGCTGAAAATTTTGACATAGTGTGAATTTAAAGAAGACCTTGTGATTTAATATTTGGTTACCATTCAATTTTTCCATATCAGTGATCAAAGAACTGTCAGAAAACACAGAAAAAATAACCCTCTGGCTTTACTTAAGTACCCTTTAAACTGCACAGAAGCAAGCTTCTGAACTCTGTTTCAAATCAGTTCATTCCTTACTGTACAAAATATTTGTAGCGATTCCTTCCATCAACTTCAGGATCTTCATACACAATCTGAGGTATCTGAAGAGAAGACTGAGCTCTAAAAGCCAAAATACAGGATATAATTTAAGAAGTACATTCAGAGCAGTTCTAACCTCTTTTCCTTATGCCTCCTATTTTTTTAATCTCTCTCTCTCCTCTGATTGCACAATCCAACATGCATCACACTGTTGACTGAAATCCCCACACTTATGTAAGCAATTATATTTTGCTCTTTTCATACTTATTTATGTAACAAAACAGTTTGACACTTTATGTATATTTCCCACTATGTGTGGTCAAGAAATGGTTATTTGATACCTTTATTAAAACTTCCTTATGCACTTTTTATGGACGGGATTGGCCACTTGTACATGCTTGACTTTGTAAAGTAAACTACTTTTACTGGGAGTGGGGGGAGCAAGCTCATTTCCTTAAGAGTGAAACACTTTTCATAATAGAAAATATGTGCAGAAGAGTAGAATGAGCAAAGGAGAAGAATACCACTTTCTACTTTTGAAAAGCAGCTAAAGAGATTTTTAGCAAATGTTGAAAATTTTAGAATCAGCAATTTCAATTTGAATTCTCCAATAAAGGAATAAAATTAGGATGCCAATGTGAATGTTTCAAAACGTATGCTGGAACAACCTTATCTTTTGCAAGAACTCTCTTTCTTCAATTTTTTCCACCACTTTGTATTTAAAATAGGCAGGTTGTTTAAATTTTTCACTATAACATCTTCAAGAGTCTTCTTTACTTGAAAGCTTTGAAAGACCATGAGGAAGACTCCTCATTAAGGCAGTCAGCGTGAGAATGGGTAGAACTGAGTCATTTGAAAGCTATGCATGAAGATTGCTATTTGATTTCACAACAACTGCATACTCCAGTCTGACTCTTCTCAACCTGCAAGGTTGTTAAGGGCAAAAACCAGAAGTTCTTCCCAGAGAAGTTGTGGATGCCCCATCCCTGGAAGTGTTTAAGGCCAGGTTGGATGGAGCTCTAAGCAACCTGGTCTAGTGAAAGGTGTCCCTGTCCACGACAGGGGGATTTGAATAAGATGATCTTAAAGGTCCCTTCCAACTCAGGTCGTTGGCAAGTCCTGAAGGCCAAGTTTTTCATAAGACCATTTTTGACATCTTTGGCATCTTGACTTCTGACCTTTAGATGTATGGGATTGTGGGTGCTAGAGTTGGTTGCTCATGCCTAATTTTAAATACCAAGGTATTCTTAGAGAGATACAGTTGACAATACATAACACTGCTTGCCAACTGGGATCAAAGGGGATTGGATGAGGCTGAGACCTCATCTGAGTCCTGCAAACTGTGCTGTGGAATTTGGGGAGCCACAGTATGGCTACCTGCTACAGGAAAGTCTAGAGAGAGATGCCTCATTGACCTCCTGTGACACACAAGTTACTGCCAAGGTAAGTTTAAAGTCATCTCTTCCCAGGGCTTTCAGTATATCAGGCAACGAAGGAGAGGGGAGTATTTTGTGATGCAGTGTGGTAACCTGACATATTTGCTCAGCACTAATCAGCCTATTATGGTGAAGTTGTGTTTGTAATTCAAATGAGTTAATTGAGCTGATGGCTAGTTCCACTAGCTGACTCTTTAAATATCAGACTGTTGCTCCATCCAGATGGATTTGTGTTTCATTCAGCACAGGTGGGCACTTATTCTTATGATCTAACTTTATTAGCATAAGCTGTTCATCCTATTATGGTATAGTTATAGGCACAATGGGAACCCAGGGAAATAGCCCTTTTTATTCCACAGATCCTGCCTCTTGCACGTCCTTGACTTATATTTGCTGACTTTGCTGAAATAAATGAGCATTTATTCCTGGTAACCTTGCAGAGGCAATGCAACTACTGAGAAGACAGCTGGGAAATACTCTGCCTCCTGTATCAGCAGCACTGTCAATCAGTGCAGGTTGAAACAGGGGGGATGTATTTCTCATTTTTGGTTAATTGCAAGACATTTTGCAAATATGTGTTGTTGAAATGTAAATCAATTTTAAAGCGGCATAGATGTCAAATAGATTGTTACAGAATAACAGGCAAAATACAGGAAGCCACTGAGGTTTCTCTGTGCTGGGGACAGTTTGAAACACTGAAAATAGCACTAAGGAAAAAAATCTTCCAAAATAATTTTTTACTATAGAAATTAGAAGAATATGCTTTTAAAACTGAACACAGCCAGATGTGAAATCCACTGTATCACTCTTAAACTACTTTGATTACTGTCTGACGTGGTAGAACTCAATTACCAGCAACCCCAGAACACACACCATTTGAAGAGCCCATGGTCTAAAGTTAGTTTGTGAAAGCAGAAAAAACCTTTGAAAGCAACTACCTGATGCCTGCAGTCTTGAATACAGCCACATGAAGACTTAAAAAAAAAAATCACACAGTGTTGCAAAACACACAGATTATTTAACAAAAATATTTGCTGATTCAGAAGCCCAAATAGTGATGCCAGGAGAAAGTTCAACTAAGAAACTCCTGCACTAAAAATGTAGTGCCCTGGTTCAGGCCCCAAACAGCCCTGAATGAGCAGCAAAAGCAATCTAACCAGCTGCAACTGCATGGGACTAAAATGAAACAGCTCCCACTGAAGTAACACACATGAGTCACTGAAGTCTTCATAACTCATCTGGTCTATAAGAGATTGAAATAACTCTCTTTTCTTTCACAGCAACCACTGCAAAGTAGATAGCACAGGGATGAAGGAATGTGCAACATCCACCCTGTAAGAAACAGATGGGTAACCATACTCCACAACAGCTGCAATCTCTTAATTTCAAGGGAAATATAAGCAGGAGCAAATTGCAGTCATCTCCACTTCAGTGTGCACGGGTTTTTGTTAGTTTTGCTTGTATGTTCATTTTAAATTACCCAACCATAGAACACTTACACAGCGAGCTGCTGAAGAGCATCCAGGCCCTGCTGAGCCCTCCATCTTTGAGCAATAAATGCAGGCGCTGGGTCTTTGCCCTTGAAGCACAAACTGCAGGCTGGGAAATGAATAAATCCAGTAGCCATACTTCTGGATATGGGTCCTTTACCTAGTGTTTGTGGGGACACAAAGGAGAGAGGCAGTAATTCAGCTATTTCAAAAAGCACTTCATCCTGCTGTGATTTCCAGAACTGCACATTTGGGAGGGGCAAAGCAGGCGGCACACGTATGCTAATGCTGTCAGCTGGTTAGATGGTGCTTCTCAAGATGCAGAGCATACCAGACTAACAGCAGATGCACAGATTTGTCTTCCGGCTGTTTTCCAGGGCTAAACTTACACTTAAAATGGAAGGGTCTAACGCTTTGTTACATAAAGAAGTCAGTGTGCAGTAACTGTGAATGTGCAGCAGTGTGAACTGCTAGCACATTACCCCATGTAACACCCTCCTATTTCTAGTGCTCCAGAAATTAAGTAACATATTCCACTTACAGAGTAAAGTTGCATTATTTTATTCTGTAACAATTTTAGCATTTGTTAAAAATATCTTAACGGGAGCTAGCACACAAAAACGATCCCATTGAAAATCTACACTCTTCCTTTTAAGCACTAATTTCCCTCGGTAGATATGCCTCAAATCACTAAATTTATGGCTGCCAATAAATCTTTGTGATTCAAGTGTAAGTAATGTAGCTATACTGGCTTGAGCTTCTGTAAAGAAAGAAATCAGAACTGAATTGTGAATCGCCCCTTTCATTTCAGCGGGTGTTAACTCAGGTGCATGTAGGGTAGTGGTGACTTTTCAAGTGCACTAACTCACCAGATTCTAAGGCAGTGTCAGCTGATGAAGACCTAGGCACCCTGCCATGCTTGCTGTGCTTCAGACTGCATTTTGTTTCATTTCTCTTCAAAGGGAGCCCACCTTTCAAGAGTCTGGAATACCCTATCAACTACTATTACCACAACCTCTGCCCATCCCAGTTTGCAAAGCTATGGATTAAGGTTGTAGTGTTTTGAATTGCAAATTATGCACTTGGATGATTCATTTTAAAACATGATTTATCCAAGTTAGGTGTAATGGTGTGGATGGATATGGTGGCCGACTCTATGACGTGACAACTTCAGTGACAGGATGCCTGCTTACTCTGTCTGGTCTGAACTGCTATCACAGCCATATCAAAGCAAGGATCAATCTGATGACAGTGTTCCCAGCTTCATGTGTATGTCTCTCCACAGAGAGGCAGACAAATATGTGGGCTTTTTCATGCAGACATAGGAAAGAGTCTGAGCTAATGGAGTAAAAGACATCTGAAAACATTCTTCAAAAACATGTTTCTTGACTCCATTGTTGGAAAGCTGCTCTGGAATTTTCTCCTTGCTGTACTGCAATGGAATTTGAGTTCAGAATATCTGCCTTGCAGCCTCAGACAAATGCATAGCTTCAGGAGGACTCTCTGTCTGAAATTCAGTTCGTTGTGCAGTTGTATCAAGTTTGTTTTCCTTTGGCACTCTACCCATATGCAGCCTGTCCAGATGTCAATCACTGCTGTCTAAAGGTGTGACTGCAACTCCCACAAACATGTCCTGGCTGGTTTTAAACTACCTAGGGGGAATACTGGTAACAGAGGAGCAAACGAAGTAGGGAGCTAGCATGGGCTATCTAGCTAAGGGCTTAGCTAGGAAGTTACTGTACTAACCCTGTAGGAAGAATCAGGATGGATGTCCAGTCCTTAAAGACTGCTTAGCTGTTGCTACCTATTTCATTTTAGGCTAAGTATGCTTGGTTGATCTGTAGTGCAAGTATAACTCCAGGTAAGTGAGGAGGCATCATGTGAAATAACACATTTTAAACAGCTCTGCTTGGACAACAGCCCAGCAACTGTCCAGCTATTTTATTAGATCTAGATAATATATACCAGCTATAGTCAACAGCATTTGGAGATAGTCTACTAAAAATACTGACACACAATTTAGGAAATTACTCAGAACATGAATCTGAGTATTCTTAGGCTGCTGTTACCAACTCACCCTAGGTCAGCAATCGTGGTTACTTCCTGTGTTGCTTTTTTTAGATAAAACTGCTTCCTTTGCTTTGTGTTTTGCTGTATTAAGGGAGCAGCTCAGGACAAAGACAGTGTTTTTACCCATGCGTATGCATACACAGAAAAATACAAGGTGCACATGTGAGCTGGTTTTGGCCAACACCTACCACTTTATCACCAAGCTGAGTGTGGGCATTGACTTTGAATGGTCCTTCTCAGTGTACAGAGGGCCTGAAACGTAAGCAAACAAATGAAAGCAGTTACATATTTGAGGAATCAGCACAAATCGTCAGGCTATGCTTCCCTCTTTAGAAGTCCATCCGTAAGAGAGTATAAAAGAAACTAGGAAATAAAACACTGATATACATGTCTCTGTGTCAAAGAAATTCCACCATCACACAAACGAGCCTCAGAGTTGAAGTACTACTGTCCCATAGAACATGCATGTGAAATAACTAGTAGAAAGATCCACTCTGGAAGCCCCTAAGACAAGAAGCATTGGAAGGAAAGCACGGTGCCATGGTAATCTGTGGAAATACCATGTAGACGGCGCTTCCCTTTGGGATGCGGAGCTGGCTTTGCCCCAAGCTCGCCAATGCCTCCCGGTCCCCAGCCCCTCCCGGCGGGTCCGTCCCTGCCGCCAGCCCTGTCCCCCACCCACCTTCCCTGCCGGGCTCAGTGCCGGGGCAGCCCGCGGAGTCTCTCCCCGCCCGGCCCCGCTCCCTCCCAGTCCNGGCCGGGCGGGGTTGGCCGTGTCCCGCCCCTGCGGCAGGATCTCGGTGCGGGGCGGCTTTGCCCCGCATCTCCCCGTCCCGCAGAGGCAGCCCCAAGGCGCAGCCCGCCCGCCTGGACTCTCGCTCAGTGCTTAAGACACCTGGCTTAGCAGTTGCGGTTAAGGACAGGATTCGAGCCTGCGCATTCTTCATCCCGGTTTTGCTCGGTACGGCTTAAAGTTGTGCAGTGGTGAAAGCGAGCCCGGAGAAGGGCAGCGAAGAGGGTGAAGGGTCCGGAGCACAGCTCGGCTGAGGGAGCTTGGGGGTGTTTAGCCTGGAGAAAAGGAGGCTCGGGGTGACCTTATCACTCTCCACAATTACCTGAAAGGAGGTTGTAGCCAGGTGGGAGTTGGTTTCTTCTCCCAAGCAACCAGTGACAGAACACGAGGACATAGTCCCTGCTGTGCTGGGGAGGTGTAGGTTGGATATTAGCAGGAATTTCTTCACGACAGGGTGATTAGACACTGGAACAGACTGCCCAGGGAGATGGTGGAGTCACCATCCCTGGAGGTGTTGATGGAAAGACTGGAGGTGGCCCTTAGTGTCCTGGCCTAGTTGACATGGTGTGTCCAGTCACAGGCTGGACTTGATGATCTCAGAGGTCTTTTCCAACCTAATTGATTTGTGGTGGGGGACAGTGGGGCTGCTGACCCCCTGAGTGCTGACATTAAGCTTGACAACTTTGTGGTGTACCCTTGAAAGAGGGAGGCACACAGATGGAGAAAGAATGTAAACAAGAAGGTGGAAGAGATAGCTGGGGATAGGCTGCAAGTTACAACTCTTGAAAGTTACCAATAAGAAGTTTTGTTACTGGGAAAATATAAGGGAAGGCACCTATCAATAAGTGACAAGTTACCACTGTAACTGCATATAAAAGTGTGTGGTAAACAATAAAGGTTGTTAGTTTGCTTGCTGTAAATAGACTGCTTTGCTGCTTTTTTGGCCACCACAACTACATTGATTCTGTGAAAATAGGCTTGGTATTTACCGCCCAGATGGGCTGCAGGTATTTTTGCATCTGTAAAGCATCTGGAGAGGCCTGGACAAAGCATTACAAATAAATACCATGCTTTGCAGAACATTGCTGTTTCCAAGAGGAGAAGGCCACCCCCTTCTATGAAAAACAAAATTGGAAGCTTCTTCATGCTTCATGTGAAAACCAGAAAGGGCTAATGCTTTTGTGAGTGTTAAGGAGAAGGTCACTTTTTAATAGAGTTGCCCAGCATTTCTCATGATCAAATTCCGTTTTCCTTTCTTGTATCTCATTTCATAAAACTCCATGACTTCCATGCTGAAATTTTTTCGTTCCGAACATCTGCCTTGAGGTAATGAGGTGTGTAAACTGTACTCTGGCCAAAAAATTATTCTTTGTTGACTCCACCCTCTCACATTTTTCCACTCTAAGGTTTTCAGAGATGACTGGATGCAGGTGGCCTGGACTTCTTTTTTTTCTGATGTGGAAAGGAACCAGACGGAAACCAAGTTGAGGAGGAACAATGGAACAATTAAATGGGTTCTTGAAAGTACTACAAAATGCCAAGGTGTAGCTTAACAGATAAGTACTCTCTGGAGTTGTGGCAAACCAAAAAGCTGCACTCCCACTATTTAGCTGGATTAATCTGGATTAAATGTAAGATGCTGCCACTTTTTTCCTTGTTCTCTGTCAGCTCCCTGGCCCCACTGCCTGTGATCTGTCAGTGTTGGCAGCTAAAAGACTATGTAGGGAATCGGCCCAGGAAAGTGATGTGGCTGAAAAGTAATCTGTCAGAAAATTAAAGTTTTCAGGTCACTGCATAGCTCCCTGAAGACTACTACTTACTCATGGGAGGTGACAGGTATATGTGGCTGGCTGAGCTGAAAAGCTCAAGGTTCAGGTTCATGAAACTTGATTAGATTAGAGTGTGTGTATGTAAAATATTGGCTAATTTTTAACTAATATTTCTAGGAAATCTGTGAACTGCAGGTGTGGACAGTGGACAGCCTTACTAGCATTGAAAGTTGTGTTGATTATTACTATCTCAAATGTTCTTTGCATTAAATCTTCATATTCCTGTGGACCTGAAGCTGTAGGAAACCTGGCCAGGCCCTTGGCACACTGGTGTATGATATGGAATACACTGCAATGCCAAAGCAGTGAGGTTTGATCTGAATCAGTCTTTTTTTATTATTTATTTTTAATGTAGATCAGTCATTTCTAAAGAAAAAAGATCCCAAAACACAAAAGACTGAGAAAATGTTTATCTCGGGAGTTAAACTTTGGCACCCTTGTCTCTGACCAGCACTTTGGAAAAGGGACTCAAACCTTATCTGGCATGTTAGTCTGCCTGTGTCAGGGAGGTATCCTGTTGCTCTGGTGAGAGTGACCTGAAGGCAACTAAACTGTAAGCAATCAAAAAAGATTCATTTTTCCTACAAAAGACCTTGATTGATGGGCTTTCTCCTCAGACCTGTGAGCCATAGGATTGGGTAGGTTTTGGTTTGTTTTTTTTTTTTTTTAATTTTTCATTAGTTACTTTTCCGTAGCTGAGCTGAGGTGCTGTCTATCTGATTATTTTTTTATAGCCACTTGGCTCTAGGCCACCAGATGCTCAGATGTATGAGTAAACTCTCCACACCCTTGTGAGTTACTGCTGGATTAAGTTGGCCAGTGCTTAGCATGTTGCAAAGGTGCAGAAAAGTGCACTACTTTAGCTGCCTGTGACAGAGGCTGAGCCAAATCCATTTTACCTCACATTAACCTTGAGATAAGATGGTGTAATTTGCTGCAAGATGAAATACTGCTCTGTTTATGGACTTGTTATGCTGTGATGACTTGCTGATGTGTTTGAACTGTAAAATCAGACAAAGGGAAGTAGAAAATTTAGGCAAGGAGGGTAGGATTAGACACTAGTTGAGAGCAGAATAGTAGCTGGACAAAGAGAAGCTGGATTTGATATGAAAGCGTGATTTTAGAGGGGAAACTTGCCTGGCTGAGCAAAGAAAAATTAATAAGATGGTGGGGTGGTAGAGAACCAGTGTGTGGGGGCAGGAGGAGAGGCAGAGTAAGCAGGCAGTAGGGCAGAACTGGAGTGGTCTGGACAAGAAAATGGGAAACCTAGGTGAGGAGCTGAAGAAGTGGGGAAGGGTGTGGAAAGACAGGATTAGGGAGCATATGGCAAAGAAGTTGAGCTAAACAGATGATGAGTCTTTCTCCTGTTTTCCTTCCATCCTCTAAAGCCTGGGTGGGAACTGGATTTCTTGAAGGTAAATTTTCTTCTGCTCTGATGGCAGGAAATTCTCAAATTAATCTAATTTAATATTAGTAACCATTAGTGTGCCATTTCCCATTTTTGCCACAGGATGTCACAATTCCTCCATGTATGGTCCGGTCCATCTCAGGCTCAAACCTGGGCGCCGCCAGCTCAGCTCTTGTATTCAAATGTGAAAGGATATAAAATGAATTCGGTCGTTGGACTCATCCAAGGTAATCCCTAATTTCCATTCCTTGTCCAATCTGCACGTAATTTACTAACTGTGGATAATAAGCACCTTTTTCCAGGTGTGTGGTTCAAAAGAAGCAGGAGCAGCAGCACAAGGCTGCAGACAAGGTGGTTGCTAGGTTTTTAATCCAGAAGGGAGCCTTCCTTCCAGCCCACCAGAAGAGATGGTGTAGCAGAGTGAAGCAAAAGGGTGGAGGAGGACGTGGTTGCTATTCCCAGAAGAAAACAGGTAAGTCTCAAAAAGATGTGAGAAGACAGATGCTGTGGCAGCCTGTTTGTGGATTGAGCCCTTGTCTCTGTGCTGACCTTTGGCTATAGTAAGGCATTACATCCGCTATAGAATACCTTGCTTGTAAACTTGTAATATCTTTTGTAAAAATGGCCTTTGGGTACTGATTATAGTAAATGCAACTTTGCTAAGGTGAAGTCTGTGGTTAATTTGTGCCATTTTCACTAAGTGCCGTGCTAAGAGAGGCATCTTCTGATACAGCTGCTGAAATGGGAAAAAAAAGAGATGAAAGTCTTTGTAGGAGACTTGTTCTCACTTGCCTTCTTTTTCTTAGTATGACTGTTGGCACATTTCCTGTACTATAAGCAGTATATAGATGAGGATAGCCTAAAAAGTCAAAAGTTCAAAGAAAATGAAGTAGTAGTACTTTGTGATCACAGTTAAAAGAGTCACTTCAAAGTCTGCTGAAAGACTTTTGTAATGGTTTTGATTAACATTTAAAAAAATTAAAAAAAAAAAAGAAGGTGGAATTGAGGACATCTTCAACTTATAGTTCAGAGATCAAAAAAAACCCAGTTCATGACAAAACCCCAATTTTACCAATATTGCAGGCATTCTGTGAAGGACATTCATGTACTTAATTTCACTTGGATGGATTGGATGAGATTCTTAAAGAACAGAGATGACATTTGGATGATTTGCTGGGCTGTAGTCAGGCATGTTGTCTCACTTCAGCAGGAAAAGGATCTTGGATTGAACTCCTTAAGAAACCAGTCAATTCCTGGTGTTCTCACTCCTTTCATGCAATACTCCGGGGAATAAATGTCAATACCATCATGTTTGCTTGCAGGTTTCAAGTTTCAGTGTGTTAAGACACTTCTGGGGAGTGAATGTTTGTGCTTGCCTAATCTGAAGAAAACATCACAGACTCTTGATTTTCTGTGACTATTTTAGCCACTCCCTTCATGGAAATTAAATATCTGGACAGAAGTGCTATGGAGAGTCATTTCAGCTTGTTATTTTGATACATATGCTTCCACACACTACACTCTTATGTACTCTTAAACAATTAGTGCTACATAGTCCTAACCCCATCTATTAAAGCTCTCCAAAAAACATTTACTTATTATCCTTTAATTGCAATCTACTAAATGAAGGTCAGGTGAGGGGTAGCACACATCCAAGGGCCTGGGGGTGTGGCCTCCCAGAAATAAAAAAGTGAGATAGCAGTGACAGGACACTCAGGCAATTGGAATTAAAAAGGTAGAACTGGATGTGGGCTCAAGAGAGCCTGTTTAAGGATTGGGGAAGGATGCAGAAGTATCACTTCCCTCATGTAACAAAACAAAGTCTGTGCTCTCTTCAGTCTTAAAAATTCCCCTAGCTTTCCCCTGGGTTTGCCTGCACCCACATAGTCCTTCCCACATCCCTTCCCAGTCTCAAATGGTAGAGACTGAATAGAACACAGTACAAGATCTAGAGTATATCAATGGTGAGAACTTGATAAGAACTCAGCATCTAGCATGTTGATCTGGAAACATCCTCTCTTTGATCCTCAGTCTTTGGATGGACCACTAGAACCAGACCTTGAAGAATTCATTCTGGGTTTTAAATAAGGGACTGGAGTAGTAAATGATGTGCCTAGTCCAGACAGGATGCATTGAGTAAAATACAGTGTTGCACAGAATAAGTACCAACCTAAGACAGTACTTGGATAAAACACAGCACAGCATATTGAAACCAGGGCAAAATAGTCAGGATATAACTTTCAGCTGAATGTTTAGATGAAATTTTCTGCCATGTAGATGACATGTTTTCCCATGTCACTTTTTTAAAAAAAGTAACTGTACTCCAGATGCATAATGTATTTAGGAACATGTCAATGTCAATAAAAATCTCTTGCAAATCCCTCCACCTGCATATGGAGATGTCCTAATGTTTCCTAAAATCTGACTGTTAAGCACTTGATTGTCAAGTCCCATTGATTTTTGGTGGGAACAAGGATTCTAAAGATCTCCTTGTGAATGAATCGGCAAGAAGAAAAGCAGAAGAAAACAAGTGCAAATGAAATAGGTGTTCAAAGTTGAAACCTAGTGTGACCACTGATGAGAAAGAAATGGTTTGAGAGTGACTGAATTTTCTACATTATTTAGTAACTTTGTGAAAAAGAGCTGTGGGGATTCTAAATGGATTCAGAAGATATGTGATGTTGCAGGCTCTTTACAAGCAACTTGCAGCACTGCATAGACTATGTCTTAAAAGCAGTGAGATGCTGGAATATGAGTAATAGAAATATGCAGCTGAAATCAGTGACATCTCAAATATGGAGTGAGTCGTGTATTTATAAACACTTGTGATTCCTTCCAGGCTCCCAGTTAGCTCTCACAATTCGTTGAGAATGTTAAAATATTTTCTATAGTGGAGCTTCACATTTCATAAAATATGATTGTGAGAGACTTGAATAGATTCAAACAAAACAGATTTGTCACCAACACAGGCATCAAAATGGCATTCCACCAAGCAGAATGAAATGTTTAACAGCAGCAACGCTTTGGGGCAAAAAAAGGACAAATGGCGTGTGTGCAGTGGAAAAAAAGTAGACCTACAGTATTGCTGCTTCTCAATTGATTGACAGCTCAGCATCGTTCACTGGTGTTGCAGAAACACCCCCTGGTTTGCAGCAGGACTGATCAAGGTTACAAGTTTATATTACAGAGGATTTTATGGAACTAGAATGAGATGTTTTACTTCAATGCACAGGCAAGTGGACTTGGATTCTAAAGGAAGTTTCCTATGATGCATAAGCACAGAGCTTAGGCAGCATTTGATTTTTGTGGGGTGACTAAGTGGACATCATCTTTGCATGCATGTGGTGGTACATATTAACAGTGGCTCAGCTGTCTGATTCTGGTAAGTTCTGACAATTCATATAGGTCTTTCTTCAGAAATGTGAAAGTCTTACTCTTGCAAGTCATGAGAAGTAAGAATGGAAGAGGTTTCCTCTTTGGAAGGAACTATATAGGGAGCTGCCTTGGTTAACTCTGCAAGGGAGGGGGAAAAGTCTGTAGTAAAACTTCTCCTGGCTGACTAGTGTGTATCTTCTTCATGCCTAAGCACTTTTAATCTTGTGCTATTTTTTTCTTATTTTTACATGAAAACAGAGTCTGACTGCAAGGTAGGGACAGACCTTTGCAGATTCATGTCTTTTGGAGGATTAGTGATGTTATTTCACAGATGCAGGTTAGAATTTTCTGAGTTACTAAGTGTAGAGACTGTCCAAAAATACACAGTTGTCTTCTTCAGCCATGCTCTTTTGTTGTGTTGGTAACACATGCAGCCATTTGAGTGCAAACACCTGACCTTCCCATCAGTCTGTGCAAGGGGATTTATTCCAGAATGCTTGGATTTTCATGGGTGTTCCCTCCACAAAAGGGAGCAGCTGATCAGTCATGCCAGCAAGCACTGAAGTAAGCCTGACCCGGCCTGAAATGCACATCCAACATCAGCTGCTGCAGATCTGCACTGTGGAAAAGCCACCACATGTTTAGTGTCTACAGGCTCACAGTTCCTGCTTGCAATACATGTGGAACAGGCAGGTTGCTTTGTGGCACAGTACAAAATGCCAGCTTCCTTCTGCCATGTTACCAGGGAGACTGCACACTGAATTTGCTGATATGGATTTGGCAGTGTTGCATGCATGGCAAATTCCTAATCTTTACCAGTATGTGAAAGCAGAGCAAGGCCTAAAAGAGGAAACTGAATTACTAATGGTGCCTTGCTCTGTTAGAAGAGATTGCTCAATGCACTAACTCATTCTGTTCTGCTTACTGGACCAAAAGCATAGAAGAATGCTAGGAGTGCTATACAATGAACTGCTCAGTCATAAATTAGATAAACTGGACATCTGAATTAGATAGGAAGGGCTTGGGCCAAGGTTTTGCAGGCTTGAAAAATCTAGGTCACTTAACAAAGAAAGGTGAGAAGTTCAGCAGAGAGGAATATGAAGAACGACCACCTGAGAGATGAAATCAGAGGAAGAGACCTCCCAAAGATGATGTCAAGAGAAGAATATGGAAAACTCCACCTAAGTTCCCCCTAACTATGAATAATGCATATTAAGTTGATGTAACCACGTACCTGAAATACATAAAATTGCCTGTTCTGCAATGATGATTCGGAGCACGTTTGATCAGTGCTAACTGACTTGCTCCCCAGGGTTGTCAATAAATACCTTGCTGCTTAAAGATAACATTTGTCTCTAAGCAATTTCTCTTTTATTCTGAGGTTTTTTTGCTTTGTATGGTTGGATATACTCTCAGTGGACAGTGACAAGAGGAGGCATAACATGAAAGTGATGAAAGTCATAATCTTAGCACAAACTGGGGAGAGGCATGTGGAAAACGCAAAAGGCATTCATATCCTTTAAGTTTATACCCAAGCCTGTAGGAGGGTCACTGTCCTCTTTACTGTGGAGGGCTAGGCCATAGTCCTGGTTCCAGCATGACAGCCCAGCATTTCTGGGATGCTGTGGGCTGAGTCCCCTATGTCAGAGACAGCAGTTCTCATTTTAAAGTTCAAAGTGACTGCAATCTTGCAAACTACCTTCCACCTCCAGGCTCTGATGCTCTGAAGATTTGGCTTAATTTCTGGCAAGAGATGATCTGTTGCAGTACCAGCTTGTAGGGCATTCAAATAAACAGAAGTAATCTTGACTCTGCTCTTGTTTCTTTAAGGGCTTGCTTGCCAGTATGCAAAGAGACTTTCTCCATACTATCTTCCAAGGTGGCCTCCCAGGAAGGGATGGTTCAGTCCTGTGGTACAGAATCCCTGCATACAGAATTCATGCTGTAGTCCTGAAACATGGGGATTTGCTTCTTCAGTCTTGGGAGGGACTAGTACATCACTTGTTGAGATGATTTTAGCCCAGTGAACCCCTTGCCTTTACCTAAAGATGGAGTTTGAAGCTTAGAGGAGATGTAAATAATCACCTTAGAGTCTCTTCCATTGTACTAGACCAGAGCAAAAGTCCTTCTATCCCAGCATTCCTTCTCTCTCTGGTCACACTGCTGAGCTGATAGCATTTGGTAGCTGCAGGCCTGCAACTGATCAAAAAGAGAAACTTTATCCTGTACTTGGACAGTTAATATAAGAGGCAACAGGGCCCTGACAAGTCATCTTGCTCAGAGATGTGAAGTTTGGGGTTTTTTCATGTTATCTAAGCATTCACCCAAAACACAGACAACTTCTTCAAGAATCAAACACGGCGTATTGTTGACTGGACTGCTGGAGCAGTGTCTGTCTCGTGTTTATAATGAGGCAAAGATAAAAATAGTTCTCTAAGCCATATTGAACAAGTTTCTTTTTTCAAGATGATAGTGGTTCCTAGAATAGGCGCTACAGGAAAGATATCAACATATCTTCGGTTCAGTTTCACCACACAAATTTTCCACAGCTTAATTTACCTTTATTTTGATGTCTATCGGAAGTGTGAGAAATCTGGAAAACCCCAGACTACCCGAGTGCTACTTTCAACTGACATTGATAGGGGCTTACCCTACCTAACAGTCAATGTAAATACATTTTTGAGGTTCCTTGAAAAGTCTGTCCGTTTGAGTCTAACAGACTTTTTTTTTGACAACCATTCTTTTAGTGGGCTGAAACTGAAGACACAAGAAGCCAGCAGGAATGACTGCAGTGCTACTGTGATGTTCACACATCATGAGTTCCTGCTGTATGTTCTTCAATTCCGATAAAGGGCTGTACAGGGGAAATAATTTGGAAACCCATGACAACTGGGCAGTCTCTCCCTAGTTCACCTGATAGTCCTCTAAATCCAGAGCTGTAAATGTCCAGCACTACCTGTTATCCTTGTACTCTCACATGTGGCATCAGGCTGCTAAATTACATGGCAGATTGAGGGAGGGTCTTTTCTCATTATCTCTTTCAGAGACAGATTTTCACTGAATCTCCTCTCTAGGGTACTGGATCTGACAATATTCCAGCAGTCTCATCTCAGTAACCTGCCCTTAGCTATTCCTCTTTGACTGGTAGATAAATCTGTTCAGCCTGACACATAACTCTCTAACATAACTCTTCTGCCACTGTCAGCAGGCAGAGGAAAAATGGAAAACAGAAAGCACCAAGTTAACAATCAATTTGAACTTGTCTCTCAAGATAACTAGATTTTAACCTTCCTCTGCCCTTGGTGTTCCCTAACTTGGGCAAGAGTATAAAATGTATTTTGTTTGGTCTTTTTCTGGTTTTCATATATAGTGCCAGGGACTGTCTTGGCTGGTGCCCAGCCATGAAACAGCATGAATGTTCCCAGTGATGATGACTGTGCTCTCTCATGTGCTGTACCTGCCTTGCCATGTGTTCTTCACTCCCACTGTTGCAAAACGTGTATGTAAAAATGTCCTTAAGTAAGGATGTTCTTTGATGTTTGATCTTTGTATACTTTCAAGTTTAATCAACAAGAAGGGAGATTTAATCCCGAAACAGCAAACAAGCAAGCCCTAAATGATGTCAATGTGTCAGAAAAAAGAAATTATTTGTTGTTAGAATTGCCTTGTTAACGTTTAGGGCTTGACATGCTTCACCGATCTCAGACCTAGGAGGAAGTTAAGCTTGGGGAAAAAAGGATGCCCACTGATAGTGGACCTAAAGAATGCAGAATTTATGGGACGTTTGCACTGGGACACTGACACAAGAAACTCCAAAAGACAGGAAAGACTGGCCATGCGCACCAAGCAGCATGAGAAGCAAGAGAATCATTAACCAAGGGAAGACAGATTATTCTTCAACAAGAGAACTATGTAACTTGTAGACAATGCAGAAAGAACTGTGCCTCGTCAACACCGCCTATGGAGACTTTCCGCTGTGCCTTTTGCAACCGGACTTGCCTATCCCACATTGGCCTCTTTAGCCATCAGCGCTTGTAGCCAGCGTGGGGAGAGCCCTTCCCAAAGCTTCATTTGCGAAGCCTAGCCACGATGATGATGATGATGATGATATAACTTGTAGCCAACGAACACAAATTCCTTTGTTCGGTAAAATGTATAAACGGTAGAAAGTTTTTGATAGGTCCTGTGCTTGATTTGCGGAGTATCACTGAGCACCCAGGCTCGAGTGCATCTGAAACAGGATATACACGTCTCTATCGAGCGTGCAGTTACTGAGTCACCGCACACAGGGTAACAAGCCCGCCTTGTGCGGACACCGCACAAAGGACTGAGCCTCTGCCCTCCCTCCCCACTGCCGGAGTCGATAGCGAGTGGTGGGTGGCTGGCCACGGCTTTCAGCGCGGAGCCCGGCACGGGGCGGACAGCCAGCCACTGCGGCTGCTGCTCTGCTGCCGGGTCCATTGCTCCCCCTGCCTCCTTCCCTTTTCCTTCTGGCTTGGTCAGTACCGAGTCACTGCCGCGGGAGGGCACAGGGCGAGCGGGAGGGAGGAGAGACCGGACTCCAGCCCCCAGCACACCGCGGGCCGGGGAGGAGCAGCCCAACTGCATCCCCCATCTCTCCTCGGGCCGGGAAGGACCATCCCAACTCCATCCCCCATCTCTCCTCGGGCCGGGAAGGAGGAGCATCCCACCTGCATCCCCCATCTCTCCGCGGGCCGGGGAGGAGGAGCATCCGAACTCCATCCCCCAGCACACCGCGGGCCGGGAAGGGGCGGGCGGGAGGAGGGATCCCGGACTCCATCTCCCATCTCTCCGCGGGCCGGGGAGGAGCATCCCAACTCCATCCCCGGCTGTCCGCAGGCCCAGGAGCCGGATCGTCGCCATGTCCACGGTGGCCGCGGCCAGCTGCGACGGCAAGGGGGAGGGTCGGGAGGAGAAGAAGCCGCTGAAGCCCTGCTGTGCCTGCCCCGAGACCAAGAAGGCGAGGGACGCCTGGTGAGCCCCCGGCCCGGGAGCAGCGGGGCGGGCACGGCCCTGTGGCGCAGTTGGGTTGTGGGCGGTGCTCCCTTTTAAATAAATCAAAAGGCTCTGGTTTTGTTAGGTCTCAATATTCGACGGTTCTCGCGGTAGTGCAGAATCTGACAGTGGCGTTTATAGCTGCTTTTGTAGTCAATGACGGGCTTAGTCACGGTCACAGGGCCTGGCAAATGGCGTGAAATGCACCGGTGAAATAGAGCTCCTTTGCGAATCTTCAAAGAACTTTAATCTGATGACCTGGTTGGGTTCTTCTACCTCGCAGGTGATACAGATGGTGTTCAGTAGGCGACACAATACTGGACACGGTATTTTTGTTAAAGTTAGGGGTGCCTGTGTAGTTACCTGTCAGGGTGAAGGTGAATCCAGGGCCCCCGCAGCAAAGGGTGGTGTAAGGATGCGTGTTTCTGGTCAGGTGGAGTCACCCTGGGCAACCAGGACACACACCCATGCTCACTGTAATAAAGCCTAAAACTAAAGATCAAGAAAATCACATGTTTTAAGTATTCAGCATTTGGTAGTTTCTTCCTTTGACAGTAAGAGTAGTGTAACGTGGTAGGTGAGGGTTGGTCAAACCTGTGACCAGCATTCTACAGAGTGGTGGAATCCCCATCTCTGGGACCACAGAGTGCTCTGCCAGTCAATCAGAAAGAAAGTCTGAACTGCTTTTGCAATACACATGATATACCGACCATGGTAGGCTCTTATTTGAAGGGACAAGTAAGATCAAAAGTTACCATATGTGGTAAATACATTTTTAAACAATAGCTGGACAGGTTTGGGTTTTTTTGCTTCAGGTTCCTGAATATCAGCTGAAGTTGGACTTAAACATCATTTACTGGCCAACCTATTCTGTACTGTCTCTTACCGGAGAGATTTCATTGCTTCCCTACTGAATGATTTCAAACCAGTTGCTGACAAGCTCAGCATAATTGACAAGTGATGTGTCAGCCTTGTGTTGTATAACAAATCCCCACATAGGCTTGCCTGGAACAGACCTTGGCCTCTGAATGGGAAGTTCTGCTGCACCTGTTATCAGAGTTTTAAGTGCACAGCTCCAGACCAGGGTAACTTTTTAACATAATTTTATGCTTTCTGAAAGAAACAATGCTACCCTGGACAGGATAGACAAAGAGGTCTCTGGAGCCTAACAGGGATTTTTTGATTGTCCCCAACAGCTTGTCAGTTCGGTGGCTTTGACTCACAGTAAGTAAACATTTTGTCGCTGAACCTTGGAAATCTTTTTTGTTTTGCAGCATCATTGAGAAGGGGGAAGAAAATTGTGGGNGAGTCACCGCACACAGGGTAACAAGCCCGCCTTGTGCGGACACCGCACAAAGGACTGAGCCTCTGCCCTCCCTCCCCACTGCCGGAGTCGATAGCGAGTGGTGGGTGGCTGGCCACGGCTTTCAGCGCGGAGCCCGGCACGGGGCGGACAGCCAGCCACTGCGGCTGCTGCTCTGCTGCCGGGTCCATTGCTCCCCCTGCCTCCTTCCCTTTTCCTTCTGGCTTGGTCAGTACCGAGTCACTGCCGCGGGAGGGCACAGGGCGAGCGGGAGGGAGGAGAGACCGGACTCCAGCCCCCAGCACACCGCGGGCCGGGGAGGAGCAGCCCAACTGCATCCCCCATCTCTCCTCGGGCCGGGAAGGACCATCCCAACTCCATCCCCCATCTCTCCTCGGGCCGGGAAGGAGGAGCATCCCACCTGCATCCCCCATCTCTCCGCGGGCCGGGGAGGAGGAGCATCCGAACTCCATCCCCCAGCACACCGCGGGCCGGGAAGGGGCGGGCGGGAGGAGGGATCCCGGACTCCATCTCCCATCTCTCCGCGGGCCGGGGAGGAGCATCCCAACTCCATCCCCGGCTGTCCGCAGGCCCAGGAGCCGGATCGTCGCCATGTCCACGGTGGCCGCGGCCAGCTGCGACGGCAAGGGGGAGGGTCGGGAGGAGAAGAAGCCGCTGAAGCCCTGCTGTGCCTGCCCCGAGACCAAGAAGGCGAGGGACGCCTGGTGAGCCCCCGGCCCGGGAGCAGCGGGGCGGGCACGGCCCTGTGGCGCAGTTGGGTTGTGGGCGGTGCTCCCTTTTAAATAAATCAAAAGGCTCTGGTTTTGTTAGGTCTCAGTATTCGACGGTTCTCACGGAAGTGCAGAATCTGACAGTGGCGTTTATAGCTGCTTTTGTAGTCAATGACGGGCTTAGTCACGGTCACAGGGCCTGGCAAATGGCGTGAAATGCACCGGTGAAATAGAGCTCCTTTGCGAATCTTCAAAGAACTTTAATCTGATGACCTGGTTGGGTTCTTCTACCTCGCAGGTGATACAGATGGTGTTCAGTAGGCGACACAATACTGGACACGGTATTTTTGTTAAAGTTAGGGGTGCCTGTGTAGTTACCTGTCAGGGTGAAGGTGAATCCAGGGCCCCCGCAGCAAAGGGTGGTGTAAGGATGCGTGTTTCTGGTCAGGTGGAGTCACCCTGGGCAACCAGGACACACACCCATGCTCACTGTAATAAAGCCTAAAACTAAAGATCAAGAAAATCACATGTTTTAAGTATTCAGCATTTGGTAGTTTCTTCCTTTGACAGTAAGAGTAGTGTAACGTGGTAGGTGAGGGTTGGTCAAACCTGTGACCAGCATTCTACAGAGTGGTGGAATCCCCATCTCTGGGACCACAGAGTGCTCTGCCAGTCAATCAGAAAGAAAGTCTGAACTGCTTTTGCAATACACATGATATACCGACCATGGTAGGCTCTTATTTGAAGGGACAAGTAAGATCAAAAGTTACCATATGTGGTAAATACATTTTTAAACAATAGCTGGACAGGTTTGGGTTTTTTTGCTTCAGGTTCCTGAATATCAGCTGAAGTTGGACTTAAACATCATTTACTGGCCAACCTATTCTGTACTGTCTCTTACCGGAGAGATTTCATTGCTTCCCTACTGAATGATTTCAAACCAGTTGCTGACAAGCTCAGCATAATTGACAAGTGATGTGTCAGCCTTGTGTTGTATAACAAATCCCCACATAGGCTTGCCTGGAACAGACCTTGGCCTCTGAATGGGAAGTTCTGCTGCACCTGTTATCAGAGTTTTAAGTGCACAGCTCCAGACCAGGGTAACTTTTTAACATAATTTTATGCTTTCTGAAAGAAACAATGCTACCCTGGACAGGATAGACAAAGAGGTCTCTGGAGCCTAACAGGGATTTTTTGATTGTCCCCAACAGCTTGTCAGTTCGGTGGCTTTGACTCACAGTAAGTAAACATTTTGTCGCTGAACCTTGGAAATCTTTTTTGTTTTGCAGCATCATTGAGAAGGGGGAAGAAAATTGTGGGCACCTAATTGAAGCTCACAAAGAGTGTATGAGAGCTCTGGGCTTCAAGATATGAGTGAGATGAGCAGGACTGTGGATGTGGTGAGTACAGCCTCCAGGACCTCTGCCTCTGAGGAGCCCTGGCACCTCAGCTGGTGCCGCTGGAAGGCCCAGAGTATTGTTTGTGATGGCAAAGGTGTTGTCCTTATGAGAGGGAAGGCAGAGTAACCCTCACTAGAGCGGGCACTGCTGTCCTTGTGAGGGTGGTGAAGCCTTTGGCAGTAGAGAATGGTGCTGCCTCTGTTGCCTTCTAATAGATCCAAATCTCAATTTAGCTTTCTAATGCTGGGGCAGTGTTGGGGTTGGTTTTTGTGGGTCTGTGATGGGGTTTTTTCTGTTGATTGCTGAACTGTCCCTCAGTATCCCTCAGTGGAAATCCATGTTTTGTGAAGCTGTGTTTCCTCTCTCTTCTAGATGATGTCTGTGGTGTGACTGTGTGCTGGGAAGCTGCAAAATAAATTATTTCTGCAAGTTACTTCAAAGAACAAATATAAACAAAGAATCTATTTATAAGGAGTCTCTAATGATAGACCATGCATCACACCTGTAGCTTTTCCACTGTTAACTCTTGATCTCTGCTTTAGAAAATATATTTTTCCTCTTAATAAAAGTCTGAAAATGACCAATGTTCCTGACTTCTGTTTGTTTTTAAGTAAAGAAATGGCAATGCCCTCCTTATTGAAAACTGCTGCAGGAATTGAAAGAATGAGAAAAGCCTGCTTGTTCATTAACATGAGACCATTGATTATTGTGGTGTTGTGGTTGGACAGGGAGGACTTTGGTGGGTTTTCCTACTGATGCAAATAGTGAAATCATGCTAGTAACATTGCCCTCTTACTGCTTTCAGCAGTCATGCTGAAGCTTGTAGTGCAGTTAGTGGCAGTAGTTTTAACTATGTTTGTACAAAGGCGACCACAGTCTTAAGAAATGAACTTTCCTTACAGTCAAAACTGTGTTTGTTTTCCCCTGTTAGAGTTCTTCCAGTGTTTTTTTGAATAGCTTTACCTGAGGATTCAAGCTTCACCTTTATAATGAAAAATTAAGTACTTCCCATACCAAACTCACTTGAGCCAGTAGTTCTTCAAGGGAAAGAGAGCAGAGGACTGCTCCCTTTCACTGCAAGTGACTTGTGTGTATGGGTCACTTGCCAGAAAGAAAAGCCTTTTTTTTATGCCTAGTTTTTGTTGTGTTGGTCTTGTGCTAGGCACACATGGGCTTTGCTTTCTAGCTTCTTTTTTCACCTGTATGCTATGACAGTGGTTGTGGTCTTTGATTCCTTCTTACAATCTGGAGAATAAACAGGTACAGTTGGTAGCTTACTGCACTTGTGGGAATTGTTTTGGCCTCATTACTGTGTAACTGTGCTACCCTACCGTTGTTCTTCTTCCTGTGATGGG
The DNA here is from genome assembly GCA_013400415.1 of Scytalopus superciliaris. Taxonomy (NCBI): domain Eukaryota; kingdom Metazoa; phylum Chordata; class Aves; order Passeriformes; family Rhinocryptidae; genus Scytalopus; species Scytalopus superciliaris. The sequence continues at coordinate 142,456 of VXBX01001056.1, forward strand.
TTGACTGCTGAAGGCATCGCTAAGTACTTCCTCCTCTGACGAGTTTTCTCTTTAGAAATTGAAGATACAAGATATGTGCTTTGTCTTGATTCTTCTCTTTGCTGGAGGGGTGGGTGCAGTCGTGATTGTTTCTGTGTCAGTGGTGCCCTGTGTATCCTGAGCTAGCAGTGAGTGGTTTGTGAACATTCAGTATGTGGCACTTGGTGCTGCCTCTGCTGAGACTCACAAGTTGTGTGAGGAGAGTTTAGTCTCACCTCTGGGAATGTTTTGGGAAGGTCCTGTCCTGAGGCAAGAGCTGTTGACTTTCACCTTCAGAGAAGGGACACAGGTGTAGTTCTGGCAGAAAGCATTCAAAGCTGCCTGCAGCACTGTAGCTGTCTGAGGAGCAGGACCTGGTGCTCCTCTTGGTGTTTATTGTTGTCTTGAGGTAGAAACTTGAACAAGGTCATTTATTATTGAACCATTGCATGTCAGAGCTTGAACTGAAGAGAATGTTAAAAGATGGATGAGCACCGGCTTTGTGGTGGCCTGTCTGATTTGGGTAAACTGTGGCAATGGTGCCACAGAATAGAGCAGGGCAATGGTCAAGTGGCAATAGGAGTGCTGTTTGTATCGGGTCAAGCAAAGAAAAAGATGGACCCCTGCACAATTTTACACAAATTCTATAAACGCAAGAAATGGGATGTCTGGACCTCCATGAGGGTAAAAGCATGGTAGGTATTTTAGAAAGTTTTTGGAAGTAAGCTGATGAGTGGGAACACTGACATACCTGTGTGCAGCAGGTACAGAAAGGATACTGGACAACTGTATATTTAAAGCAACAATGGAAAAACCTTTGTAGTCAAATCATGTTTCTTGCTGAGTGGCTTAATTTCTGACTATAGTATTCCTGTGGGGTGGATTCAAGGCTTCATTTGGGAAGTGGGAGTTACTGTCACTGTGTTACTACTTACCAGTAGTGCTGGTGGCAGTCACTGTCCTGCACAGGGTGTTTGGTGTACCTGTGACAGTAGCAGGAAACTTGACTGAACTATATACCAATACAACTAGGTACAGTACATGCCATCTTTCAGCATTTGTGATTTGCTTGTCTGGAGCAGGCTTGAGACCATTCCCAGCAGCTGTAAATGGAATGTGTATATTTTGGAGCTACAGGATTAGTGTGTTAGTAACAGTTTCGTGGAATAATTCCAATAATGTGCTATATAACAAATCATAAAAGAGATGTCTGATTATGCCCTCTCTGATTTTAGGCCACCAAGGTCTTAGTGTCCTCAACACAGGTGACTGAACTAGTTTTCAGCTTACGGGATCAGTAGTGAATCTGTAGACTTCCTGAGGGTGGGCAAAATAGCCAGTCATTCAGCTGCTGTGAGATTTGGGACTGACAATCTGTGTGTTCTGTGGTTCTCAAGGACAGAGGATTTATTTGCCAAACATAGTGCAGGCTGTACCTGGATTGCATTAGTGCTTGCAGCTAAATACTAGGTGCTACTGGTTGAATTCATTATAAGTGGGAAAATCAGTGGAGTACCAGAGTTTACACACTGTCCATTTCAGTGCTGAAAAGCTTGACATGTCTATTTTTCTTCTTCACGGACCCATTTTATTGTAATGTTCATGTATTTTCTTCCAGGGAAGGGTCTTAATGCTGCTTGAGTGTTTTCTATGCACTTGCTGTCTTGATTCCAAATTAGTTTGAACTTCGGTATCTCCCTTTTAATGCTCATGTGGCTTTTCCATTGAATCAGTGGCTTTTGAACACTCCACTTGGATGAACCAGCATCCCTGGATGAAAGGCATGTATTCTAATTCAAGGCAAGACATGAAAATAAAATTTCTCTTTGGCAATAAGAGGTTTTTTTAACTTCTGCTGTGTGGAAAACTCATAGTGCTGTGAAGGTATATGGCCATGGTACTGTCAAAGGAGAGGGGAAGATTTGAGCCTTGGTGGCTCAATCACTTTACAAATCTTCCTTTTCAAAAGTGGGTCTGGAAACACCTAAATTAATCTCTAGTGTGTGCTCACCTTTGAAAAGGCTCTACAGTGTCACACTGAGGCCCAGCAGAAAAGTTATATAGTTTCTGAAGAGAGCTTTGTGCTGTTACTGCTGTTGGTTGAAGGCTTCGTGTTTGTCTTCCACAGGGAAGTCACAGCGGGTCATCCTCACCTGCAGTGCTGACCCCGGCATCACTGCAACACCACTGCTTATGTCCTGGAAGATGCCAGAGGAAGGACCTTCTTTGTTCTAATTGTTGCCTAAAATCAAGAAAAAAACTTTTTGAGACAATATTAGTATAGGTAAAGTAGAGAGCAATTCTTTAATGAAAGCTTTCAGGTGCATGGAGTATATAGGTGCACACACAGGATACTTACAAATTTATAACTACTTAATTATCATATCTAATGGGTACATCCAATCCAAAAACATTTTGCCCCTAGTACCACCCTCAGAACTGCCCTGCTGGAGCACCTCCAAGGGTTCTGGGCCTTCTGTCTTGTTTTGATTACAGGATGTCTTTTATTCCAGTCCAGGTTCATGTGTCCCAAACATGATGTCCTTCCTGCAATGTTGTCTGTTGAAAAGACCTTTAAACAGAAATTCAGGAATGTGGCACAAACAGTGAGAAACTGTTAGAAACTGTTAGCTGCTATCTCAAGTGTGAGCAACTATACAGCTATATAAAAATCTACAAATACATTAAAAAATCTACAAATATATAAAAATCCTAAGGCATCATAATGAATCATTGACGTTGTGTTCCAGAGTATTTTCTAGCTTGGGAATTTACCTAACTGAAGTGTGAAATTAATAACTTCCTTTTTTGCACTTTCTTTGATGCTGCTGCAGTTTTTTTAGTAGTACAGAAAGGTAGGAGGAATTGCAGTGGTGCTTCTCAGAACACTTCCTCTACTGTAGTTCTACATTTCTATTCATAGCAGTTCAGTTTTATCTCACACATCCTATGTAAATATCTTTCTCCTAAGTGTTCCCAATCTTGATATTCCAAATCCTCAGTATATCAAATATTAGCTTATCTTGGGGAAAGGGCCCCTTATAATACTGACTTTTTTTTTCAGAGCCCAAAAGATAGACAAGTTGTTGTTGGGTCCATCTAGCAAGTATATGGCAATGGTATGAAAACTAGAACCTCGATCCCAAGATTTTTATTGTAGTGCTTTGGCTGTAAGATCATCCTTCCCTCTTTGCAGAGGTCAAGAGGCATAAAGTTCTTAGTTTCCCCATAACTCTTGCAGATGTGCCTTGTTCTGCTTCAGTCAGTAGGATTTTCTTCACTTAATTAAGGGGCTGCTGGAGACCAAGTTCCCTGTTTCACTTCACCCTTAACAGAAAACATCTTTCTGAGCAGTTCGTACTCACCCTGTGCAGAGCTTAATTTGTCTTACTTCCTTCCCACATGGCAGCCTGTCAAGATGGTACAGCTCTTAGTAGCCATATAGCTCTGTACTGCACATGGCCTAATCATTGCAGAGACAGGACTGTACTCTAAGGCCATGATGAGTTCTTTAAGGTTGCTATAAAGCATTGCTTCATCCTTGCCCAGGAGACTTATTCCAGAGCACCATTAGCAGAAGAGGCGATTAGTGTGTCTTTAAGTGAATGGTGGCAATGGGAATGGTATGTTAGGCAGGGCAGCTGCAAGCTCGGCCTGAAACACGATCGCCCTCGAAACCCTATCCCTACTCCACTGACCCATGCAGGCTGGCCTCATACTGTGTTGGGTGACCACGTGGGTTGCGTCAATGCCTGAAATGTAACTGCTTCCTGGCAGCAGGGCAGATCCTGCCTGTGTGGCTGATAACAGGTTACTTCAAGCTGGGAAAAAATTGCATTTATGCCTCTTTTCTGTAACTGGCCATGAAGGACTGAACGTAAAGGCTCCCTTGTGCCAGTGTCCTAGGTTACCTGAGTTGAAAGTGTTTGCTTTCCTCTTTGTGCTAAGTGAAGGTCGGGGGGGGGGGGATGTTTCAGATAGCTCTTGAAAAAATGAAAATGTGAGATGTTTCCCAAGGATGCTTCCTAACAGAGCCTGTTTTCTGTGGCATGCCAGAATCCTCTGTCAACTAGGATTTCCCAAAAAAAACATGCTTCCAGTGTTACACTGACTAAGCTTTTGGCAGGATAGTCTCCTCTTCCCGACAGGTTAAACTGAGTGCCAGAAGCTCTTTTAATTTTATCCCTTGCAATCACAGTTGTCTGGCTGTGCAGAGCTTTACCTTATGCCCCTTGATCTAAAACACCCCATGAGATGGTGCTCCCTGGAGTAAGGGCAGACTGTGCTGTAGAGCCTGGAAAGCATTAATTGAGAGCCAGCCTCTCTTCTTTTGCTAAGTCCCTGCCACTGCTCCCAGCCACAGGGGGAGAAGGGGGTGACCTTTTTTCCTTTTTTGTGTGGCGTGAAAGTCACTCTTGCAGGACAGAGTGCTGGAGAGCCCCATGTGTAGCCCCGCGATAGGCTGGTTGTTTTCCCTTCTCCTTTCCCCTCCTCACACCGCACTGGGCTTATCTGGACGTCTGAGTTATGTTAAGTAGCGGGTGCATGCTTGCTCTCTGTTCTCTGCTTTTCCTCCTTGGATTTCAATTCCAAACATGGTTATCCATTTGGGGTCGCTCTCCGTTCCGCTGCCAAGAGATACACATTCCACACTCAACACCAGCTCCCTCTGCTGCTCCCTCACAGTTGCTATTCCATTTGCTGAAGCGCAGGCGAGACAGGCAGTGCGACGAGACCTCTGTCCTGTTTGTGAGTTTTCCAGCTAATGGCCTCTACTCTATTCTTCACTGAGCTCTTTTGGCCTCACGTATGCCAGCTTCTTTTCTCACTGTTGTGGCGAAGAAGGGGGCCAGCCGACAGTCTGTGAGCCGCAAAGAGGAGAAACGAGCCCTTTTGGAATTTTTTGGGTGCAAAAACATTTGGCAGCACTTTAACATGTCAGTCTGAAGCACTGCTGTGGGACCAGACGGTGCCCAAGAGGAGGAGGAGGAGGAACCCAGGAGCTCTGGTTTCAGACCTCTGCAGCACCCTTTGTGTATGACAATTCATTTTGAGCGCAGGACGGCCGGGGAGGGTGGGGAGTGGGGAAGGATGAGCGCAAGCAGCCTCTCTTGGGACCAGGCTGTTCTCCAGCCTCCAGTGTGTGATGCCTGGAAAGAGATTATGGAGGAAGCAGCCTACCAGCTGGCCAGCTGCATCGTCCTCCTGGGTTACATGGGGGGAAGTGGCATCTTTGGGTCCCTCTATATCTTTGGCCTCCTGGCCCCAGGCTACTTCTGCTATGCTCTGTGGGGCTGGCTGAGTGCTTGTGGGCTGGATATCTTCATCTGGAACATGCTGCTCGTCCTCGTCTGCTTGCTTCAGCTGGCTCACCTGGCTTACCGGCTCCGCAGAAACACCATCCCAGAAGAGTTTGACCTCCTCTACAAGACCATGTACCTGCCCTTGCAGGTGCCCCTGGGAGTCTACAAAGAAATCGTTAAGTGCTGTGAAGAGCATGTCCAGTCGCTAGTCAGAGACCAGAATTATGCAGTGGAGGGCAAGACGTCCATTGACCGCCTCTCGTTGCTGCTGTCTGGCAGGTAAAGGCTCCCCTGTTTCTGAGCAAAGTCTGACAGCAAAGCATTGTGGCTTATTGTTGTATGTTCACCTTCTGTAGAAACTGGGGTGAGGATTCTTTCCTTCCTCTGAAGGGGATTTGAGATACGCATCAGTTTGTTGGGGAAGGGGAAAATTTGCTTTTGGGTGTTATTTTAGCTTTTATTTTTTCTAAATTATGAGTGTTTCAGAGAACGGTTTGCAGGCTTAAGTTGTGTGCAATGAAGTGGCCAGCTCAGCCTTGCCTGTGATACTGTTGGGGAATCCTTATCTCTTTCTCTGTCATTTTGAAGTGATCTTATTCCATATGGGAGCAGGCTGGCTGTGAGAAAGTGTTTCTCAAGGCAGGGGGGCAGTGTTTCTGGACCTGTGGTCTCTGGGGGTACCAGACACACCTGTGTGATGTGAACTGTCGTGCACTGAGTACACTGAGTCCTCAGTTCACCTGCTCGCCCTGGCCAGCAGTGTTCAGGGAGAGGTTCCATCCTTGTTCCTAACAGCCCAACCCTCAGCACTTTGACATTTTTCCCTTTAAGAGTAATTTCATCAAAAGAGACAGTGCTCCCCTGTGGTGGATCCTGCCTAATCAGGCCTCTTTCTTTCCCTGTGATGTCAGGCATTTGTGATGTTCCCTCCTCTGGATCACCAGGGAGAACCTTGGGGGCCTCTAGACAGTCACACTGGGGATTTGATTGAGTGGACTGTGCTGATCAGGTGCTGGTATTTGTTCACCTGAGATCCCGTGGCATGCCTTTATCAGCATATCAACAATTTGCAGAATCCAGATGCGTGCAAATAGTAATGGTGTTGGCTTCCCAGCTGCTATCAGGCATTTGGCACTAGTGTTAAGTGAGAGTGGAAAGGAAAAAGATCTGTAAATGTGCTGAGCTGCAGGAGGTGTGTCTCACAAGGATTTTCCTTTGGGAAGACAAACCCAGCATCGTCTGGGGTTCATGTGGCCCAACCTCCCTGGTGAAGAAGTGTGCAAAGAAGAGCTGACCTTCCTTTTTTTGATGTTACTCTCTTTCTAGGATGTGTTGACAGCATCCTGGGACTGTCAGGATGCTGAACAGCAAAGCACTGGAAGGAAATTTGGTATCTGTGTTTCCATTAGTGTTTTTCCATCTCTGTTGAGCAGCTCGCTCTGAAGTTTACTGTATCTGCAGATAATGTTAATGGGGAAGAGTCTGTGCTATCTTGATCTGCACTGGATAATCAGATGCTCTGTGGCCATGAAAGTGTTGCAACAGACAGTAAGATGGTGCTGGTGGGGTAATTGTCCTGCTCTATTTTGCAGTGGGAAGTATGCATCTTGGCTGGTATAGGATGCTCCGTGGAGGTAGGACTGGATTTGCATTTCCTGGCACTCACTCTATTGCCTTGTGAGGTCCTTGCTGACCCAGCAAAGCACTGCTACTATTATGTTGCTCCCTCGTAAACTGAACAAGTGGGGTCTCGGAAATGCAGAATATGCCTGGATCAGGAAACATGCCCTGCAGCCCCTGATCCTCCCAGGCACACTCCCAGCTTTCTGAAATCCGGTAGTGAACTGAGTCTTGTCATTCCTGAAAGCAAGAATTGACTTTGTGTAGCATGCAATAGGGGTACCTGGTGACAGGGAGGCCAGAGGAGCCAAGTGTGATGATGCAGACCTATGAATAGAATTCCAGAGTGCCCTGCTGTTGTCCTTGCCTCAGGCCTGTGCAGGTCTTTCTCTGCTCCCACATCAGAGCTGAGCACATGCTTGACCTTGACATTTCAGGCAATTGTATCAAGAGTAGGGGAAGGGGATACTTAGGTGGCCAACAGAAATTGAGAGGTAATGTGCAGCAAACTATGAGCTCTCAGGGTGATCTGTCAGGAGTGATGGACAGCATGATTTTGGGTATTTCTGGGTGTAACAGCTTCCCAACATCGAGATAGGGAATGCCCTCATACAACACTGAGGACAGAAGGAAGATGCAAGTACAAAGAGCCACAGGCTGGCTTAGAAGTACCTAGAAAGCAGCAGCAGTCTAGTGGGCTGAGAAGCCCTGGTTTAGGATCACGTATTGCACCTGTAAGGGCTGTGTTTGTAACTGGAAACAAAACAGATGGCCTGTGGGCAAGTGGCAGCAGATAGTTTCCCACAGAGAAAGGAGGGATAGCCCCATGGCTGGAGCACCTGCAGCTGTCCCAGGAGGATATGAGTCATGCGTGAGACAAGAATTTCTTTCCTCCCTGGTGGGACACACTGTGTAATCTGATCAGGATTTTGTGACATCTATTTTGTGGTCTAAGCCCATGTACCTCACCTGTCCTCTCTGCAGGATCCGAGTGTGCCAGGACGGACAATTCCTTCACTATGTCTTTCCGTACCAGTTCCTGGACTCTCCGGAATGGGAGTCCCTGCGACCCTCTGAGGAAGGAACTTTCCAGGTAATCCCACACGTCTCCACAGCAGCCCAGCTTCACTACTTGCTGCTTCATTGCATGTCTGAGAAGGGAATGGAGGGGCCTAACTGTGGCATTCAAAACAAACTGGAATTACTTTCTTCCCTTTCCCAGTGGTTTACCCAGCACAGGAGGGTGTGATCAGCTGTGATACATATTTTTCTACCTTCCTCTGAAGACCTCAGTGCCTGTTCCCACTATCAGCTGATAGCAAGGAGAGCGGAGCATGGTGCTCCTTCCAGTTTAGTAGGGAGCCGAGGTATTGGATTGCTGGCTCTCTTCCACTGGAGCATTCCCTAGTACCTGCTTTGGTGCATTTGCCCTGAATGCTGCTAGCAGGGTGCCTGCATCCTCCCAGCATGCTGTGGCAGTATGCAGCAGTGATGGAAATCCATAAATGTCCCGTTCCTCACAGAAGTTTCTGAAGGTCATGTGTTTGGGGTGGAGAAGGAGAAAGGATGATTCACACCCGAATATGGTTCTTTCTGAGCAGAAGAATCCCTTGATGAGAGGCCAGACCAATTCTTACTTACAGCAACTAAGAGGATTTTGGTCTTGCTGTCAACACCCCACAGTGGTTTTTTGGCTTTCCTTCTGGAGAAGATTACTTAGGTCTACATCTCTCTGTCTTTAACTCACATCTCAAGACAGCCTGATACCTGTCAGGATGTCAATCTGAGTTATGTCAGTCAGGGCATATGAGGAGGGATTTTGCTAATCCCTTGGGAGTGTGGGATGGTCATGAGGGCACAATGATGCTGTCTTGTGAGGGCAGCCACAAGCAGACTTGGTTAAACCAGCTAGCTTTCCAAGTCTGCTTTCCTAGGGTCTGAATTTGGACCGTGTGTGAAAGGGTCATGGTGATCACTCGTGAAAGCTGTGCCATCACCAGTGATTATGGTCTTGCAAGAAGAACAGTTGCAGGAGGTGGCTGATGGTGTGACTGTGGCACAGGGCTACAGCTTGTGAGCAGAAATAGGGATGTCAGGCCAAGGTAGTGAGGTAGAGAAGGCAACAACAGCATGGTGGTGCTAGGCATGGTGGTATCTCATGCTCTGCACAGGTCTTTGGTCTGGCAGCAGACTGCTGCTACCCCCTGGGCTGTATTTGCCTAAAAGTCCAGCAGAGAGAATGATGGCTGCCCAGTTTTCCAGGTAGGGAAATGGCCATCTGGATGGCATGCACCTGGCAAAGACATCTGCAGTATTTTCTAAGCTAATTTCTGTGGAACTGAATGTTCCCAGACTTCCACAGGGTCTTTATCTGTGATGTGTGAGACAGCTTTGGAGCAAGCTGGTGCCAGGCTGCACCAGCCCTGTCAGCCCTGTCAACACTCTTGGCATCTGCCCTGCTCTGCAAGACAGGGTTGGTCAGGCAGGTCACCTGTGCCTGGCACCAGGATAGGGAGGTAAAGTCCTGGGTGGGGAAGGGCTGCAGCCAAATGTTGAAAATGCCTAAACTCCACAACTGGTTACCCAGGAACATGAAGAAGTAGCAGCCTGTGTGAGACCAGCGTTCAACTGGTGGGACTTGACTAGTCTGATACCTGGCAGGAACTTACTCTTGATGATCATACTTAGCCATGGTGATATGCTGCTTTTGGCAGATGTTTAACCCACTAGTCCCTCTTACCTGAGCAGTTTATCTCAACCTTTTTCTTAGCATCACAATAATTCTATTTAAAAGTGAATGCTTGACTCTGGGACTTTGCTGGAGGAGGGTATGGAAGGGTTTTATTGCCTGAGTTTTTCCCATTGCTCTCTGGACAGAAGAGTTTCAATCCTGAGCCCACACAAAAATGGCAGAAGCATGACTTGGCCTACAAGGAGAGCTGCTTTTGTTAAGCTTTCTGCTTTGGCTGTGTCTTCTTCCCACAGGGCTGCTGAATCCCAGTACTAGGAGTTAGGTTTCAGGGCTGGCACTTTCCCCCAGAAGACTGAATTACAGGCTCTGCTGATGCTGGAGCACTTGTGTTGGTGGGGAATCATAAGTGAAATCTGTCTTGCTGTCCTGGGTAGGTGGCAGGTTTACTTATTACATCTCACTGAATCCCTCACAAGAAACAGAAGCTTTTGATTGCTGTGCCAGAAGTTAGTTAGGAAAATGAGCTTCTGGTAATTTCAATTTCTGTGTGACCCTTCCTCTTACTTGCCTGGCTTGGGAAAGTTCTCAGGTTTTATCTCCTATATTTCTTTCATAAGGCAGCTGTTTGCATGGCAATGGCATTAAATATCAAACCCAAGGACACACACATGCAGCCAAGCCATGTTCAGCTTCCCAGTGGCCCTCTGCCATGGCAGCTGACCAAGGAGACCCCTGGATATAGAGTGAAAGGGAGCCCCCGGGGTATTTTGGCTCTGGCACTTGTTCTCATGTCAGTTTCTCCATTACACTCGGATGTTCTTCTTTGGCCCAGGGCAGTTTGACCCTTCCTGCATTTCTTGTCTTTATTATTATTATTTATTGTAATATACACTCACATATTATATAATGTTATTTATTGGAATTAGTATGATTCTACAGCTAGAGGAGAAAAAAAATCTCTGTTCACATTGGCAAAACCCAAAGCAAAATGAAACGCTCTCTAAAATCAACCTAATAAAACCTCTTGCATTCTTTACATATACACAAACACAATAAAGCCGTTTTATTTTCTCTCTCACTGAGCAGTGCTGCAATGTCCTTCAAGGCCGTTCAGCCCTACAGAGTCCAGCAGAGCTGGCAAGACAGGATGTCTCCCTGGCAGAGGGTGACCAGGCAAGCCTTCCAGGTGGCCCTTCTAGCACCCAGGGCCTTCTTGGAGTAGCAGCTGTGCAACCCAGCAGCAGCCTGCCACAGGGCTACTCGCTGGCAGCTTGAACTGTCTGAGCATGCAAAAACATCCCCCTCTGTAGTGTGTCTGTAGAGGAATAAGGATGTCTGTGCTACCCTGTTCATCTCAGCCACATCGCTTAGATGTCAAAAGGGAGCATCATCTGAAACAAGAGGGAAAAGTGTCAGCCATGTGACTAGGTTAAACAAGGACATGCTACTATTTGCATTGGAAAACAGGGGCTCCTTGGGGAGAGGAAACATTGGTGGGCAAGGATTTATCCAATTGTTCTGCTTGGATGATCTGTCTCTCCAGCCCTGCCATCTCCAAGGAGAACAAGCATCAAAGGCACTGAGAACCATCACTAGAGGGAAGCACATGGTCCCAAGGTTGATGACTCCCACCCAGGTGGCGGGACTTACTGTACTCCCCCCTTGCCCCACAGGTCACGCTGACAGCCGAGACCGATTGCAGCTTCATCACCTGGCCGAGGAAGAAGCTGTACCTCCTCCTGAGGAAGGACCGCTACATTGCCCGGCTCTTCTCCTCTCACCTGGGCTACGACATCTCGGAGAAGCTCTACTCCCTCAACGAGAAGCTCTTCTCCAAGTTTGGCCGTCGCTTCGACATCCGCTTGCCCAGCCTCTACCACGTCCTCGGGCCAGCTCCCTCCGAGGGGGAGTCTGAGGACTGCGAGGATTTGCTGCCTGCCTCTGGCCATGCCAGCGTCTCGGAGCCCCCTCTGCAGCCGCCGCCGCCGCCACCACTGGCCCCGCGCCCCCGGGCGTCCCGGCCCGACAGTGAGCTGCTGGGTGAGGACTCCACCAGTCTTGTCTTGGAAGATTTTGCTGAGTTGCCGGGGTCTTTTATGGACTATGTGAGCGAAGGGGAGTATATGAAGTGAGGGCACTCCTGGCACGGGCACACCTCACCCTGTGTGGGACCCTCGCGTAAGTACCCGCTTGCGGAAGCAAGTCTGTCCCGTGATGCAACTGCCTGGGCAGAGCAGTGGCCCCCAGCCTCTCGCCCTCTTTTGCCATGGGTTTGCTCCTCCGCAGTGTTTTTTTGCCTTCTGCCCCAAGGAATCCCAGAAGGTGGGCTCCAGCTGTGTGATTTTCTTAAGGAAAAGCACCAGCATAGAGGCTTGACTCCAGACACTAGCTGTACTGTGGGGAGAAGGGTCAGTAATCTGACCATAGGAGCTCTTCCTTGCCCAGTTCTCTCCCCATCCCTCAGGAGAGGCAGGGAAATTGAAATGTGTCCAGGCTGGCAGCTGGTACACGAGTACGCACAGAGACCCCAGAGGGCTCAGCCTGCTGCCCATGAGGTAGAGCTGTGCCAGGAAATACTCCAATATTAAGCTGAGGAAGACCTCTGCAGGTGAGAGAGCAGACATCCCAGGAGATGCCAACAGGGATAGAAACAGCTTCAGGTTTAGGGCAGATTGGTAGTGAGAAGTTACTGTACACCCTGCAGGTGCTCAGTCTGGGGAGGAGGAGAAAGCTCAGAGTCGTTTCTCTCCCAGCCCACCACTATCATCCCAGCATTTGCTCCATCCTCCTTGTTTCGACTGAGCTTCACCTCTGCCAGATCAGCTAAGTATTGAAAGGTCTGCCTTATGTGGACTGACAGGCTAAACATTACTTTAGTGTGCTCCAAACTCTGCTATCTGGTGAATGGGAATGAGATGCTTTCTTCCAACATGACAGCTCCTTACTCTGCAAGGGAAAAAGATTCCTGTGCCTGATCGATACTGGGGCAAAGGAGCAATGCAGGTGAACAGAAATAGACAGGAGAAAGGCTTGAAATTCAGATCCAAGTGGCCAAGAAAGAAATTCCACACTGAGCTACTTTTAGCCAGTCACTGCATGCCAGCTGCTACACACCAGCTGCAGACCCCGAAATGTGCGTTCCTGCTGCCGCCCCATAATAATCCAGCTGCCGGACACCAAGCTTGGGACTAGGATTTCCGCCCCAGAAGTGCCCACTTCACGTGTCCCAGTTGGGTCTGCATGGCAGGGAGGAAGTTGCAGGACTGGGCTGCAGCTGGGGAGACTGTCTTCCACCAGTCAGCCTTGAACACAGTGCACTGTTGCACCCTGGTCTACTCTGAGCCCACTTGGGTCTACTTTTTGGGCTGTGGACTCAGTGTCAGGGAGCACAAGGCAGGGCACACTGACCCCTGACATGAGCCCTGACAAATCTGCAGTTTTCTTGTGCTCTGCATGGAACATCTCCAGCTCAGACAGCACTTGCTATTTGCAGTAGGCCTCCAGTGGAAGAGACCTTTTTTGCTGTTTCATCCAGTAGTTTTTCTTAGTTTTTGAACAGTGGAACTGTTGGATTTCTCTGTTTTGTACAGTTCTGCTTTGAGTTGAGTCATGTACCAGTTCCTGCACTAGTTCCACAACTCCACACTTAAAATCTGGGATATAAAGGAAGTGGCCAGGGAAAGAACAAGTAGATTTGATTTTGCCTGAATCAGATAGAATCATCAAGAGTGATGTTTAGGATTTTTTTCTTGGGATTGTTTGTTTATTTGTTTGGTCTGTGTGAATGACTGATTTTTTAAGGAGATGCAAAGAGAAAAATTAAAAAATCCACACTTTTCCTAGGAATGTGAAGTCCCTGGTTTTGCTGGTAGGCTGCTGGAGATATGAATTTGTGGTTTTTTCAGTTCTTACTTGGAGGGGCTTGAATCCCTTATGAGACAGCCACCCTCCTACCTGTCAGGAGTGTCTGTTGGACGTATGCAATCACAAGTGAATGCAGACAGTGTTGTAAATGTGGTGAAGTCACTTTGCCTGTGCTTTGCTTGTATTTTGCCTTCTCAGAAGAAGGATATCTATTCTCAGGTCATGGGTAGAATTCTCCTAGTTGATCAAGCTCAATAAAACCAGAATTTCAAATGCAATTGAAGAAGGAAGGAGGCAGGAAATACCATATCTTTTTTTGAATCACCTCCACCCAGTTTTGGCAATGAGTCAATACTGTGAACATGAACATGAAATGTGTGTGTGTTGGACAAGGCTTGTGCAATACAGCAGAAAGCTATTTCTTTCACACAGTCTTTTAAAAACATGTTTTAAGCTGAAAACCTTTGTCTTTCTAGATCTTATGACTGAGACAGCATCAAGGCATGCTGATATTTGCAGTAGAGACCTGCAGTAAAAGCCCCCATGTTTAGGGGCTGGTATTTGGAGTGGGATGGGAGGGTGATCTTCCTTGTCTGCCAGTCTGGAAACTATAGCAAGTGTGATATTTAAATTTTTAAGGTAATGAGACAAAGAAACAGAAATGCTGTTTAGTGTGTTTGTAATGGTGGGATGAGCACTTCCCTGCTACCCTGGTCACCACTTGTGTATCCTACTCACATCACATCCCAGCAGCATAACAGCAGTTTTCACATCTGGACAGTATGCCAGAGCGACTCACGTGCCTCACCACAAAAACTAGTGATACAGGGGGGCTGCAGTTTTTCCTGCTGGCCAGGCACTTGTCACAGCTCAGCTAATAATCCGAGCAGGTTGGACATGGCTCAGGGAAGGCACTTTCATAACTTTCCCTTGGAAGTGGTGAAAACATCCATGATAAATAGGGATATTCCCTGCAGTGTTGTTGTTCAAAGTAAGCAATAGCTGCAGTCCCTGATGTCAGAGCTCCTCTGGGGCTTTCCCCTGGTCTGTACTTCATCTCCTTCCCCAGCAACTTCCAACATCGGTAATCACCTTCCAGCTCTCTAAATTCCCCATGCTGAAGTGCTGCTATGGGTCATGTTCCTTTCCTGTCACAACAGCCACCTTGCAATACCACAGTGCAGGAAGGCAATTCTTGAATGTCCAAAGTGCTACAAAGGTCATACAGAAGAAAATACTCCTGGGAGATGTATTAGCCTACTATTCTTATCATCTAGTTCCTTGATAGAGTTTCTAGTCTGCTTAAGAGTAAGATAGAGCATATTCTTTCTCTGAGGAGGAAGCTGCCTGTTTAAAGGCGACAATTTCAAAGGTTCTCTGCAAAACTTGCTTTAACACTGTACTGTTGTATAGTTCAGTGCTCCAGAGCGAATTAAGCTTTATTCCTTGCATGGAAATTCAAACAACCAAAAGCCTCCTGCTTTTTCTCCTGTTCATATTGCATTTGTTCTATATTGCTGCTACCCGGTGATTGCAAGATGTGTAGCTGTTGCTGCCTGGTTTTATACAATTACATCTTGGGGCTGCCTTTCTATTTATGGGTGAGGTAGGTGGATGGATGGATGGATGGATGGATGGATGGATGCTTGATGGCCTGTAGCTTGGTATCCAAGTTAGTAAGCAACATTTTATACCTGCTTTGAGAGCAAAATCAAAGGAGCTGTGGGCTTTGTTTCACTCATATCACGGAAGGTGCTTTGGAGGGGTTTGGTTTTGCCATCTCAGAATGGGTGCATAACCTTCTTTTCTGATTTATCACATGTTGAAGAATTACAAAGTTTTGCATACTCATTTAGGAGGAGAGGGGAGAAGGAGAGGTATTGTAACAGTGGGTTCTGTGAGGTTGGTTTGAAAAAGTTTGGAAGTAAGATTTATTCCTATAATAGTAATAATGTTCTCTCTCTCTCTCTCTCTCCCCCCTCCCCGCCTCTCTGTTCTCGTTTTCCTTCCTCCTCCTCTGTTTTCCTTCTGCAGCCTCTGGAAATCTTCTCCGGAGTTCTCCTCACCCTCTCTGCAAAGGACGAGCCCCTCTGGCTCCGACTCAGACTCCCGAACTCTAGGGAACAACAGGCTCTTTTGATCCCGAAGCCTCTCCAAGGGCACAGATGCTCACACAGGTTTTTGACCAGAGACACACTCTTTAGCACACAGAGATGTCTGCCAGCAGACATTTACACTCAGGAGCACATGAAGCACATGCTTAAGACTGCAGTGTGACACTCCAGCACCTCCCACCCCGTGGTTGTTCACCAGAGCTGCCTTCCCCAGCGCTTCCATGGTTTGTTTTCTAGTCCTGCCTCTCTGAGCTGTGTTGGCAGCTCTGTTACCAAGGTGCAGAATCTGTGTTCCCTTTGATTTAATGATTCCCATTAAACTCAGAGATGAAACTACTGGTGTTTGAGGGTTTGAAGAGGAAGGTAACAATGGGAGGGAGGATTTGAAGAGGGAGATCACTTGAGGAGATCTCCAGGCATGGAGTGGACAGGGTGAGGGAAAATGGGCTACTTGATGGCTTTGTTAATGGGCTTGCAATGGAGAGTTTGATGATACACATCTCACTGGGAATCCACTCTTGTAAGACCAGAAATTACTTTTCCAGAAGTTAGGATTTCTCATTTATGAAAAGCGCCGCTTCTCAAAGAAGTTGGTGAAAAAAGACTTATCCTGAAAGATTGTTTGTTTGGCTTGATTTATTTGGAATAAGAAAGGGAAGGAATTGGGACTGGGAAGGGGCATAACAAGAAGGAAAGCCTGAATCCTTTTTTTGTGCTCAATGGGGAATGACCTCAGGTTGCACACACGCTGAGTGAAGAAAGGAATGAATACAAAACATCTGTGGAGAGAACAGCCATTGATAGGAAGTACAATGTCTTAATGAAAATAGCATGGAGATGGAAGGCCTCTTTCAGGTTCAGCTGCAAAAGGATTTGTATGATGAGCTTCCCCAGCTATTTTCTTAGTCAGGGAATTGAAGATGGACGTATGGGTGTAGGACCAAGCACGACCAAGCACAACCAAGCTGGGTAGTGAGGAGCCTCTCCAGGGCAGATGTTCAGGGAAAGAACAAGGTGTGTCTGTCCCTCTGTCAGTGCAGGGCACAGTGTTCTTCAGTGCCTCTTGGCACAGACACACAAGGGCACAGCCATTCTGTGTGCAGGGCTGGCTTTGTGTTGGCCCTGCACTGGCAGACGCAGCCCCACCTACCTTGCCCTGCTCACATGGGCTGTGGTCCAGAGGCTGGTTTGCTGTGTCTTACAAGTCTCAGCTGGACAAAATGTGCCCTTGGGATCTGGCACTATTGCCAAGGGCCTCTGGAGTGGTGGGTATGGGGGATCTGTGGTGTACACAGCTCCTTGCACTGTTCACCTGTGCTGTCACACGAGGGCAGGGGAATGGGGCTGCCCCAGGCCAGGGGATCATGCTGCTGGTGGTTGTCCCCATGCTCTGTTGCTACATTTGTGCTTCAGCCTGACCCCACTGCCCTTCACAGCTAGGAAACATCTCTGGCAGATTGACACGAGTGCTGCTGGGGTCTCCTCTGCAAAGGAACTGAAATGCACAATGAAACTGGGGCCACCTGTTGTGGTGCTTTGTACACTTGCCTGAAGCAGTGGACTGGAATTAGACACTGCCCTTCACAGCTGCCTGCTGAGTTTATATTACAGCCTTCAACAAGAAGCTCCCTGGAAACTCTTCAATCATGGAACCAACTAACATGGATCTCCATCAGGCTGGCAGAGCCCAGCTCTATCCCTTTCACAGGCATGTGTTGGAGATGGTGTTTCTTAGCTGGCCTTCCAAAGAGCCACATGCCAGGGCCCAAAAGCTTGGACGTGAGCTGAAAGCAAGAGCTAACCCTGCTGTGACACTGTCTAGTGAAGCAGTAGTGACAGCTCATGACAAATTACTTGAGGCTTCTTCATGGCAGAAATGCCTTTAGCATGTCCTTCTCTCCTGATAATGGAGATCTATCACCCAGTGAAGCTGTACAGAAAAGCAGAGGAAGTAGTTAAGAGAAGGTGTGATTTCTTGGCAGAAGTAATGAGAGACTTGTCATCTTAATTTGCACACCTGTATCAAGGTGTGGGAAGGTGTCTTGTAGATGGGACTAGTGAGTTTCCCCTTGGATTGCTGGCTAAGAATGACTCTGTGCCAAACTTGAACCACACCTTTTCACTTTGCTGAGGAAAAATAATGCCTCTCACCTTTAATATGAAGATTTCAGGACACTTTAATATAAACCACAAATGAATCATACCAATACTCGCGCTGTAAAAAGATAATATCTCCTTCTTCTTTCATACTGGTACAAACCTTGAGATTAAATGACTTGTTTGTCTCACTTTCAGAGCTGGGTACAGAACCTGTGAGATAAAAGTTCAATCCAGCCTTTTAACTGAGAGGTTTTACTGTAACCAGTTAACCTTGTACTTGCTGATCTGTCACACACTTCCTTTCCTTGACATCCTGCCCCTAATGCAGGGAGTGAAAAACACATGCAGTATTATGATGAAAGCAGCAGCTGTGAGCAGAGAGCAGCAGCAGGTTAGGCCTTCTTTCTGGTTTTGTGTATCCTGAAGGCAGTGTTAGGCGCAAGCAGTGGGTAGATCATAGGAGACGTCTGTTTTGCTGAGGAGGGTGACGTTCCTGGGCAGGCATGACATTGTCCTGCTGTGAGAAGAGCACAGAGAAGTCGGGCATTATCAGGTGGAGGTTACTATCCTAATACAGAGGCAAGCAAGGTGCTGGTGGACCTTTGCAAGGGTATAGTGAACAGGGTGCTGTGCCCTGGCTGGGATGAATTGGCTGGAAGGGTGCATATGGAGTTGTGTCCTTCACCTTTCCACCTCCCCCTCCTAGCACCATTGTTGCTCTGAGTGCTCCCAGTTTAGTGATAGGAGCACAGATTAAACCTGTACAACTCTACCTCTATCAAAGCCAAGTGCAGTGCTTCCAGAGGTGCAGGTTAGCCCATACATAAGGCAGTGTGCCTTGCTGTCCCATTCATAAGTGATAAAAGCCATGCACCTGCACATCCATCCCGACTTTGGAGTGCAAAACATGCTAGTAAGGAATAGTCCTTATACTCAAGGAAGTGCCTGATATTTACATGAGAATGCCTTTTTCCCATCTATCTGGGCCTATGGGGTGTATTTTTACTGCCTAAAGCTTGAGGCTCCTTACTGACTATCAAAACAGAATTTGAAGGTGAGCCCAGCTTGTATTCTGCCTCTGGTTTTCCTTGCTTTGAAATATCCATGCTTCAGCCTGGAGCCAGCAACTCAGAAGCAATGTGGACAGAGTTTAACATGTCAGCATAGACCCAGCTATTTTGTCCTGCCAGCAAGAACTTTGGGCCTGCAAAATGCCTGGTAAGAATATTGTATTATGGAAAAGACCATTATCTGTCTCAGAATTAATGACTGCATTTACTCCAGGAAAGGTAACTGTGGCTGAAGGTACATACTCTACAGTGTCTGATCCAGAAGATGCCAAAATGGTTGTCTGTAGCCTTAAGGCTTTTTTAACCTTGCTGTATAAGAAGCAGAAATATACTAGTCTTCTGTTGTCTCATCCTGAAAAATGTTCACCGAATGTGTTTCAGATGGGGGCCCATTTTAGACAAGGGAAAATGGAGACAGTAAGCAAGGACAAAAGGAATTAATTTTAGTCAGTACAAGCTTTGGCCATGGTTTGTGACTTAAGTATCTTCAAGGTGATGTGAGTTGCAGCCATTTTCCTTCCATGGCACAATCCTTTTATTCTAAGGGGAAGAATTTTAAAAATCTCCTAGAAAAATACCTCGGTAGCTTTTGTCTTTCACAGATAGAAAATGAGTTACATAGGGACACAGAGGTGATGGGATAAACCTCCTCACTTGTTTATCTAAACAGGAGAAAGAATGCATTGTTCCAAACCACAGGCTGCATCCATAGCCTTGGTGTATCCCTATGAGATATTCCTGTGGCTTACCTGCTGTTGAGAGGCAGTGGTGCCACACAGAACTTGCCAACAATGGATGGCTCATCCTTTCTCCAAAAACGATTTTTGGGGATATACTTCAGTGCCACACTGTTTATTTGGCAGAGGGGAACCTGGTGGGCCAGCAGCCGTTTGCCCATCTCCTGGTGCGTAGGTCTGCAAGGTGGGGTGAGAGGTGTGAGGGAAAATGTTCCATCAACCTGCAGGTGCAGGCCATGTGCAGATCCATGGAAACACTGAAGGAACCTGCAGTATTATTGTGAAGCCCTCACATAATAAAATGGAGTGAGAAGACTCATCTGTCAAAATGGGGCATTGCATGAGCATCTTACTGGCTGGCTCTCTGTGTTTTATCTCTGAAGTCAGGAATATTTCTAGATTAAATATCCTTCCTTCCATCACACAATTACAACCACTCTGTTGCATATAGATTGAAACGCCGCTCAACTTGCTGCAGAGAGGTAAGGGGTAGATAAGTCAACACCTATGGAATCGTGGATGGTATAGATAAGGACCAGTTGTTCACCATTTCTTCCAGTGCATGAACTAAGGGTCATCAAAGAATGCTAAGAAGTGGCAGGTTCAAAAAGATTGCACATGCTACAGATTTCCTTTCAAGCTGTTAAAATCCTTGCTGTGAGATGTTGTGAAGGATAGAAAGTTTCCATGACTGTACAAGTCATGGGAAGGGAACTTGATAAGTTTGTGGAAAACAAAAGCTAGTAACAACAAAAATCTCACCTTTGGTTCTGAAAGTCACTGAGATGTAACTAAACAATGGGAAACCCTTTGGGGAAGTATTGCTGCATGCTTACACTGACGTTTTTTATACTCTTCTCCAGGTATTTGCTTTTGATTATGTTGAAGGTGGGATGCTTGGACAGAGGGACCTTTGTCTGTCCCTATGCTCTTACCCAGGTAATGTGAACTGAGAAATGACAGCCAATGAATGATCAAAGCCCAGTCAGTCATGTGCTACAGAAGTGTGCTGCCCAGGCATTTTAAGTCCCTTCTGGGGAGTCCATCCAGTGTGCCTTACACTTGATCTGCTTGGCACCTCAGAGAGACTGAAGATCATTGACTTCCTTGTGCTCATGAAGAATAATATGTGTGTGGCTGACTTGGTGCATTCCCAGAAGCACCTGGGTGTCTGCCTGATCGGAAATATGATAGTAGGGAAAGGGCAGAGGTGACAAAAGGGACAGGAAGAGCTTACAATCCTGCTAACCACAGTAGCTCTCGGGAGCGGGCTGACAGCTGCACTCACAGCATCCTCCTAAGCCACAGCTGCCAACCCACACCAGTACACCCAGTCCCTCCCTTAGTCTGCAGCAATAATTGCTGTAGGTTTTGTGTGTCTGACTCTCTCTGGCTTGAAGCTGCTAAAAATTGGAAGCATCACAAAATTGTGGTTACAAAGGTGAATAACAGGTAGCAAATGGAGGCCATCTCAATACTGTGTGCTGTCCATGGGCAGGACCCAGCCCTGCCCTAGGACAGAAGAACACAGATTGAAGTTAAGCAGGTTGAAGAAAGTCACTCCTGGGACTGACACTTGGTTCAATGCTGCAGAACCTTTGGAGGGTTGTAAGACTCCTAGCTGGCTTCAGAGATATGTTTTCTTGGATATTCGGGATAATGTCATGTGATGTGTAAGCAAATAGCAAATGCAGTTGGGAAGTGTCCTGTGTAACAAGCACCTTACTCACCAGCCCCATGTCAGCTATTGAAGCTTGAGGACGTTTCTTGGGGCACATGTAGGGTAATGGCATCCTGAGGAGTGAGATCGGAATTGATACTTGGGAGAGGAAAAGAGGAGGGCAGTGTGAGGCAAGACACAACCGTGTGAGTCACTTGCTGAAGATCTGAGACTAGCTGAACACTCCCAAGTGAGTCACTCTGCACTTCCGGGAAACTGCAGGATAATATACACATCAGATCATCTGAAATAAGTCAGTGATCGAACAGTGTCTGAACTGCAATGTGAGGATCTATGTTTAGATGCCCATTTGATACTCTGAGCTTGACTGCACTGGAAGGCTGAGCTTTGCCTAGAGTGGCGAAGTTTGCCCTTTGCTACTAATGGGAATTAAAAGGGGTATCTTCAGTTTTATAGTCCTAAATCTGTAGGTAAGCAAATTTTTCAGTTCAGCCTTGTGCTTCTTAGGAAGGCATTTAAATAAAACACAGCTACTGTTCCCCCAGGGTATCTCTGCCTGGCTCACTTCCTCAAGCAGCCTTTCCCTCCAGCGCTCACATGCCTCCTGCTGGACACCCACCGATGTGTCTGATAGCTGCAAAATCTGCTGCACGAGTCCTGATCTAGCCTGGGTGTTACTGTTTCCTCTCTCCTGCATCTGTGGAAAAGGCAGATTTGGCTTCCAAGCCAGGGAGGAGTTGAATCGACTGAGCTCCACCAGGCTGGAGTACAAACTCCAAATTGCCCTGCCTGGATGGAAATCTGTGACCGAGCTTCTGTGTTACACTTGAGAGTTAATCTAGAGTGTGGTTTCCCCTTCCCTGTTTCTCACCCCCACCTCCTGGTGCCCCAGGACTGAAGCAACAACACAGATCACGATGTTTTAGCTTAACAGTCAGGAGTGTGTGGGAGTCAGCACTGGAACCTCTCTGACCCCAGGAGAGCTAGCTAGGGTCTTTAGCAGGCTGCTTTCCTGCTTCATGAGGCAGCCAGCAGCATGTGCCAGGTGCATTGTGGTTCCAAGTCCACAGCAGTGGGCAAGAAGGTATAGGAAGAAGTGAGGAAGACTTCTGGGGAACTTCTGTGTGGTGGGGAGATCCCCATGGGGTAAGAGCTGTGGAACTGGAGTCTAGTCATTTAATTCAGATACAGTTTGGAGGAGGGTGGTGCTTTCAAGAGAGATTTTTCTGTCTACGCAGGGGGTCTTGGTCCTCTGGATTTTTCCCTGCAAAGGGAGCCTGAGAGCCTTGCTGCAGAGGCCACAAGCTACTGAAGACATATCTGACTGTGCAGAGATGCACTTTCCTCTTTGCAACCTCAGTGCTATTGGGCATCAAGAGAAATGTCTAAGTCACCAAGACCATCTGTCTGGAACCTCTGGTGGATGGAGTCTTGCTGTAGCCTTCTCTGTCAGGAAGAATAGGGCTAATAACAATCTGACAGTGACTGGGGTTTGAATTGGCACCAGGCAAAGGTATGGTGTAGAAAAGGAACCTGCACAGCCACACTGAATTATGCAAACCTGGGGATCCCACAGTACTCCTACTGTTTTGTGCACTCAGGGAAGACGTGGACCTAGTCAAGGTTACTAACTGTAGCACATGCCTGATTCTTGAGGGCATTTAAGGTAAATGTGAAGGGACTCCAGAAGAAAGTTTGTGGTTCATTGCTCAGGGAAATATGCTATAGCTGTGCCTTTCCTGAACCAGGATAAATATTCTTACACATGGAGCTGAGAAAAAACAGGCCAGAAACATGCACTGTCACTCACATGGTGATCTTTGCTGTGTCCTTGGTGCTGTTGCTGAAGAAAGTGATCTCAATGATGGTGACTCTGTTTCTTTTCTTCTGCAAGTGGAACTCAACCAGGCTGTGGTAGACTGAGCAAAAAGCAAAGTATGTAGGAGTGAGGGCAGGTACTATCACTTGGACCTACCCTTCCCTAGCCCCACCAGCAGAAAGATTAAACAGATACAAGAAAGAACCTAGTCTCTGTGCTATGCAAGGCACAGGGGGCATGTCTGTATAGTCCAGTGTGAACAGACAGGCATTTTCAATCCCCTTTACTTTAGTCCTGAAGCTATGTGGCTGTGTTAGCCCAGGGGCGTGCCTGCACTAATAAATCTGTTGGAAGGACTTTATGGGGGAGATGTGCAGGGTTATTGCTCTTCACCTGTGTGTCTCAGACTCTCTGGGCTGCAGGAGATGACTCTGATGGAGATAGTGTATTGTAACTACCTGGGCTCCCCAGGGCATCTGCCTCATTTGGTCAGCACCCTTCTGGCTCACTTTTTTTCTTGTACTACTTACCACAGAATGGGTCTGAAGGACTGGTCATCAAATAAACTTTCACTTCCTTGGGCAGCTTACTCATTTGGACACCTGCCTGCTCAAGCAGACCTGTAGGAAGCAATAAACCAGTGCAGGGAAAGCCATGAATGACACAGAATAGAAATACAATGGTTCACCTCCACTCACCCTCCCCTGCTCCCGTCTTGAACAACAGATCCCTTTTTTATACCGGCACAAATCAGAGCAAGTACAAGATTGTGGTGTCTGTTTGACAGGTTAAGGTTCCCTATTCTGGCTACCCTGTAATCATCACCAGAGAACATCTTGGTGCCTTTTTTGCATTATTCTGCTAACAAACTGTGCTACCCATTGCATCTGTGCAAATGAGCAAGACTAAAGACTACCAAGTCAGGAAACTTAGTGCACATATAAATGACAGTGTAAAGGCAAGGTGCTGGGAAATTTAATTGCTTGGTCTACTGAGCAGACCACTATAGTTTCAGGCCTGTACCATTGACTAGCTGGCAATATGGCTTGGTGAGATAGGGAAGGGGTGGCTGATCTGAGAGAACCTATACCGAAAGAGGCCTCTCTTTATGTTCCTCTGGTACCACACTGAAACTAGCACCAGAGGACACTTTCTGTCCTCATGCCAAAGCCCAGTTTCAGAAGCCTAAAAGAAGCATTTATTACCTTCTCTCAGTCCAGAGAGTTCATCTTTGGGGTGACCGTGGCAGATATTTATGAAAAGGAGGTTACTCAGCAACAGTGAGTGGTGTAGAAGAACGGGAGTTCAGTCTTGAGCTAAAATTTCCAGCTGCTTCTCTAAGCAAGGCATTTTCTGAGCTAATTGCCCTCTTATTAGGCAGGTGGTAATGGAAACTCGCTTTCAACTCATATGTGGGCCCTATGACATGTTTAAAGATCAGAAACGTTCAAGATTTTAGTCTTCTATATGAGCTTTTATAATGTCCCTATAAAAGCCTGAAAATGAAACAGTTTCTCACTCTTTCCAAAGAGATCTAAAGCAAATCCTGCTCAGAGAAGTGTGAACTGCATACTGTGCTCTGCATTGACACCCATCAGGAATGTATTGTCATCTGCTCCAGGAAGGTCTCATGCTGTTACTGTACCTATTCTGGGACAGGAGGACAGGAAGGGTTCCACACAGTCCAGGCAGTGACCATTTAAAAACTCCTGATGACTTGCACAGGGGAACCCCACGATCGGACAGGAATGTTTCAAGGCACTGATATAGAGATGTACTGCTCGCATGTGATCACAGATCAGGTAGTTATAGCCTGAAAGGAAAAATTCAACCAGAGAGAAGCAGCCATGAGCCTTTCTGTTGGTTTCAGTCTTTTTGCACATTCCCAAGGAACACTCTTACTGATTCTGCAGTCATCCCTTCCCATTAATAACATTTTGCAGAGCATCTCTGTGACTACAAGCCCAGATCCCACTGCAAGAGAAGTTATGCGGAAAGTTAGAAGTGTACCTCGCAAACTAGCAGAGTCCCTCAAAAGAGGGGGACCACGGGGCTGCCATGTCTCCATCAGCGTCCCATTGATGAGGCCCCAAGCTCTCTGTAAGGAGGTACAGTAGCTTTGACTCCCATCTGCACTGGAACCCCAGCTATGGGAAGTGAGGTACCATAGGGGTTCCATGTAACATGAACCTCAATGCAGCTGACTCATACGGAACATATTTGAATGTTGAATGACTCCACACCATTTACTGTGTAAAGTCCTGTTCTCTAGAAGGGGAGGGCAGTAATTACACAAGCTGTCTAAGTAGAGACACAGCTAGCAGAAGTGTCATCTCTACTGATGCCAGGGTGTTTGGCTTATAGAGAAGTGTCACTAAAATCACATCTCTTTACAGGGGTGCTGCCAAGATATTTGATCTGTATGTGATTTTAATTTCAGCTGCTTTTTGTACTGCTGAGAAGTTATGAGGGCCATGAATACGTTTGTCTCCCTTTGCTGTCTGCCCTGGCTGCAGCAGGAGCTGCTTGCCAAACAGCATTTTCCCAGTGTGCTAAAGGACCATGAAATCCCTTTGCTTGGCCAGAGAATGTTCTCACCTGCAGAGATGAATCGGGGGCATCCTGGCTGATCTTTGCCTCCATTGACAAAATAATCGATGTGGCCTACAGGAATCCGGATCCCGAAATCTGAAAGGAGGTGAAATGCCACTTCATTCTCAGACTTGGCTCTTCTGTAGCTTTTACCCTACATGTTTATGACAGGTCCCAATAACTGGTTGAACGTTAGCAGTGATGGAGACCTCAAGGCCAGATTTCCTGCTTCTACATGCCTATATTTGCTGCATGGAGTGGAGAGTGATCTGGGCTCTGCCATTAAAATGGCTGAGAACTGTGGCTTAACCACCACCTCAGCAACTCTGGTTCTTGTTTCTATGTGAAGAAGAACAAAACTGACCACAACCTTAATATGGTATTATGAAGTGTAATTGAAAGTTATGTTGGTAGAGGTTTTTGTGATTTCCAGGTAAAAGGTGCAACTCAAAGGCACCACGTTGCTCTTCAGGACATGTTCTGCCTATGAAGTACCTTAGGTACTTTACAGAAGTTACTTTGTTGTTGCACCAGCTGTTGGTTTGACTCTGTCACTTTCTGACAAGCACTCTCAGTGGTACCTCTCTTACATCACCTGGGAAAAAGCAAAGTGAGACTAGACATATAAATTACTTTCAGGTAATAAAAGTCATGCCAAGTCGGTTCTGCATAAACTCACTCTGCTGTCGCAATCTTGCTTGAAGTGCTCTGGGGTACGAATTCATCATTAAAGCCTATCTAAACAAGAAACTTCCTTAGAGTTACCCTGAACTCATGGTAGTCTGGCAAAAAAGGGACAGTGACCTACAGACTGCTTAGCAATAATGCTGTCAGGAGGAAGAGAAGCCCAGGCTGAAGGAGATGGAAACCAGCTTACTGTCAGCATCAGTATGAATGGCCTCCACGAAGAGGGCATCCCCAGGATCCAGGCGTTCCTCGGGGCTGGCTCTGGTGTACTTAGGGCCCGCAGGATCCAGGGCTGTAACAAATTCAAACACCTCAACAGGTACTCTTCAGCTCCTCTCTTTCTTTTTTCTCGACCAGTTATTTTATCCAAAACATTAAAACTGTTGCTAGGCAGAAGTAATAATTATTCCCAGGTCACACTGATTATAGCATAATAGAATCATAGAATATTAAGGGGTTGGAATGGACCTTGAAGATCATCTAATCCCATGCCCCCCCATCCTCCAGTTTCTTTACTTGCTTTCACTACAGCTTCCTTGCCTTATCATCCACTATTCCACAATTCTTTAGCAGTGTTGTACCTCAAATTTCTAGGCTGTAAAGCTGTGACTGAGCTTCATATACCTCTGACAGAGTGAGTACAGTGTCTTTTGGATTTTTGGAAAGAAAATAAAACTTTTAATACCTTCCCTAATTGTAATGTCATCTGTATTAGCACTACAGCCTGAGAAATGCCACTGAAGGATCAGCCATTAGGCGGTGAATTCAGTGCCCCGAGCATTAACCAATCCAAACATTACCAAAGTTTCATACTATCAAACAATTTTAAAACAAAGAGGATTCTGAGCCCTCTCTGCACAAATAAAATTAAGGCTTCAGCAATCATCTACATTTTGGCTGCTAGAGCAACTTCTGGGGAGTCAAAGGAATACAGAAAATTATCCTTGGCAATACCAAGATTAAAGATATTTTTTTTCCTGAGGTTTATCCTATTCATTTTTTGTAGAAAAGTAACCTCACTAGATTTTTTTTTTTCCCTCCCCAGGCAAAAAGAGTTTAAGAAGCAGCTCTGCTCCATAAGCCATTTAGCCTTGGAGCAGGTCAGTTTCACTACTTTGGACTCAGTCCCGTTTATTCTCTATGGACACGGCAACATCAACAACATACAAACTGATGAGTCTGCATTTTTGAGGGAGAAGGGAAGGAAGAAAAGGAAAAGAAGGAAAAAGCCTTGTTTTCTAATCTTTCTACAAATAAAAGCTAACAATGGGTCTTTAATGTTCTTTAATCTTGAGATATACCGAAAACTGAGAGGTTACCCACCCTCCTCTAAAGAACAAGCTGCAGTTAAAAGCTTTTAAAGCTACTGAAAACTGTTGTTTGATATAGCCTAAAGTTCTTCCTGAGAAGGGAGAAACATGGCAACATTTCTGCTTCTGCTCACCTAAAGATGTTGCTAATCATAAAGTCTTGGTGCAGGACAGTGGCTACTCCAATTTCCTCCTAATGTACACTTTGATTCACAGCTTGAAAAAGGGCCCAACATGAAACTCAGCTCCTCTTAAAAAATGCCTGTATTTCATGTCATGTGAGTAGTTACGACATGTGAAGGCTGAACCAACATTTCCCTGGCAAGTGTATAGTGAGACCCTTTTTGAAGACACTTCTGTGAGACAGACATGGGTTGAGGCAAACTGGGAACTGTGATCACACTACTGGAGACTTTGTGTCCATCTTGGTGGCATCTTCCCTCCTATCAAAATGAATTCTGTCCTTGGGGATTCCCAGAGTTTAACAAAACCCTTAACAACCTGATATTACGTGCAAGCCAGCTGTGCTTTGAGGAGGAGGAAGGGGTGGTGGTGGTGGTGTGTGGACTAGAGACCTTCCAAGATCACTTCTTACCTAAATATTCTGTGACTGTATTCATGCTCCATACCTAAAGGCTGACAAGGCCCTGAGCAGACCAAAAGCCTCTAAATGACAGGATCGCCCTATAACCATCTTGCTCCGTGATTTCCCCTCACTGCAACCTCTTCCTCACACCCAGGAGTCCGGCTCTCTCTGTTTAAGGTCAGTTCTGATCTGGTACAGCTGGGTGGCCTTAGACCAGCCTACTATGAAAAGGGCTCACTTGTGGGAGAGTTCTCATCTGGGCCCTCACAGCATTGCCTCAGGCTCCTGATTTTGTTCCTTGACTGAGCTGTGTTGTAAGGATGCCATGCCCAGTGCTCTGTCTTGCTTGTCCTGCTTTTATCTTGCTGGCTTGACTTCCCAGCTTCACCTTGGCTCATCTTATCACTATAAACTTGCCTAGTGATCACTGGACTGTGGATGACCCTGGCTCCTGTCACTGGACCTGCTCTGCTCTTCTTGCCCAGACATGGTAGGACTGTGCCCCTTGTCAGTGAGGCCATTGCCTACCTTGCTGTCCCTTTGGCTCTCAGCTCATGTTTTCCTGCAGAGCAGCTCACTCTTGCTGCTCCCCCCACAATGAATTGCATTGTGGGCTTTAATGTTAAGAACCACAGAAGTATACATGCTATTATTTGTAAGCAAAGCGTGTGGGTGTTGTGGATTTTCATTAGTCATGTGGCCTTGTATTCTTCTAAGCTGGCACCAATTTAAAGAGTGGAGCAGAGTTGGAAGGACCCTTTTGCAAATACATGCATTCTTTGGGCACACTGGAAGGCACTGATGACTGGAAAATCACTGTCAGACTCTTCTGAAGATAAGAAGAAGCCCATAACCTTGGATCTATGAGCACATATGTAATTAAAAGACCACTCTGAATGAATCCCCCTTCCTTGCTCTTTCATTCTACCTCTTGAAGAACATGTGAGGATCCAAGACCCGGTTTTACAATACCTGTTATCCGTCCCAGCTGACCACCATAGAAGTGCCCCACCAGGCCCGCGACATGCGCACCAAGGCTTACCCCAATGATGTGGATAGATGTCCCTGAGACTCCCAGGGCCTGCAGATTGAAAATAATACAAATTAAAGTTGCTGTAGTGGAATGGTGAAATACCCTGTCCCAGCCCACACAGCAGCTCTGCAAGTCTTCTGATGTAGGATTGCTTTTGAGTTGTACAATGGAAAACCAAAAAGGTAAGGGAATGATGAGCACTGCCTTTTCTGTTTTTCAGAGTCTTTGTTTAGGTCCACAGATGCAAACCCAACTCAAAGCAGGTTGTTCAGATGCTCCTATTCATAACTACACAGCCTGTGGCTTCTCTTCCCACAGTTTGCTTCAGACTGTGCACAAGGTGGTGCATACACAGGACTCCTGTGCTATGCATTCTGGGTCAGCAGTGCAAATGCTTCATGGACAGTTTATGCATAGCTGGTTAAGATACAGATTTATCGCCCTCATTGCAGAAGCGTTGTTCAGCTGTGCTGTGCACAAACAAACTGGGTGAGGCACATCTGGGTATCCCCAGCTACTGGAAAGTGTATCTGAAGCCCTAAGCAAATATAATATAGGTTCAAATCTCATTGCCTCCAGCTTTCTGGACAAAACTTCTGATCAGAAGAAGACTGTCCAGTGAAGTATGGATCTGAGAAAACCCAAGGCATGCTTTAGGTTTGTGTCAGGCTGGAGAGGCAGCTGACAACTGGGATTTTTTCCAGCAAATGTCAAAACTCAAGAGAAAGAAGAAAAACAGTGTCATGCTCAAGCCTGGACTGAGAGAAAGAGAAAAAAAAACCCCAAAACTATGAAATTAAAATCCTGCTTGTCCAGCTCCTGGACACAGCAGCTTGGGAGCAGCTCTCTGGATTGTTTGCATGAATAATGTTGTCTGGCCATGCTCCCCCACACTGGAAATGCATAGTAGCTTACCAGGAGTTTGCTGATGAATTGTGAGATGGAGAGGGCCAGCTCTGTGACATTTTCCACTGCGGAGGGATAGGCTCCTGTAGACCCATAAACCCAGTCTACCGCGATCACATTCACCTGGCTTGTGTGCAGTATGGCTTGGACAAGCCCTTCAATCCAGGAAGGTTTGGTACCCAAAGCCCTGTGGAGTCATCAGAAACAAATATGTCAGATGTTTCCAAAGTAGGATGTGTGCCAGCACGTTGTTCACTGGTGCTGGAGCTTCACATGTCTCAGAAGAGGCTGACAGACAGTTGCTGAAAGTTATTGCTGGTGCTAGACACGCTGGCCTGGAACTTTTTTTGCAGTGGTGTAGTAACAGTTTCAAAGAGTGCGTTGATTCAGGAGGTAACCAGATATTTTAATGAATAAGATAACCTTTGCAGGGCTCAGGTTGAAATCTTGGTTTTGCTGTGGTGTTTCATTCCGCCACCACAGAGTCCACCTGGATTAAGTGAGCTGACCAAGAACACCCTCATCCTGCCCTGCTACCAACTTGGCCAAATCACCTAGTCCTTCACTGCTATAGTTCCCCATCTCTAGACAATTGAAAAAACAATCTATACTTAAGAATTCAAGGAAAGATATTCTACCCACTTTTCCTAATACCATCTTGTAAGGAGTGTGCTAAGTCACATGGAGGCAACAGCTGGTTTTCTGAGAAGACCCTGCAGAAGACATCTGCTGTGGTTTTATCTTCTATGCACTTTCTATTCGGGCATTTGCATTTCAAAAGAAATAATGTTACATGGTCCCACATGACTGGAAAATGGCATGGTAAAATAAGTTCGCAGAATGATGGCAGTTTAAAAAAACCCTGCTCAAATCTCTCTGCAAGAGTAGAGGTATAATGTGTCTGTGAGGCCTTCTAAGAGGCTCGTTAATCCAAACTGTTGGACATGAACTCCAAGAACACAATTTAAAGGAACAACAATCTTGAAGAAAAAACTTCTTAATTAAAAAGGTGGAAAAAGGAAAGAAATAGAAAGAGGTAAAGGAAGTGAGAGAATGAGAGAGTGAGACAGTGAGAGAAAAGACAGAATAAGACTCATTCCAAGTTCTAACTTTTTGAAGCACACACAAAATAGGCAACGGGTCACAAACTAAAGGACTTCAAATGGTGTTGTAACAAGGGGTGTCAGCAGCATTTTCTAGGCCTCTGGCCCCAGCCCACCAACAGCCTCCCAGACAATTCTCAGG
This sequence comes from Scytalopus superciliaris, assembly GCA_013400415.1. Classification (NCBI taxonomy): domain Eukaryota; kingdom Metazoa; phylum Chordata; class Aves; order Passeriformes; family Rhinocryptidae; genus Scytalopus; species Scytalopus superciliaris. The sequence continues at coordinate 173,833 of VXBX01001056.1, forward strand.
TTCAGTTTGGGGCTGAGCACCCCAGGCTCTGTTCTTAGCAGATGTTTTGCATGCAGCCACTCCGCTGAGGGAGATAAAGAAGGTCACACAAGCAGGAGATTTCCACGCTAACCCACCCAGTGCTAGGGAATGCCCCAGCAGTGTTTAATTTACCAGTAAAAACTCAGTCACAGTGCTCTTCTTTCTCTCACCTGAAGCCATGGATTATGATCTTGGTTTCCAGGCTGCTGTTGAAGCTGCCATTCTTGATGCCATCATCAGCTAAAATCAGCTCTCCACAGCTGGGGCTTGAGGAGGTGAACAGAAGAAACTGGATCTTGAGTTTGCTGCCCCGCAGCAAATTTGCTGTCTGGAAGTCAGTGCAGTGATGCCCTGAGGGGCTGTCTGTATTCCATGCAACAAGAGAGTGAGTAGCACATTTAGTCTGTGTAATGGAAAAAACCCCACCTCGTTTTAATTCATTAGGAAAATGAAGGTAACCATCTCACTTCTATTGATAAAGATTTAAAAGTTAGAACATAAATTAAAATGAGCCTATTCTGGAAACTTTACCTGACTGATAAAGATGTTTCTTTGTCCCCTGATGGAACTTCAGCACTGGCTGGGGAAGATAACCATGTATATCATGCTGGCTTTGACTTCTGGGAGTTGTTTTACCAAGAGGTGAATGACATCCTGTTGAGTTTTTTTTTTTAGCAAATTGGCCACACACACCAGCTACTAAGTACATTTATAAGGTGGCTATTAGATCTTTAAAAAAATGGTTGCCAACAGGTAGTCACTGCTGAATGGAGATATTTCTTTTCAAATTCTGATAGGCGTAGTAGAAGGTACAAGTCTAAGTGACAGTTGTATCAAAAACCCATAAATAAACGTGAGAATGCTGATGATAGAATATGAGAATATAGATGAAAAATGTGCCAATGATAATTTCCAGGTTGATTCATTTACTGGATGAAGATGCTCTATGAGGAGAACAAGGCACTTTGACCTAGATTTAAAAAAAAATCTCAAACCTGTAGCTAATAAAAAAACTGATCAAATTTAGGCTAGAAAGCAAACACAGAAGTTAAGCAGTATGTATGACGAGCAGTGTGTTTGTTGCTTTATGAACTGGCCTAGTTGCATCCTTCTGCAATGACAATGCATGCACCTTCCCTTTTCTGGACTGGAGGAAGTGAAACAGCCTTGAATCTGCAATGACAATACATTTTTATTTTTACTTTTTATATCAAACAACCAGCTTCCTAATTTCCCTTAGAAGATACTTTACACCAGCTAGGCAGAACATGGCCTAAGAGTCAGCACAAAAGGGTGAGATTCAACATCAGAGTCCCCCTTGTGGGATGTGACTATCACTTACTGTTGTTTATTTTGGTCTTCCTGTGTAGGCAAGGGAGAAAGAGATGTTCTCAGACATCACCTTGGAAGAGAAGTAGATCATGACCCAATTTAACTATCAAAGGCAGGTTCAGTGCAAGCATGGTGCATGTCAGAAATGGCATCAGATGAGGGGGATAGTCAAGGTAAAGCAGAGGATGCACTGCAGTGAAGCTGCAGGTGATGTAGGACTGTAGTGGTGAGTTTCATTGACAGTACAATTAAAGAAAGAAATGGAAGCATGGCATCGGTTTATTTCCTCTCAGCTAAGCTTTCAAAGCAGGAAATGCCAGTGACAGAGGTCAAGTGGTCCCTTTTCTCCTTCCTTATATTTCAGGGTAAACCTAGATCATTCTTGTAAATCAGGTTAGTGGAATTAAATCACTGAGAATGATTGACTCAAAGCATAGAAGAAGAAAGGACCAATGTCGCACTGCCTTTTTTCCAGCACCTAACAAGATTATTGCAAGGACCTCTTGACACCCAGGTTGTTTAGGGAGAATTGAATTCAGATCCTTCTATGTACAATCTTCAATCCCTTGCCAGACACTCATGTTTTTCTTACCTGCATGTCCTGAGCTGAGCAGCAAGAGGACAGTAAGAACACTGAGCAGTTGTCTCTTCAGATCCTCCACCATCTTCTAGTTAATTCACTACAAATAGAAGGATTGTACAGGAGAAAAACAGCTATGGTGGGTTGCTTGATCCTCTTGACTCTGTTAATGATCAACCGGCTCTTTTGGGAAAAAATGGAACAGGCAATTACCTCTGCCCTTATTTGACCATAAGCCAAAGTCTGAAGCAGAGGCTTCACTGACTTTTTGGTTAAAAAATATGTCAACACTCCTTTCCTCCCTGACTCCCCTTCCTCGAGGGAAAGTTTTGCTTCAGAAATCAGCTAGTGAAACCAGCCCCAGCAAGGGATAGAGTTACAGTGCTTTGTCCTTCCCACTTAGACCTTTCTGCCAAATTCTCACTGGGAATGCTGGTTTTTCACAAGGCTTCACAGTCAGTCCATGCCAGGATGAATCATACTAGCCTTGCATCTGTGTATTTCCCTATTGCATTGCTGTCTCTCTCCTGTATTTCTGCTTTACCTCAGACACCCATAACAGCCAAAAGCAGGCAAACTTCTGAAATGTAACTGGTGGCCATATCACCATAATATGCCCTGACTGTACATTTCTTAGGGTGTGGACACTCTTCACTTTTCCTTTGTTTTGCATTTCAGATAGCACAGGAAATAAAAGAATGACCTCAGTAATGCACCAGTATCAAAAACTTGGCCTTTGAACAAAAAACTTTACTGCCTCGATGTATACAGATGGAGAAGCATAAGTGCACAACCAAATGTGTAGCCAGCAGTCTGCCACGTGACATTTGTGTTATATATATAATATATCTCCCTGCCTGTGACGGACTTTCAGGTAAGGACACACCCGTTCCTAAATCTCATCGGTGTGTGTTGGTCCATCTTGCAGAAAAAGGCAGCTTTGCCCTTGATTGTGTTAAATGGCAGGGAGGGTAATGTGCAAAGGAATGTTCCCTGTCCAGGCAGTGTTCTACAGTGGCTTTATTTGAACAGCAAAATGAAGAAATTGCTTCAGTATGATCAGAAAGATGACCAAAGACATTTCAAAAAGCATCTGATATTAATTTCCTTTACAGTTATGGGTGACAGCAGTAAATTTCCTTACCCCAGTCTGCTCCAGCTGAAGGCTTTAGACTGTTTTAAGCAGAAGATAGTTTTATTTCCAGGTATCCTGAGATGAATTTCTCCAGTTTTCACTGGGAAGTTAGGCAGCATTAGCTGCCTGGCCTAGAGGAGTATTGTAGCACTGCCTCATCTGCATCCTCCCAGAGACACATATACAGATACATTCCAGTCCTGAAATACTTGCCCCCAGGATCAAGCTGGCATATTGTCAGAAAAATAGGTCCTTAAGTGTCCTTTGTCAATCACAAATATGTGATTGTCGCCCCAATCAATATTCCAGGACTGAAAGCTGGGATATGAATAGCCAGTGCCTGGCTTCCAGCCCACTCTTCATCTTTCCATCCAGTCAACTGAAGTTGATTGATTCACAGATTGTAGGACAAAAGCATGTGGGTTGCAACAGGCCCACTCATTTTTCATTGCACCCACAAATTCCACTGATCTGGTAAAATCTCAATGAAGAAAGAAGGAAAGAATCTTGTGAAATCATACCACTAGGCAGTGACATGTCAATACAAGCCTTCAGAGCAACAGAGTAATTATGAAAATGACAAATTTCTTAAAACAAATGGGGGCACCTAAAGAAAACAAGTAAACCTTTCTTTCAATTTTTTTTTTTTTAATTTAAAATTATGGCAATAACCACTATTCTTTCTTGCAAGATGCAAATATTACTCTTTGCCAAGTCCTATGGAAATTTTGAAAGACTTTATAATATAAGGCAGGCACCGGTATTACAGCCCATGAGTAAAACAAAACTGTGGCTAAGATATGCAGTTCTGGTTTAGCAGAGCTGTGAAACAGCATCCTCACATTCAACAACTCTGCAAATACACAAAACTGGTGTTTTTTAAGAAGGAAATATCTTCATGAAATTGAAAATTGTGTTTCCTGAGCAGGTTTTTTTTTATTGTAACCACAGATTTTGTAATTCCATGGTGGTTCCTCATGCAAACAGCAAAAGCCACTCAGTTATTCTGTGCTTAAAATGCTCTTACCAGGAAAAGTATTTTGGTATGAAGGGGTTTCTTTTTATTTCTTGTGAACTTCATCACTGAGTAATTACAGTTATGTTAGTTCAGAAACCTAATGCTTCCTATTTTACTTCCCAATGGGAGTGATTATAATGGCAGTGGGATCACTGTTGCAAAGACTTTCAAACCACTATTTCTTTTAGCAGTCCCTTATGGCACACAAGCATGAAGCAGTGTCATTCGCTTGAGAATGAATCAAGGATAATTAAAGCAAACAAACTTGATTTTATGCACAAATTCATTTAATTAAAATAAATTAGGAATTGTACTATCTGCACATTCAAACAAATGCTGAAAGTGCCCGACTCAGCTGAAAATGTTGTCTCCCCACCCACAAAACAACAGCTGCCAGAGGAATATAAGCACTACAAATACCCAGTAGTCAAGTGGAAATCTGATCATGGGAAAATTCACTTAGACTGGAAAACTGGTTTTTGATGCTGGAAACAATGCAATTGGGGTAGCAGTGTGGGACCTTGGGGGAAGCCAAGTGTAAGTTAAGCAAATGATGACTATTTAAAACCTCTCCCTGAGGCCTTTGCATTCAAGGTAGGGCATGAAATGCACACAGAGCTTAGCTCACTGTCCATTAAGGCCTGGATCCACCTTACTGCTGGAATACTTGGTCTCAGATCCTGTATTTTCTGTCCTTTGCCCATGAAGTAGAAACCATGGCTGTATTAAGTGTATAGGCTCCTGTATATTGTTCCCAGGATTGACAGAGTAATCAGGTTTAGTTCTCACCTCAACAAAATGAAATTCAAACTCCTGACTTTCAGAAGAGTGTCCTTACTATGACAGAGCAGGAAGAAAACATTTAAGATTGTCTTGGTAACTAAGGAAAGAAAAATATGGGGAGGTCTGATTGGCTACTCTGTCAGGAAAGGAGGAAACCCAATCATTTTCCTGTGTCTTTTTTGAGTACATTATGGACTTTCTATCTGGTATAACTGTATAAATAGGCACAAGAAGGGAGAATACTTGTCATGTATTCCTGTAGTTATCTGTAGAGGATCATAGGTTTCTCTTTCGCTTTCTCTGCTACGTGCAGCCGTAATCACGCTCTACAACACAGAGCTGCTCAGTAGGAAGAACTTAGGCCTTCCGTAAGTGCACGTGGGGAACCTCCTGTGATTCCTTCCACCCTAAAATAACCTGTTTCAAAGTGAAAGTGTCTGTCTCTGCTTCGGATTTCTGTCTCTAAACCCCAAAGGTTTCACAACCTGCAGGAAAATTGTAGTGTGCAAGCATATTCTCACCAATAAGATTCAATCCAAAGTCTCTGACATCTTGGGAGGACATTTCACCTTAGAAGAGGACTGGTCAGCAGCAAAGAACCCATGCCCCTGCTATGAGGATACTGCAGGAAGATGGCCATGTTACATTTCTGGTGTAAATGCTGTGACTTGGAGCCTTTAACAGGGAGGAAGAGCCCTTTGTCACTTGACAGAAATTAAGAACAGAGGGGAAAAGGAAACAGAGGGACAAAAAAGCTTGGTGTGGGTTTCTATCACTGAGCAAAAGAAATTTATAGGATGGGGCCTGACTCCATTTGTGAGTTAAGTGTCACAGCATTCCAACACAGCTATGGAAAATAGGTCAGTATTATTCTGTTTTTGTAGGAACTGAAGGAGACAGCATTGCTCAGCCCAGGGTGCTGTGTCATTCCAGTTCATGCTGCAGCCTTCAGTGATGAGTTAAGGCAGCTTGCAGTGATTCCTAGAAGGAGGGAGGGGGGAAAAAAAATCACTCAGCATTGGAACATAGTGTTCATTTTGAAAGGTCCTCTGGCTAGAGATCTCCATGATTGCCAACTTTATTTATTTATTGATTTATTTTAATCTGTTGTGTGAAGACCAACACTGAGGTCACTCAAAGTGGGGGTGAACAGCCCAACACAGCTGCTCATCAGTGAGTGTGTGGGCCAAGCACACTGGGAGCCAAGTGAAGGAAAACCCTGCAGTGTGAGCTCCCCTGGACAGCACTAGCGCTGTGCTGGTGTCCCCCAGGGCAGGTACTCAAGCTCCTGGGAGCTGAGCAAGCTTTGAAATTGTAAGGTCTGCAGCTGAACTCTTCTCAGCCAGGGTGATGCTCCATGAGCGGGATGCAGGCAAAGGAGGTTGCAGCATCCACTCACATCTGTTCCCTGCCGTGGGAGGCAAGCTGACTCCCAGCTGCCACTAGAGTATTTGGCAGCGTAGCAATATTGCGGCAGCTACTGAGTATTTATGTTTCCCAAACTGTTGTGGTATTTTCCCTTTCTTCCTCAAAAACACTTGATAGTGTCAAGAGGCCAGTCATCCATGAAACAGAATCTAAGCACGTTTTACTTTTGTGAATGGGCTTCTGAGCAGCTGGTCTAGAAGGAAACCCCTAGAAGTCAGAGTTAGTTTCTATTACATTTCTTTTCCTTCCCTCTGGCAGAAGGGTCACCTTCACAGAGACCAACATCACCTTGGCAGGAACAGGTAAGCACGGCCAGGCTTAGCCTCGAGCCCACCCCTCAGAAGGAGATATTGTCAGGTGTTGCTCAAAGAGAACAGTGGATATTTTTGGCAGCATGGGTGTCGAATATCAGGCTCCAGGGAGCACTAGGCCTGGAAGGTGTTCCTGCCCATGGCAGGGGGGTTGAAATGGCATGGTTTTTAAGGTCTCTTCTGACACAGACCATTCTGTCATCATTTTCTGAGGCAGCAAGCTGTGTGCTACCTGCTGAAATTCCTTCTTCCCTTGACCCGTGGGGCTCCTTATATCGATTGAATTTCAGCTTTTCGATTAGCAGAGCCGATAACCTCCCTGCTCTGAGAGCAACACGACAATTTCTGCCGCCAGAAACATAACAGCACCCCCCTCCGCGGCGCCGCCGGGCCCCCCGATCCCTCCGCGGCAGCCGCAACCCACCGGTGCGCAGCCGGGGCGCCCGCCGCATCCGAAATCCCCAGCGCTTTGGACGGCGCGGAATTTCCACAGGGGCGGGCCGGTCTCTCAGCGGGCCGGTCTCTCAGCGCTGCCGTCACCTCCCACCCGCGGG